>CAMTDV010001633.1:30601774-31201774 GCA_947069175.1 Scalesia atractyloides
GAACAATACATGCACTGTCTATTTATAGTACTAACCTAACCACTGATCGTCTATGCTGACATCATCTTGACAATGACATCTAACAACAATAACAAACTCTAACCACTTCCTATCCTAAACACTGATAGCAAAGCACTTATGACCCTAACCGCTGATAAGCATAAACTCTGATGAAATATTGGCAGATGTTCTTCAAAGGATAATCAGATCTTTGACTTCCAGCAGATCTTTGACTTTTAAGCAGACCTTTGACCCATCAGAGGTTTGGTGAATCAGCAGACTTTACAACTGGCAGAGCTTTGGTATAAGGCAGTTGTTAGAACTAGTAGCAATTTGGTAGCTGGTCTTTGAAAGAAGTAAATCTAAACTCTGTTTATTTAGGATCATATAGAGCAGACCTGTTTTGGCTTTCTATCATCTGTTCTTTTGTAGGGTTCAATCCCAACAACATTACTATAAAATACAAGGATGATGATGGATGATGCATGTGGGCTGTCAAAAAGAGCCGAAATTTAAGGAGAAGAGGGAGCAGTTTGGTAAGTTTGATGGGACTTGACCTTACTTATCTCTAGCTTGAAAGTAACCATGTTTTACAATGTTTTTAATTCACAAATGGTGAATTGATGGAGGGGGCGAGGTTTTACAAAAGATAAAGTAAAGTTGGGTCTTGCAATTTTAGTTGATGATGAGTAAATAAGGATGGTTAGATAGGTAGAACCAAAACGTAAATCAAAACCCATAAAATTGTAAAATAGTTAAAGAAAATAAATCTTGTAAATCTTGACTTAGTAGTATTCAAACTCAAGAAAATTATTATAATAAATATATGTGTGGTGATGTGTGTGTATATACACACACTACACATATATACAATAGATAGATATCTCTAAAAATGTATATATATAATAGGGGTGGTGTTCGGCTACAAAGTCCATTTTTCCTACAAAGTGTACAAAGTCATAAAACACCACAATTTTAGCCATAAAACACACTCAAAACCCACAAATAACAGAGTGAAGATCACTAAAACACAATATCCAAACCCTAACAATCTCTAAAAACTTCAAACTCACAATTGCAGAATTATGAATATCAAAACACAACATAATAATCAATCTAAAACACACTAATATTAGTCATTCGATAATCAAAACCTTATTATCCAAAACACAACATAAAACCCACAAATATGGCGTTTTAGTAATTTTCATTTTGTTATTTGTGGGTTTTGAGTGTATTTTATGGTTGAGATAATGGTGTTTTATTACTTTTTACACTTTGTAGGAAAAATAGACTTTGTAGCCAACTCCCACCCTATATAATAGATATCTCTATATATGTATAACAACAAACACATATACGTGCGGGTTCGTAAACCGCCAATCTTTATAAAACATAGATGCGCGTTAAAACGGACTAAAAACTAATATTTGTGCGATTCACTGGTGATTATAATACCTACTTACTTATAGCTACTAGTTACTCGTTTTTAATAAATATAAACTAGATCCGTGAAAAAAATGACTGTATCGGGTTGTATAAATATAATTTATATGCGTTCGTGTTCGAATCACGCTAAGCGTATATCACAAATAAAAATAGTTTACAATATGCATGTCGTAAACTTCAAATAATAACCAATATATATCTAATTTATATTTATAGTATTACACGCTTAATAATACTATAGAGTAGTTTCCCAAGTATTTAGACAATTATCACCAACGTTCTTATGTGTCGGGTTAATTCGTTTGGGCCAGGCAATTTATAAATATTATCAAATGGAAAATTTGACACGATGGACATTTCTATGAATATAATGACCAAATAAATAAAAACTACGCCTAAAACGTATGATTACAATGCGTGCCAATTTCGGGTTGGTACGAATGTTAGCCTGGATTTGTCGGTTGTCACATTCTCCCCCCGTTGAATGAATTTTGTCCTGAAATTCAGTTTGCGTTGATTCCATAATAAGATATTATCACGATCTCTTCCAATTTTTCAGTAGGCTACCATAACCTCTAGTATGAGCTTATAAATTCAATGATTCATGTAGAGGGAGTTAATCAATAAAGAAAGTGTGAAAGCACAAGACGCTGCAAGCAAGCGAATACATTACTAACTAAAGACATCCGATGATGATCGAGACTCAAGCGTTCACCCGAACGAGTTACGACAACTACATGGTTTAGTATTCCAACACCAACAATAAATGTGTTCATATACTTAGTTGTCACAAAAAGATTGTCAGAGCAAAACCACCTACAAACCAAAGGTTTGATAGGCAAAGTACAACAAGTTGCCTAGTTCACAAAGTATCCATGTGATAACAAATAGTTAAATCGAATAATCGAAGGTTGTTAATGTAGCATCCTAATGCCAATCCCTACTCAGGGTGAAATTGTCAACTCGAAAACGAGCATGCTTTGAAAATGTGGTCGTCATGAACGCACTCAAATGATGCCAATGCCGAATGGTCACAAAATGTCAACAAATTCTTTAACAACACATAAGTCATTATTGAAGGTAACTCGGCCTTTGCCATTCTAGAAATATGAGTGACAGGTCGATAAACCGAGCGTGAAAAAAATATCCAAGTACAACAAAAAATCGACAAACCGAGCGTGAAGAACGTATCCAAGTACAACAAAAATTAATTATTACAGTGAAGATATGTATCATGAAAACTGACAACCATTGCCCAAATAAAACAAATACATTGACCATACAAAAGACATATAAACAAAGATAATCAATGCTATGGGCTGATAGAAGCGTTACCGCAATGTGTTGTAACAATTGAAATAATTCAAAGAGGATAAAGGTTGAACAAGATCACGATGTTCCTGATCAAATGAAGTTTTCTTTCAAGTTGTTTCGAATATTACAATTCCAATAGATCTTGAAGATATTTCAACATGAGAATACAGTTCGTCAATTTGAAAAATTGAAATTTGGCTTATGCACGAATTAGAATAAAAGGATATGTCCCCAAAAGATTTATACGAATGAGACGTGAAGGCGTGTTTCAAATGTTAGTTGCAGCAACAAAGCAGATCTATGCCCAAAGACAATGGCAGATACATTAGGAATGGAAAAAACAAGACCGCCAAGATCTTAAACCAGACTATTATCTAGTTGGAATATTAGAAATGCACATGTGCATCTATATGTATCAACATGAAATAAGGTGTTTTGGTACACTACTTTGAATACACTTTCTCTTTCATCTATCATACCATCCAAAATACACTTCCATTACCTCCTACCATCCATAATACAATACCATTACCTCCTACCATCTATAATACAATATCAATACCAATATTTTCACTTTATTACATGTAAAGCAACACCATTTATACCATCCAATCAACATATTACATCATAAAGTGACAACTATAACCAAACCATCAACCACTAGATATAACTAACCAAAAAGCATGTATATGGGCCTACGTCATCATTCAAAATCACAAACTTTTTATACCAAAACACGTTATATACTGGTTATACATAATGATGCACATTGCATTTTGAATATTGGTAATGTAAAAAGTAGTGTATTATGGATGGTATTGTAAATTAAAGTGCAACTGTCTAATATTGATAATGTATTATGGAATTTGTCGAAGTCATCATACATATGCACATGTGCAGGGATAACTGTTACTCGAGAAAAAAAGTTTGTTTTTGGTAACGAAATATAGCGATTTTTTAAAAAAAATATTAAAAAAATTGAGTGCTTTTTTGATTTTTTTTAGATTTTATTTTGTGTTCACATTGGTTCTCGCGGTTCTCGCATGAACCTTATCCTATCTCTATATATGTATAACAACAAATACATATACGTGCGAGTTCGTAAACTGCCAATCTTTATAAAACATAGATGCGCGTTAAAACAGACTAAAAACTAATATTTGTGCGATTCACCGGGTGATTATAATACCTACTTACTTATACACACTAGTTATTCATTTTTAATAAATATAAACTAACTCCGTGAAAAAAATTATGATTGTATCGGGTTGTATAAATATATGTTTGTATACATTTGTATTCGAATCACGCTAAGCGTATATCACAAATAAAAGTAGTTTACAATATGCATGTTGTAAACTTCAAATAATATCCAATATATATCTAAATATATATTTATAGTATTACACGCTTAATAATACTATAGAGTAGTTTCCCAAGTATTTAGACAATTATCACCAACGTTCTTGCGTGTCGGGTTAATTCGTTTGTGGCCCGGTAATTTATAACAATTATCAAATGGAAAATTTGACACGATGGACATTGTTATGAATATAACGACCAAATAAATAAAAACTACACCTAAAATGTATGATTACAATGCGTGCCAATTTCGGGTTGGTACGAATGTTAGCCTGGATTTGTCGGTTGTCACAACGTCTTAGTCGATGTTTAATACATGCCCTTCTCCTCAGTGGGAGATTTGGGATATGTCCCAGTTGACGTTTAATACATGCCCTTCTTCTCAGTGGGAGATTTTGGGATACGTCTTAGTCGACGTTTAATACATGCCCTTCTCCTCAATGGGATATTTGGGATACGTCTTAATCGACCTTTAGTACATGCCCTTCTCCTTAGTGGGAGATTTGGGATACGTCTCAGTCGACGTTTAATACATGTCCTTTTCATCAGTGGGAGACTTGGGATACGTCTCAGATGACGTTTAATACATGCCCTTCTCCTCAGTGAGAGATTTGGGATACGTCTTAGTCGACATTTAATGCATGCCCTTCTCCTCAGTGGGAGATTTAGGATACGTCTTAGTGAACGTTTAATACATGCCTTTCTCCTCAGTGGGAGATATTGGGATACGTCTTAGTCGACGTTTAACTATAAGCCCTTCTCCTCAGTAGGAGACTTGGGATATGTCGTCTCATATTTGGACGGAAATTTGCACTTTCTCAACCACTCATTGGTGGGAACATGTGCTTTTGGCCTTCGTCTATTGCACAATCAAGAGATTTGTTTGATAAGGTAGGAGCAATAAATGTGACCATCATATTATCTTAAGGAAAATAATAAAATGGGCTCCATAAAATTAATGATTTTTCTTATGGCAGTGATATCGCCAAAATATATTCGATGCTTAGTATTAGCTAATATAAGTGCAATATGACCGTTGGGAGATCTTAGTGGTTCCATGCATTAAACCTTCATACTGGCCAGGCATTAAAGCAAATTTATGAGACACACTAAGATATTACCAATCGTCATATGGTACTTCTAACATACAAAGTTTAGCATTCGTAGTTGCTGAAAATCAATAAAAAATCATTGTCGTACTCCAGATGAATAATTTTGTAGGCAAGAGTTACCGAACTTATATAAAATAATATACCCAGATGGGTTTGAATCAATCGAGTTCCAAGACTCGAGATTATATGCTTTAAGCATGAATCGGAAAAAGTGATTCCTTTTTCTGTTTATTCTCTAGAATGAGAGATTATTGAATCAAGGAATAGAATTTGGTACAATAATGCACATATATCCTTGCCATGATACGGCTATCCATAGTTGCTGCTGCTTTAATTAGCTGGTGAGATATCACCGGAATGTCTTTCAAATATGGTAGACTTTGAATAAATGATATTAGGATACACAAGAATATCAAAAGATATGATATCAGGTGACGAGTTTTAGCATCCTCGTATCATAGTCATCATCTCCAAAACAGTGTAGTTCGCCATATGGAACTTCAAGCTACTCAATGGTAGGGATTATTGAGTTTGCGACCCATCATAGATTCTTTATCTCGTCCGCGACATCTTGGCGGCATAAAATCAATAATTACAATATAGAGATAAGAGTAGTCTTAGGTTCAGGTCAAGACTCAGAATTTCTTAAGGAATCTGCATTTGTGATATTTGAGATTAGACACAAATGGCTAGTGTCTAATTCACTCAAATTATAGCTCTGATACCAACCTGTCACACCCCGATTCCCGGTGGGCCTAGATGGGTATAATCGTGACGGTTGAATAACAGTTATCACAATATAATAATATGCAGCTGAAGTATTGGAGTAAAAATATTAAATTTATTAAAGCTTGAATTTATACAAGAGTAACACAAGCGTTCAGTACAAGCCCACATGCGAGATCTAATAAACAGAGCTTTAGACATCATAGGCCTTAAGCATCACGAGTTGCACATTCCTTAGCCTTCATTCTAGCCGACCCAAATTCCCAGCCTTTAATAAGGTTCGGTATCTGCGGTTCAATCTTTTGAAAATACGTCAGCTAAAGCTGGTAAATACAATTAACTGACTCTTTGGAAAACAGTTTTATGTGAGAATCTAAGTTTCAATTGATTGTTGTTTTTGTTTCAAATAATGAAAAGTGATTGAAAAACAGAGAATAAGTGCAGCGGATTAATGGAAAACTTTTACAACAATCAATCGGTCGTTTGTTTTCATCACCATCATGCTTTCAAGTAATTAAATTATTGCATGTGATTCACAAACTCCCCCTTAGCCCAATAACGATCGTTTGATAGTAAGAAATGAAGAAGATATGCAAAATTGATCTTTTTAAGAAGACAAGTAAAACTGTTACATTGAGCGCCTATTTATACTAACTATCTAACCACTGATCGTCTTTTAATGACGTCATGGTTGATATAACAAACGTAACTAACTACAAACACTACTTAAACTAAAACTATCAGTGCTATGCACTGTTACATTAATTAAACTAAAACTAAACAAAGCATTGCTGGCTATCCTCTGATTTTGTGATCTTCTATCAGCGGTTGGGAGTTTCTTCTGTCAGAGGATAGGAATCAATGTGATTATTGGATGCAGTAAATGCCCATCAGAGGATAGAACATCTGATGGTTGGACCAAAGCTCGGATGGTGTATTTTGACTTTGTATCATCTGTTCCTTTCCAATGGTTCAATCCCAACAATCTCCCCCTGGAACAGATGATGCCAAAACACCTTATTCTTGATCTTTATTCCTCAGAAAGAATTCACTTATTTGACCTTTGAATTGTATTTCAAAGTTAAGAGATTCTAAGTCATTAGCATCCTTCTCAAGCTCTAAACTTAATAGTTCGTGGAGTGTTCTACTGTAAGCCCATAAGCAGCTTCCATGGATAGTTTAGTGGCTTTACCATCAGACTTGAGCAGAGTCAATTCGTGGGTTTCTTTGTCGACCTTCCACTTTAGAATTTTTGGGTCTGAAGGCTTTCTTGAAGGTGCCTTTATTCCTGAGGCTAGAAAATGAGCTATTCTTGTTAGGTCTTCTGCCAACTTGGTACTTCTATCATCTGCTAGATATTCCATAATATTATTGATAACTTCCTTGATAAATACTTCCTCAAACTCTCTGTCAACCTTCTCTGACATCTCCTCTTGCCTTTTTCGCTTTAGCATGGCAAGTGTGGATAGGACAGATGTTGAGCTGGGCTTTTTAGAAAGTTGGGCTTTGAGAGCAGCATCTTCTTTGGTATAATCAGGTTTAGGAGGCATTGATGGATCCTTTTTCCTTCTTGCTTCCAGCATCTTGTATGTATCCAACACTCTTATCTCCCCCATCTCATTACCTGGTTCTTTGACCCATAATGATTCTGAATTAGCTCTTTTTTCATTCTTCTGAGCTTCAGGGTCTTTTCAGGTACGTTCTTTTTATATTTGTTCCAATCTGAGCATGTAGGTTTGTTGTGAGGATCTTTTAGTTGTTCTTCTATTCTTGCAAAATCTTCTTGAAGCTCACTCACAGACCAATCTTTAAAATGTGCCCTTGTTGCAGCATATTTCTTGTATTCCATGATGTGAGAAATCTACTTATCTTTCAAGAATTTATCATCTGCTTCAGAAATCTTATTTGATAAGTTCTTTGAAATCTTTCTAGTGATTGGACTTAGCTTAATTGAAACTGAAGTTGATTCTGCACTTCTCTATCACTTTTGCCTTTAGACAACTTCCTAGCAATATCCTCTGCCTGTTTTTCTTTGAATTCCAGATACCGATCAATATTTACAGGCTTTGGATAACCTTGAAGAGATGGGAAGTGTCTTTTGTCTGGATCTTCTTCATCAGAGAAAGATATGATTTCTTTCTTAACTGCAGGCAAATCAAGAGGAAATTTTACAGCTGTAGGAATCACTTCTTTTGAAGGAGCAGATGTTGCAATTGGGGAAGCAGAGGTTAGATTTAGTATTGGTGCAGATGCAAGAGGCATAGGAGCAGGGATCTTTTCTTCGTTTATGACCTTTGTGACTTTCCTTCTCTTAAAACTGATTGATGGTGACAATGGATGGCTTGAAATTCTTGGTGGTGTTGGTAGTTGTGGTGTGGAAGTGGGAAAAGTGAGGATGGCAGTGGTTGTAATAACATCTGCTACAACCTCTGCTGTGTCAACAGATGTTGGCACAACAGTTGCTGTAACATCTGCTGAGATAGATATGGGTTGTGTGTGAGAAGATGTGGTTGATTTTGCAGAGGCAGAGGGTTTTGTGGTTGGATTGGTAGCATCTTTAGTTTTGAGAGGTATGGATTCTGGTTGCCTTGCTTTTGTAGTTCTCCTCTTTGTTGAGGTACCAGTCTCTCCCTTTGCTAACTGTTGATCAATCTTTTTCTCAACCAGCACCTTACCTTCATCAAACACAGCCTTCTTATGGGACTTATTTTCCCTTGCCAAGATATCTTCAGTTAAGTCTGGTTTCTTTGAATCGTCTGGCTTAAGGATATTCACTGTAGGCCTTGCCTTATCATCATCCATCTTCAACTTTTTGTTTCCCAAAGGTTTCTCCTCCTTTTTGGCTTTATCTAGACTTACGAAAATGACAGTAGGAGGAGATTTACCAGTGGTGGTGAGCAAGTGGGCTTTGATTGCCTTGATATCTGCAGCAGTATCATTGTATCTAACATCAACCATATTCCTGAGTTCCATCATCTGATGCTTATGTTTTTGCTCCAGGAAATGTTTCTCTTGTTGAAAGATTGGAGTTATTGCAGATTTGAGCTCAGCATTGGTTTGAACAAGTGGTTGGCTCTGAATAGTGATCAACTATTTCAAAAGATCTTTAATTTCATCAACAATGGTTTCAACATTGGTAACCCTCTCCGTCAATTCTTTGTATTTTTGCTCATCACCTAACTTAATAGGATCATCTGAACTCCTACCAAATGTGGTAGTTGTATCTAAGATATCATGAGCATGTGGTTTACCACTTGCTTCAATCTTAGATGCCCCTTTGTCTTGGTTCTGGGGACTTCCCACTGGAGCAGAGGTTATCGTAGTAGCCTCAGCAGTGGTTACCTTCAGCAATGTCTTAGCTATATAACCACTATCCAATTGAGAACTAGGGAGTTCAGCAATTGTAGTGGCTGCAATTGTTGAACTATCACCAAGGGTTACATTTAACCCAAGGGATGTAGCCTCTTCAGTTGCTGATGGGCTAGCATTTAGAAATAAGTCAGACCCAGGTTCTGGTTGAAGTATATTCTCATTGATGGGTTGGTGAGAAGTGCTGGATAATGTCTTCTCAATATCTATTGCATTCAGCAAGGGTAACATGGTAGGTGGAAGTGATGGCATTGGTGAGAGTGGTTGTGTAGAAAGCGACATTGCCCTGGGAGAGGGGCTATGGAAGATAGAACCAAGTGATCCTAGAGCTTCATAGTTTGGTGTCCCTGTGCCTACAACCTGATCCTTTTGTGAGGATGCAGGAGGAGTTTCAAAGCCGGTTTGAGATCTTTCTACCATATGCTGTGAAGAAGTAGCAGCAGTGGTTGGTGACTTTGGTGGTGTCACAAGGTTTATCTCTGGGATCCCATCTTCCAGAGAACCCTTTTTGGGTTTGGTGGGTTTTCGGGATGCTCTGGATGGTTTCTTTTTGGAGATTTAGGTGTGGGTTTCAGAGCAGCGGTTGTGATGCCCTGATCACCTAGAGCAGTAGGCTCAGCAGCCGGAGGTTGAGCTTGAACATTTTGTTCCTGTAAAATAGGCTCAGCATCCTCTTCTTCTGTTTTGGAAACTTTGTCTTGATTTGTAATTCGTGTAAACGTTTCATGGTTTAGGCTGCCAGCATTTGTAACTGCGCCTTGTTTACTTGCGTTTGATTTGATCTGATCTTGCAAGTAAACACTCATGAATCTTGGATGTATCAAGAAAGCTTTTCTTTTTGAAATACTTTTAAAATTAATTACAAGATCTTTGAACAACACCTGGGAGAAGTTAAAATCATTGCAAATCCCAGATACTGCATGTTCAATGGAATCTCGTTGAAAGCGGTTGTTTTTGCAGAGACACATGTAAGTAAAGTGTGGAAAAAGAATTTCATCTTTGCTAGAAAATTAGGTTTGAAGATTGTCATACCTTTCAACTGTCCGGTTTAACCTCTTTCAACGAATTCATGTTGCATCTCCCTCAAAGGAAATGATACCGGATGTTGCATATCATTTAACATGAAGACTTGGGAGATAGATTGTGGGCTTATTTGCAGTTGTGTGCCACCAACTTTGGAAGTGATAGAATAGGGCACACCATCAGCGGATGAGTTTACCTTAGCCTTTGCCCAAAATTCTCTTAAAGAATCGATGTAAACTGGGGCTTTTACTTCCAACATGTGTTTAAATTTTGATTCTTTTAGAATCCGGATCATTGGATGATAACGAGTGTTTGTGTCGGTTTCTTCGAGAATAGCAGTGTAATTGTGTGGTGTTTTGATGATTAGGATAAATAGGGGTGGTTCTTGTGTCGATTTCTTCTTCGATTTGGTTTTAGGAGCCATGATTTTTGAAGATTTTTGATAGAAGGGCTTTGAAAATTTGCAATCGCACAAGAAAAGTGATCTCTGTTTGGGGATAGAACAAGGTTTTATAGGGTTTTTCAAAAAGTGCACTTGACGTGGCGTCTGATGCAACATCTGTCGAATAACATCTTTCCACGTGTAACCTCTGTTTGGCAAATGGAAAACAGTTGTTTGGCTAACCACTGTTAGAGCAAGACTACCAGTGGTTGGGACCAAATTAATATTAGCAGAAGCTCGCAGCAGTGGATAGATTTTCAAAACAACAGTGTTTTTATGCTATTAGAGCTTTGAACAGACTTTAAGGATTTTATTAAAGAATTCAATTTTAACTATTTTTAAGGATGAATTTCTGATTTTCTAAAAACATTTTATTGCTATTTACACATGAATCACAAGACAAGTTGTTTTTAATCCATGTTTAGCATTCCAAGCGTAGATATCAAACTGTCAAATGTGGAAGTATCAAGTGCTTTTGTCAACACATCTGCTAGTTGATCCTTGGTATGGACATGTTGTAAAGAAATCAGACCTTTTTCATACCAATCCCTCACAAAGTGATGTCTGATGTTAATGTGCTTGGTGATGGAATGTGAAACTGGATTTTTGATGATGTTTTCTGCTGCTTGACTATCAATTTTGAGAGGAGTCCTCAAGGCAGTCACACCAAAATCCAAAAGTTGATTTTGAAGCCACAAAATTTGAGCAGTGCAACTTGCAGCAGCTATATACTCTGCTTCAGCAGTGGATGTGTATACTGCAACTTGCTTTTTACTTTGCCAAGACACTAAGCAATCCCTAGGAATTGGGCTCCTCCAGATGTGGACTTCATTGTTGTTTTACATCCAGCAAAGTCACTATCCGAATATCCTGCAAGCTCGATGTTACCATTAGCTGGATACCAGATACCAAGTGTGGGAGCACCTTTTATATATCTGAATATCCTTTTTACAGCAATAAGATCCGATTTTCTTGGCATTGACTGTGATCTGGCACAGACACATGTGGCAAACATAATGTCTGGCCGTGATGCAGTTAGGTACAATAAAGACCCAATCATGCTTCTATACAATGTTTGATCAACAAGGTCATCCCTTCCATCTACAGTGACTAGCTTGGATGTTGCCATGGGTGTGCTGCAAGGTTTACAATCATTCATATCAAATTTCTTAAGTGGTTCTTTCACATACTTATTTTGATGAATGAAAGTGCCTTTTTGCATTTGTTTGACTTGTAAACCAAGAAAACATTGCAACTCACCCATTGCACTCATCTCAAACTCTGCTGCCATGAGTTTTCTGAACTCTTCACACATGGCAGGGCATGTGGATCCAAAAATGATGTCATCCACATAAATTTGGACAAGCATCAAGTCTTTTCCTTTCCATTTTAAAAATAGGGTTTTGTCAATCCCACCTCTGGTAAAACCAATGGATAAGAGAAAAGTGGATAAAGTTTCATATCAAGCTCTTGGTGCTTGTTTTAGACCATATAGTGCTTTGTTTAACCTGTAAACATGATCAGGATGGAAGTGATCCTCAAATCCAGGAGGTTGACAAACATATACTTCTTCCTTGATCTTTCCATACAGGAATGCACTTTTGATGTCCATTTGATACACCTTGATGTTGTGGTTAGCAGCAAAGGCTAAGAACAGGCGAATGGCTTCCAGCCTTGCTACTGGAGCAAAAGTTTCATCATAGTCAATCCCTTCTTCCTGTCTGTAGCCTTGAACCATGAGCCTTGCTTTATTTTTGACAACAATACCCCTTTCATCAGATTTGTTCTTAAAGACCCACTCTGTGCCAATGGGACTCACATCTTTGGCCGTGGTACAAGTTCCCATACTTGTTGTCTTTTGAACTGTAGGAGCTATTCTTGCATGGCTTCTACCCAGCTGTTGTCTTTCAGTGCCTCTTGGTACTTGACAGGCTGTGTGAGTGATAGAAAACCAGCAAAAAGACAAATGTTTTCGACTTGGCTTCTTGTGAGCACACCCTCAATGATGTTTCCAATAACTTGATCCAATGGATGGCTTTTGAGGAAAATCAAATCACCTTGATATGGGACAATGGCATTTTGAGGTGAAGCTTGCAAATGTGTATCATCTGAGCTATCCTCTGCTGGTGAATTTGATGGTCCAGCCTCTGATTGGAATGGTGGTGGAGGGATTGGTGGAATGGTAGTTAAAGTGGGTTGATTTTTGTCCATTTGTTGTGGACTTTTATCAACAGATGTTTGGATTTGAGAGCTGGCAGAGGTTGAGTATTAACCACTGTTGACCTGGTAGAGCTTTCACCATTGTTACTAACATCTGCTCCTCTTCCTGTAGGATTGATTTTGAAACTTGGAAGAATGCAATCATATCCTTGCTCTTCAAATGATGATTGTGGAGTACCTGCAGGGTTAGTCTTGACAGACACATCTTTAAATGTAAATTTAGGTAGATCAAACAATTCAGCAGGACCATTTGCTGGGATTTTCAAAGATGAGAGTTCGTTTAACTTCACATTTAAAGTTTCCTCAACACACTTTGTCCTAGAGTTAAAAACCCTGTAGGCTTTGGCAGTGGTTGAGTATCCCAGAAAATAACCACAATCAACTTTGGCTGCAAACTTGGATATTGAATCCTTGATGTTTAAAATGAAGCATGGGCAGCCAAAGACTTTGAAATAAGAGATCAGAGGTTTGATTTTGTAAAGCAATTCATAGGCAATCTTTTGCTAGGGTGTATCAAAACTCTGTTCTGGACATAGCAAGCAGTGTTTACAGCCTCTACCCAAAAAGACAAGGGTAAACCTGAGTCTGCAAGAATGGTCCTTGCTGATTCAATTAAAGTTCTGTTTTTCCTTTCAACAACCCCATTTTGTTCTGGAGTTCTAGGGATGATGTATTGTCCAACAATCCCTTTTGACTCACAGAAGGCATCCAACTCCTTGTTCCTAAACTCTGTCCCATTATCACTCCTAAAGATTTTTATAGGCATATCAAATTGCTTTTCAACTTGTTTAACAAAGTTTTGCAAAATGTTTGTTGTTTCATCCTTAGAGTGTAAAAAGAAAGTCCATGTGAACCTGGAAAAATCATCAACTACCACCAGACAATATCTTTTGTGTTTTAAGCTCATGATTTTTACAGGTCCAAACAAGTCTATATGAAGTAACTGTAAACACTGACTTGTTTTGGATTCCTCAATTGACTTGTAAGAACTTTTATGTTGTTTACCTTCTAAGCAGGAAACACAATGCTCTTCACAAGTAAATTGTTTTTGGGGTAAACCTCTAACCAGATTTTGTTTTGAGAGAGTGGAGATAGCTTTTAGATTTGTGTGTCCTAGTCTTTTATGCCATAACTCTGTCTCTTTACTTGAGGCAACTGAAAACAGGCATGCATTTGACATAGGATTATCTTTTAACATATCAACCACATACACATCTCCTACTCTATGAGCAATCAATTGTGCTTTGCTCTCAGCAATGATCTGATCAATCTTTTTGACAACCTCTGGCCCTACTATCTGGCAAGTTTTCTTTGTGAAAAAAAAAACCATAACCTTTGTCACTCATCTGTGAAACACTTAAGAGATTGAATTTTAAATTGTCAATGAGATTCATATTTTCAAACTTGAGTTTTCCTGCTTAGACACATCCTGACCCTAACACCTTCCCTTTTGAATTATTTCCAAAGGATATATCACCCCCTCCATGAGCTTTAAAATCTCTGAGCAGGGCTTTACATCCTGTCATGTGCCTGGAGCCTCCACTATCTACATACCAAAGACTGTCAAGGAAAGTAGAAGCTCCCTGCACATGTTTTGAAATAATTAGTTCAGGTGGGTCTCCAAAGCCAAAATGGCTTTGGATGGGGTATCAGGTGATCCAGACTCAAGTCCAGACTGATGAGCAGTGGTTAGATCAGACTTTTGTAACCACTGCTGTGAGCTACCTCCTATCAACTGTTGGTAACCATGAGGATGCCTATTTACCCTTGGCTTGGAAGACTTTTTGTAAGTCTCATAAGTCATAGGAACCTTTTGATAATTAGGCTGGCTTTTACCTCTTGGAAACTGGTTTGATGGAGGTGCATATTTCTCTGTGAACAGAGGTTTGATTTAAAGCTTTGGTGACAGATGTTTCACATGATTTAAATTTCTGTTTGGCAAGATTTGAATTTTCTCTTTCTAGAGCTTTTTCTCTAATCTCTTTTACCTTTTGATGATAGGTTTTGAGATATACACACTCTTGAGTTGGATGATTTGTTTTGTTGCAAATGGTACATCTAGGAGATTTAGGTATAACACAAGTTTTGTTTATATCATTAGCTTTCAAAAGAAAACAGTCTGCTGTATCATGATTCCTCTTTTCACAAAATTTACAAAACAAGTGTTTAACCTTTCTTTCCTTTTCCTATCAGACTTTTTGAGAGCAGATGATGTAACCTCTGCTGGCAAGTCTTTGATAGGGATCACCAGTGCTTTTATACCATCAAGAGTTGAAAAGTCCATTGGCCTGAAGTTTTCTAAAATATCACATTCATCTGACCAAGTTGGTTTAAGCTGATATTTTTCAATTTCTTTTTCTTTTGGTGAAGACTCTGGTTTTTCAAGAACAATTTTGTTTCCTTCTTTATCAGTGATTTTAATTTCTTCACCAGCCAAATTTGTGGGAATTATTTCAACAAGCTCATAGTCAATTTTTGCAGCATTTTCACAAATATGGTCATGTTCCATAAAGCCTATACCAAACTTTATGTTGCCCTTGACTTGAGCATCAAGCATAAGCTCATAACCTTTGCAAGACTCTACCCACTTTTCACAAGTGATCTGGGTAGATTCTAACTCCTATTTGCAAACTTGGTATTTTTCTACCATGATTTGGAGCTGGTATTTGAGTATGCTTGATTCATGCCTTAGGCTGCTCATTTCAGAATCTTTTTCACTTAATTTTGTTTTCAACTCGTTAACAAGTTTTTCAAATTTAAGTTCATCTTCCAAAATTTTGTTTCTCAGGTTTTCATTCACCTGTTTTATGTTTGCAAAAGCAACAATACATTTTTCAGAACATAGATCTTTAGGATCTGAGGTGATATCTTCGAAGCAGCCATAAGAGCACAAGCACATTCTTCTTCACACACATCTGTGTTCCATGGGTCAGACACATTGTCTTTTTCAACATCAACAGCATTCATTTCAACAACAGGTGTAACTTCTGGTGTAACCACTGCTTCACAACATTCAACCACATCAGATTTTGACTCCTGTTCCACAGACTCATCACCTTCAACTATGGTCTCAAGAGCCATAAAACATAAGTTTTCATTTTCAAAATCATTTTTGGCTATGAGAGCAAAGTTTTCATCAGTTAAATCCTCAGGCAAACTACTCTAGTCAACAAAACCTTGGGTAAAGAAGCTTTGTTGTGTAGCAGTGGTTTGAGTAGTTTGAGTGACATGTGGAGCTTGTTGCACATGCACTTGAGGTGGTGCCTGAACATATTGAATCTGTGGAGCAGAGGTTTGGACATAATGAATAGGGACAGTTGTTACAGGACTTACAAAATGAGCAGTGTTTTGCATTTTTTGTGTAGGGGCAAACTAGGAATATTGGATAGTGCTTTGAGAACTGGGGCCAGGATGGGTAACAATTGGTCCTGCAGTTTGAGTTATGCATTCCCTGGCAAAATGTCCCATCCTATTGCACTTAAAGCATTTTATCTTTGATTTATCTAACCCAACTTTTAACCTCCCATGCAATCCTGGAAACCTCCTACCAGTTCTTTTGTAAAACTTACTAGCCCTGACACTCAAAAGTGCCAACTGGTGTAGGATGTCCATTTCTTCCAAATCCGTGGGTTCAAAGTGTTGTAAGTCATTCATCTCAAAACTCAGATTGTCAGAGGTTTGGCTTTCATAATTTACAGCAAAAGCAAAATTGGGTGTACAGGGATCAGAGTTGAAATTGTTTCCAGAAGTTATGTCAATGTAATGATCAAAAATCTGATCCTTTCCACTACCAGACCCCTCTTCATGACTATAGAGAGCAGTGTTTCCCAGTGTATAGTCATCAGTCACTTTCCCAGACTCTTGAAGCTTCTTTTTCTGGTTCAACTCTCTCCCATAAGTGAGAAGTCGACCATGAAGCTGTGTGAGGGTCATTTCTTTCTAACCAACAGATGTTCGAGTACCATAAGCTGTTGTCTCTCATTTTTCAGGTAGTGATCTTAAGAAACGACTATTGATAGTAGAATTAGGAAATTTCACATCTACCAGTTTCAATTCGCTTATGAGACAGTTAAATCTCTCGAACTGTTGGGTTAGTGACTCACCTTTTACATGGCAAAATATTTCATACTGCTGATTCAAGACTTCTCTATTATTCTCGATCACCTCTTCAGTACCACCGAATTGCTCTTTAAGATCATCCCATAACTCTTTAGCACTATTACAATGAAGTAATCCCGCATAAATCTCATTGGGCAAAGCTGAAGCAACGATGCTAAAAGCCTTAGCATCCAATTCAATTTTGAGGAAATCCTGTTCAGAGTAATTTTCGAGTTTTTTTGGAACTTGAGTGTGGGGATCCTTTGTACTTGGAACCATGGGAACATGGGGTCCAAACACAACGGAACTCCAGCATCCGGTGTTCTGTTGAGCGAGAATATGACCCATCCTACGTTGCCAAATAAAATACTCATTTTGTTTCAACATAGGTGGTTTGAACATGGATCCAATATTGGAATCCGGTGTGTTTTGTGCCATTTCTCTTGTTTACAACAGATTTGTGTTTTAAAAACTTTTGTAGTAATAAAACTCTGTATTCAAGCAAAACTTATCAAACGAAATTAGCAACAAAGAGCTGATCTGTTCAAATCAATTTGATGTTTAAATCAAAATCGATTGACCAAGCTCCGATACCAATTGTCAGGATCTAAATTTGAATTGATTGTTATTTTTGTTTCAAATAATGAAAAATGATTGAAAAACAGAGAATAAGTGCAGCGGATTAATGGAAAACTTTTCCAACAATCAATTGGTCGTTTGTTTTCATCACCATCATGCTTTCAAGTAATTAAACTATTGCATGTGATTCACAAACTCCCCCTTAGCCCAATAACGATCGTTTGATAGTAAGAAATGAAGTATGCGAAATTGATCTTTTTAAGAAGACAAGTAAAACTGTTACATTGAGCGCCTATTTATACTAACTATATAACCACTGATTTTCTTTCAATGACGTCATGTTTGATAGTGACAACTAACAAACGTAACAAACTACAAACACTGCTTAAACTAAAACTATCAGTGCATAGCACCGTTACATTAATTAAACTAAAACTAGACTAAGCATTGCTGGCTATCCTCTGATCTTGTGATCTTCTATCAGCGGTTGGGAGTTTCTTCTGTCAGAGGATTGGAATCAATGTGATTATTGGATGCAGTAAATGCCCATCAGAGGAGAGGATTGAACATCTAATGGTTGGACCAAAGCTCGGATGGTGTATTTTGACTTTGTATCATCTGTTCCTTTCCAAAGGTTCAATCCCAACATTTATACATAGAGAAAATCCATAGGTGATCTTTTAAATATTTCTTGGGATTTATTCTTGTTACCAGATTTACATACTTGCGTTATAACCGGGAACCAGAGTCCAGAGCCAGTCATTTAGTTATGATTAAGGTACTCACCAAAGTCAAATAAAACATGTCTTATAGTCGGTATGCATACCCCGCACGCTATTCCGTACGGACATATAAGTATATGAGTCGGGACGTCCGGACACGGTACCATTAACCCCGATCATTTCAGTTATCAAGTAAAACGAAATAAACCGGATTCTTATATTTATGCGCAACATAGACGACCCATTTATGTAATACCTGCTCCAAGTGGCATAATAGCCATCCCAAGTTTAAAAACTAAAATAAGTTAAGAGTATTTACCTTTTGCTAGCTTCCAATCAATAAGATTATAATTTAGCAAAAAGCCGCAAGTCTAAGTATTATTGGCCCAAGTCCGATTATCTGGGGGGTACTATAGTCTGGAATGAACAGATTTATTATCTGTTAGAATGTATACGGGTCAAAGGTTAGTCCCTTTAGATATGGCCCGTTACTTAAGAATAGGTTCGCTAGATTAAGCGTAAATCGAATAGAACGTGGTTTATACCTATCCGAGTGCAATGACTCGTTGGATAAAGGTTATTTAACCAAGTATTCTGAGTTGGTGTGGTTTTGAAATCATTTGACCCGGTTCGACTAGTTTATATATTTTATATTACTTAAACTAGTCTTATGCGCATAGGCGGTATAGGGTAGTCGAATAGGTTTATGACGAGTCCGTTATGTCAAAATATTTAAACAATATTATATAATCAGTCTTAAGGTCAAATTATATGCCTCACTGGTTTAAAAACTATTTTTACGCCATAAGGGCATTTTTTACATTTATTAAAGTATCTAATATTGGCTCGTCAAGAAAGCCAATAAACGACATGACCGAAGGGCATAACCTCAGATGGTTATTCCCTACAATATTATGTTCATATCAGAAATCCTATTCAGATCCTAAACTTGACCAAACGGGTCAGAATCGAAAGTCAAAGCAGAAAGTCAAACTTCTTAACTTTGGTTATAGAATTGAGCTCTAAACAAGAAATGACAAATGGAATTGTTTAGACATGTCCTAATATGTTTATAAACTGATATGATGTCAAAACTTAAAGTTTTAATAGTTAGAAACTTAATTAGCGCAAATTGCAAAATTTATATTTTTGACCTTTTATTTAATATAATTTTGACTCGTCATTTCGCCTACTTAACGTGATATTCAGAGGGTGTTATCACAGGGGATTAACACCTTCATTATTACGAACACGTTGCAAAGTTCCATTCGAACTTTGGCTTGACCGAAATGGCCAGAACAGAAAGTCAAAGCAAAAGTTATTTTGCTTGACTTTCGACTAATAACTAGCCTAATAAAAATGAAATAGACTTAAGAGAGCACTTACTAGTGTTGAAGAACACTTAAGGTACTCAGAAGGAGGCTTCCAAAAGTGGAAGCAAGCTCACTAAGAAGATTGAGAATGGGAAAGAAATGGTGTGAATGAAATGTGAATAAGGATGGGCTATTTATACAAATTTTTAAGTTCTAAAATTGTGCCAAGTGTCCCTAGGATGCATAAGAAGAAGATTAGTGTCTATATATGTGTCATAATGTGGTGAAGTGTGGCAAGAACATGATAGGTGTCAAGATTATGTGAAAGGGTGGCAACATATGCAGCGGGCTATTGCCAGCGATTTTTCTGTTGTCAGCGCACCCCTTACGGATCATAACGGGTGTGGCTAACGGTCCGTAAGGGACCTCAGACGCGCAAAATATTTTAAATAACCTTACAGACCGTAAGAGTATGTTCTTGCGGTCCGTAAGGGACCTCAGAAATTTATAAAATTTTCCTTTTAGGCATATTTAGCCTATCAACTTTAAATTTATAATATATTTATGATTTTTCATCCTTCCTTTCAATATTGTGAATTGTGTGGAAGGTTTCTAGACACGTGTCACACTAGGATTTGATCCAAAATATCGGGGTGTTACAACTGTCAAGACGCATACGCGGTGACTTTTCCCCGTTGCATCAACGCACAACTAAGACCTTGATGCGACGTCTCACAATAAACCACGAATTCATCCGTATTGTCAAATAAAGACATAATCGGAAAACCACAAAGTTTCTCATTAAGCAAGAGAAATGTTGTTTTCTGTTTCTATCCCAAATCAACTTCTTATCTTTCTGGGTTAACGCGGTCAATACCCGGGGTATTTTTGAAAAATTCTCAATAAATCGCCGATTGTATCCAGCTAAACCCAAAAATTAACGCACCACAGTTGGAGACTTTGGTGCTTCCCAGTTCTTGATAGCCTCGATCTTGGAAGGATCGACATGAATACCCTTTTCGTTCACCACGTGACCGAGAAACTGAACCTTGCGAATCCAAAATTCGCACTTCGAAAACTTCACGTATAACTTCTCCTTTTTCGACAACACAAGAATAAGTCTTAAGTGTTGCTCATGCTCCTTGGTTCATGAATACATTAAAATATCATTAATAAATAAGGTCACAAATTTATCCAAGTAAGGCTTGCGTACGCGATTCATTAAATACATAAATACCGTTGGCGCATTTTTCAAACCGAAATGCATGACAAGAAGCTCGAAATGACCATAACGAGTATGGTAATCATACAAAATTGGACAAGTCACTAAATGTAGTGAAAGTGTAATGCACAATATGCGTTATCGTACGAGCGTACGATATTTGATGTTCGCACGTTATAAACTTCATAACTAAAAACTCGCATGTTGTAAAATATAAAAACTCGCAAGTTGAAAAACAAAAAGTTACATATTGAAAGATGAGAAATAACATGTTGAAAGATGAAAAAATAGCATGTTGTATAAATGAGAAAATAACATGAAGTTCGCATGTTATAAATCGATCACGTACGCTGCGTACGTTAACGCAAATTGTACGTTAACCAACCCCTATATATATATATATATATATATATATATATATATATATATATGATTCGGTTCAAGAGAGAACCAATCCTAGTTTCGAGAACCATGAGAACATCTATCATCTAATAACATATTTACACATCACCCATAACCAAACTAAATCAAAAGGGTATTTTAGTCTTTTACTTCTATGTCACATCTTTTCTCTCTCTTCTATTTAAAACTCAACATGTCACATATTTTCTCTCTCTTCTATTTAAAATTGAACATGAGACATCTATTGAGTCGTGATTTTTGGGGTGAGTTCATTTGGCAAGATCCTCAAATTTCGTAAACCTGAAATCGAGGTGTCGGGGGCGAAAAAATATGTTTGGCGTAAAAAAAATTTGTAAAAAAGTTTTTGAAAAATAAAACGGTAAAAAAAAGTTTTTGTAAAAATGTTTTTTGCAAAAATAAAATATTTTGTTTGGCGTAAATATTTTTTTTGTTTTTTGTAAAAAAGTTTAAACCCGTAAAAAAATTTTTTTTTGTAAAAAAAATAGTTTTAAAGTTTAAAATCACGCTTAAAAAATTTAAACCCGCGAGTAAAAAAGTTTAAAACCGGCGTGCAAAAAATGTTTAAAACCGCGCGTAAAAAAACTTTTATACCGGCGCGTAAAGAAAAATTTAAAACCGTGCTTAAAAAAAGTTTAAAACCAGCGCTTAAAAAAAGTTCTAAACCGGCGCGTAAAAAAATTTTAAACCGGCTCGTAAAAAAAAGTTGAAATCAGGCGTGTAAAAAAGTTTAAAACCGGCGCGTAAAAAAGTTTAAAACCGATGCGTAAAAAAAGTTTAAAACCGCGCGTAAAAAAAGTTTCTAAAACGGCGCGTAAAAAAGTTGAAAACCGGCATAAAAAAAGTTTAAAACCGGCGCGTAAAAAAAGTGAAAACCTGTGCGTAAAAAAGTTTAAAACCGTGCGTAAAAAAGTTTCTAAAACGGCGCGCAAAAGTTTGAACCCGCGCGTAAAAAAAGTTTAAAACCGCGCGTAAAAATTTTTTGAAACCACGCGTAAAAAAAGTCTAAAACCGGTGCGTAAAGAGAATTTTAAACCAGCACGTTAAAAAAGTTTAAAACCGCGCGTAAAAAAAGTTCTAAACCGGCACATAAAAAAAGTTCTAAACCGGCGCGTAAAAAAAGTTTAAAACTGGGAGTACAAAAGGTTTGAACCCGCGCGTAAAAAGATATGAACCCGCGCGTAAAAATTTTTAAAACCGCCGCGAAAAAAAAGTTTGAACCCCTACGTAAAATAATTTTCTTACTGCATGATTTAAAAATAATTTTAATTAAATCACATTAATTAAATCTTAAAGATTAATTAAAGCACAATGATTACAACTTTAATTACCAATCATTAAAGAGTTTCGTACAAATACCAATTCACCCTTATGCCACTAAAAACAAAAACTTATTAATGAAAGCATAATGATCACAACTACTTTATTGTCTTTTAATCACATCCATTAAAACACTTTTAATCAATGGCTTATATTGATTCATACGGTTCTCACAACTCAAGGTGGTTCTTATTTTACCCATCTCCTATATATATATATATATATATATATATATATAACAATAATAACAAATATGTATATTCCAAACCAATCTTAAAAATAAATTATTTTTAAGGAGCAACAAGATATAACCTACAAGATATATAATCTGGAAAATATTAAAAACCACAAGGGATGAATGTATTCACTAAGTATAAAAATACATATAAATAGGTATACATACCTATACGTAGAAATACGTGCCTACATATACACTTAGTGAAAATGCAAGATTTCAAAATTTTTTGTATGTAAACTTATAAAAAATGATACTGAGAATATTATTGTTAACAAAGCATTGAAATATATATATATATATATATATATATATATATATATATATATTTATTTATTTATATCGAGAAATAAATATTAACGGTGAGCAGAAAACCGAAGTAACCGAAACGTAACCGGATAAACCAAACCAAAAAAAATTAAACTGAAATAAAAACCGATGGTTCGGATTTCGATTTTTTAATAACCGAAATTTTGGTTCGGTTTTTGGATATCCATTTCCAATAACTGAAAAAACCGAACCAATAGGTTACAAGACCCAATCCATATGTTTTATGTTTAAGCGGTTAATTTGTTAGCCTTTAACCCATACTAGTTGTTAATATGTTGGCCTTTAACCCATACTAGTAGGCCCAACCCAATACATAACATTAATAAAAACTCAATGTAAAAGTAAGTAGGGCCCATTAATCCTAATACTTGTCTGTCACGTGTTAGATTGCAAGTATTTGCATCTGAGATGTAGCGCTCATATAATAAATCTTGTTGTCAAGGATGGTTTAGAAGAACATGTTGATTCCATTGCTAGGATTTGAAATGCGGTACGATATATAAGATCATCTCCTTCTAGGTTTCTGACCTTCAAAGATTGATCATCTCCTTCTAGGTTTCTAACCTTCAAAGATTGTGTTTAGAATGAAAAGATTGCTTGTAAAAGGAAGCCATGTCTTGATGTGGATACTCGATGGAATTCAACATTCTTAATGTTGGCGACACTTAAGTTTTCAAAAGCATTTGATAGGTATTTCGTAAGATTTTGTATAAAATTTTTCTTTGTTTGGTTTGATACTAATAATGTAATATCTTACTATGTTATACGTCTTTTTGTTAATAGGATTCAAGAGGTGGATCTAAATTATAGAATATATTTTCATAGTGAAGTTGCCAATGAAGAAACAAGTACAGGGAAAAGAAAAAAAAGTGATAAAGAGTTTTGGAGGCGCCGGATGAAGAAGATTGGGAAAATGCGAGGTACATTATTTTTTTAATTTTCTATTGTAATAGGTAAGTATTCTTTTAATATGAATGGATAATTATTCTTTTAATCTGATACAATAAGTATTCTTTTAAGCTGATACAAAGGTGTTAACATATAAAGTTGAGATTTTTTTATTTAAGGAATTTAATATATTAAACATTCTGATTTTTTTATCTTTATTGTAAGCTATTCATGGAATTTTTAAGGATATTTTTTGATGTGACAAAAAATATTTCGGGGTCTAAATATGTGACCGCAAATTGGTTTTTTGTTGAGCTTTCCAAGATGCACTCAAGTATAGCAAGTATGTCTTTAAGTAATGATTAGAAAAAGAGAGACATGGGTTTGTCTATGAACACAAAGTTTGAGAAGTATTGGGATAATATAGACAACATTAACCATTTGTTATATCTGGCCCTAGTTCAAGACCCCCGACATAATAAGATGTCATATCTTTGATATTCTTTAAGTTTGATACACGACAAAGGTTCCCCAAAAATCAAACTAATCAAGGATCTAGTAAAGGAAACACTAATGGAGTTGTTTGATCATTATAAGCTAAAGGTAGCTAAAACAAACGAGCAACAAAGTACATCGTCAACTACACCTAATTTGGTTGATGATGTTGGGTATGTTGACCTAGAAGATGGTTACAAGAAATATTTAGAGGAAGAAGGTGAAGAAATGCTTGATGATCATGAAGTTGAGATTTACTTACGAGATGGAACGGAAAAGAGGGAGGAAACATTTGATGTTTTACTTTGGTGAAAGGCAAATAAGATTAAGTTCCCTATTTTATCCGAAATTGCGAAGCATGTTTTAGGAATGCCGATCTCAACCTTTGCATCTGAGTCGGCTTTTAGAGCACCGGTGGTAGGGTGATTGATAGGTATAGGAGCTCTCTTACTCCTAAAACCGCCGAGGGATTGATTTGTGCCCAAGATTGGTTACGGTCTACAGCAACAGATTTGCAAGATCTTTACGTGCATGGTGAACAACTAGAGATTTTGGTTGAAGTTTGGAGAAAATGGAAATTGGTAATACCATTTTTAATTTATATGTTCTTATTTTTTACTTAAATTTTAATATATTTATGTGCGCTTGTGTAGATTGCATACCCGAAAAGAAAACGCCAAAAGACTCGATTGTCGAAGATGATGAAGGCGATGATGAAGATGAAGATTGTGACTAACGTCTAAAAGTAGAACTTTTAGCGTTTTTGGTTTAAAACTTTGTTATTTAAAACTCTAGCCACTTTTTGTAATGTTGGGCTGTATTAAGTATTAACATTTGCTTGGTCACCGGTTGCTATTTCGCTAATGGTTTCATTTGTGTTTTGTTTATGGTGTAATCATTAATGGAAATCCTTGTTACTTGCATGTGTCTTATTAGTTTTTAGTAATATTGCGTTGTTCACGAATTTTCAGCAACTGTTACTTACATGTTTCTTATTAGTTCTAGTAATATTGCATAGTTGACAGTTTCTCAGCAACAAATCACAACAGGAAAGAACAAAAAAAAAGAAAAAAGAACGGTTATTTAACCGAAACCGATCGGTTTTGGAAATGCAAAAACCGATTATATCGGTTACGGTTTCGGTTTCGGCTCAAAACCGAACCGAACCGTGCACACCCCTAATAAATATATATACATACCTTAACTTAGTCAAAGATCCACAAATACAAGAATACATAACACGTGTCAAATATACACACCAGTATACACATACAAGGACATAGTTAATAATATGTTATATTACTTTTACAAACATCGAACTTGGTAGATATATTTATTTTAGTGATAAATATATAAACTGTAACACACCGGCCGCGTATAACAATCCGCGGCGGAATCGTTGAGGAGTTACCTTACAAATTGTTCACAACACATGGTACTAATATTTAATTGTATTGATTATTTGAATTTACATTGTGTTTTGAACACAAACTAAACACAACAATTGTTTTTAGGTTTAAAGCAAAACTAAGGCCCGAGTCCATTCCTACGTGTAGCACACTTGTATAAGCATCAAACATTCGTACCTGAAACATATGTGAAAATAATGGTCAACAATGAATGTTGGTGAGTAACATAGGTTTTATAGTTAAATTCATGGCTATGAATTCGTATAGCAATACCTCCTCCGACTACGAAAGTTGATGAGCAAAAACCTTGTAACCTAAACTTGTATCAAATGTGTTTGGTATTGCAATATGTTTTACCAACTATGAACGTTGGTATATTAAAGAAAACCTTGTAGCCATGAATCTTGACAAAACGTTCTTTGTAAATTCGCGTAAGTAAACACTGTTTCTCATAAATTGTATGGTTTACATATGTACTTAAAAACAAATCATCATGCCATGTATAAACCAATCATGTTATGTATGAACCAATCATCGTGTTATGTATAAATCAATCGTCATGTTTGTAAAAACCAATTGTCTTGTGTAAATCAATCATCATGTTTTGTATAAACCAATCGTCATGTTTGTAAACCAATAGTTTCGTTTTATGTAAACAAGTGTGTTCGTATGGTGAATACATTCAAGCCTATCTTGACTCGTCGGACATGCCTCCAAAGGGTTTTTCAAATGCACAGTTTCTGTCGTTCCCCAAACTTCCCCACAAATCCTAGGAAATTTAGAAACGGGATTATCAATCCTATGGTACCATAACATACTACCAGTCGGCTTGGCCAAAGTTAATGAAGATACTCTTGTTATGAATGACACATCACCAAGTTTCACACAAATTGAAAGCATATTTTATATATAATCCATATATGTAGTTTTGAAAACTCGGAAAACATTAGGCACATATGAATCATCCTAAAACATTTAGAAAACGTAAAAGTGGGGACTATGTACTCACTTGAGTTGTCGATGTCGTGCTTAATTGTCGTTCATCAAAGGTTTTGTTGTGATAATGTTTGTGGATGAGTGTGATTTATGGAAACATCATAAATTTGAATAAGTTTAGATGTTTTAGAAGATAGGAATTGTGGAAACCTTCTGTGTTGTATATGTAAAATTTGTTAAAAATATCAGCCCTATTCGAAAAATTATAAAAATTTCCAATTTACTAAATCAAAGTGTGCTCTACAACTTTCATTTAGAAAGTTATTCTTTTTGGAATCCAGACAATGGTCAAAACTATTGATCTTTGCAATCTGTTCAGTTTTGACATTCGGTTTGGTTTTAGACATTTGAGGGTCCAAACATAGTTGTTTGTAGATGCATCATACATCGTTGAAATTGTATTGCAATGAACTTACTAAAAATATAAGAGTTTACTTTGTTTTGTTTAAGTTTTGACCAAGTTATGCTTGGTTAAAGTAACAACACATAATTTATCCAAACACGAAGTTTCCGTCAAAAGTTTACTAGATGCGCATAATAAGGATTTGACGGAAGAGTGGATAGAGTGTGGTTTATAACCATATGAGAAAAGGATCTCGTGTAATATGGTTGGTTAAACCTAACATCCGATTGGAAAGTGTTTGAAGTGTTTTGAGCAAAGGATCTCGTTACGGCTAGTTTACGCTAATTAACTAGTCGTATGCGCAAACACTGACCGAATTGTCGAATGGGTCTTATGACGAGTCTAACATGTCAAAGCAAGTTTATTTATGTTATATGATTAGTCTTGGTGTAAAAAAAGTGTAGATTATATAAGTTTTAAACTACTTTATTCGAAAACGGGTATTTTGACCTTTTTAAAGTATAATAGTTGACTCATCAATTAACCCGTTAAAATGTAAGAGTTTACAATGTTTGTTAATGCTTGGTTAAAGTGACAACACAGAATCTGTTCGAAACAGAAAGTTTTCGTCGGTAAATGCGTAAAATATGGGTTTTGACGGAAGAGTGGATAGAATGTGGTTTATAACCATATGAGCAAAGGGATCTGATGTAATATGGTTGGTTAAAACCCAACATTGTGATTTGGAAGTGTTTTTGAAAAGTTTTGATAGATCATGACTAATTTACGCTAATTAACTAGTCATGCGTGTAAACATGGGTCTGGGTGGTTGAAATGGGTCTATGATGAGTTCGGCATGGCAAAACAAGTTTTTTGATGTTATATGATCAGTCTTAAGTTAGAACATATAGCATATAAGTTTTAAAACCATTTTATGCCAAAATGGGCATTTTTGACATTTTAAGAAATAAATATTTGACTTGTCCATTGACCACCAAACGAATTGACCATTATAACACCCCGATCGCGTAAAACAACAAACCGCGGTGGAAACATCGAGGAGTCACGTTATAGGAAATTGTTTCACAACACATGGTATTTAAAGTTTTTTTTTATTAAGTTAAATGTTTACATTGTCTTGGTATAAACTGAAACAAAATATAAATAAATTGTCTTTCATGTTTTACGTCACTAAGGCCCGCGTCCAATCCTACGTGAAGCATGCATCATATCATCAAACATTGACTCCTAAAACATATGTGAAAAGAGAGTCAACATAAAAATGCGGGCAAGTACATAGGTCTTATGAGTGTGTCAAATTCATGGCTTTGAATACATATTGCATATCTCGTCCGACTACAAAGTCGTTAAGTGAAGACCTTGTATCAAAAAGTATTTGATAATGCAATATAATTAACCAACTCAAACAAGTTGGTTAGAGTTTGTGAAAAACCTTGTAGCCATGAATCTTGACCAAAATGTTTCTTTTGTAAAACCGAGTAGTAAATCGATTTAAAAGAAAAATTCGTATGGTTTATATCTTTAAGTGAAAATCGTTACGTGACATTGTTCAAAACCATTTGTCCAGGTGATTTGGATAACGCTACGATATGTAATACGATAAAGGCACTTATATATGGGAAGTACCAACAGCGTATCCACCATGCTTTTATCGTATTACACCCATCTCTTTATCTAAATCACTTACCATAAACCAATCGTCCGTGTTATAAACCACTAGTACCCGTTATAAACCATCCGTCTGTGTTATAAACCAATCATCCGTGTTATAAACCATTCGTCCGTGTTATAAACCAAGCGTCTGTGTCATAAACCAATCGCCGGTGTTTTAATTGTGAAAATTGTGGTCGTTCTTTAAAGAATACATTCAAACCTGTGATGACTCGTCTAGACCACCAAAGGGTCTCTTTAAATCAACTAACAAACCACCAAAGGGTTTGTTAAAAATACAGTTTCTGTCGTTCCCCAAACTTCCCCACAAACACCGGGAATTTTGGTAACAGGATTGTCAGTCCTATGGTACCATAACATACTATTGGTCGGCTCGGCCAAAGCTAATGAATGTCATTCGTGTTATGGATAACGCACCAACAAGTTGTTTACATTATTTAAATCGTATTGTATATATAAACCATAGACTTTGTTTTGAAAACTAGAAAACGGATTTAGCACATATGAGTCACCCCAAAACATTTAGAAAACGTAAAAGAGGGGAACTATGTATTCACTTGGGGTAGCAAAAGTGTCCTTGAATCAAAGGAATAAACAAAGCTTCAAACGTGTTCTAATGTGTCGGAGAACTATGTTAGTGTGCCGGGACTTAATCGGATGATTCGGGTAGAATAATGTCTTATAAACCAAATGAGTGTTGGAACTCATGTGATATGGTTTAATAAACTTAACATTCTGATTTGGAAAGGATCCTAAGTGCTTTTGACCCGTTATGACTCGTTAAAATAGTTTACGCTACTTTAACGGGTCATTAGCGTAAGTTTATGTTCAGATGCTTAAATATGTTTTATGATATGTATTATATGCCAAAATATTTTTGATAATGTTGTAACATCAGTTTATATATCAAAACTTTAGTTACATATGCTTAAAATCGATTTATACGCAAAATGGGCGTTTTGGTCATTTTTAAAGAACATAAAAGCGACTTATCATAAAACTAACCAAACCTTATGACCATAAGGTATAACCCCAGTAGGTTATTCCCTATACAACTATGGTCATATAAATGTTCTTGGTCGATTCTTAGGAATGACCAAACGGGTCGGATTCGACAGTCAAAGCGGTGGTCAAGACCGCTCAACTTACGACCCTAATAAAGCACTAAACTTGAAGTGACGAGTTAGACATGTTGAAACATGTCTAACTAAGTTATAAAAATGATTTAGTTTTGATACCCGAAAATAGTTTCGTCGTAAAATGCACATTATGTGCATCTTTGACCGAAACTTTAACTCGTCACTTCGACTAGTAAACGTGGTAATCACAAGGTGGAATCGCAAGGGATTAATACCTTCGTGATTACGATCACGTCGCAAAGTTCAATTGAACTTTGACTTGACCAATTATGGTCAGAACCGAACGTCAAACTATTTGACTTTTAGCTCAAACTAGTTAAAATAAATGAAATAGACTAGGAGTGAGCACTTACTTGTATTAAGAACACTTAAGAGCTCAGAATTGGAGGCCTCCAAAAGCTAGAAGCAAGCTCCAAGAGAGTGGGAGAAAGAATTGTGATATGAACAAGGAAAATGGTTGAAGATCAAGGCTTTTTATAGTGTTTAGGATCTCACAAGATCAAGCCAAGTGTCCATGGAGGTGGCATGATCAGAGGAACATCATAACACATGTCAAATGGTGCTTAGAAGCTGGTAATTTCGTTAACTTGGGAAGAAAGGCTTTGAACAAGAAGATGACACATTTTCTTCTGATCTGGGTACCCCTTACGGACCGTATGGGGGCACCTCTTACGGTCTGTAAGGCCCTGGCAGGGGTAGAAACTTTGAAATTTGGCAGATTTGGTCCTAGGACTTGTTTCGTCGCGTTTTGTCACTTTTAACCCTTTTTAACCTAATTTTTAGGCTCTATGAAGGTGTTAAGCAATATGTAACTTGGATTTTTCCTGTAAATGTCGTGGATGTCGGTTCATTCGGTTGTACGGTTACGCGTTTGCAAAAATTGCGTAAAACGCCTTAACGAACACGAAAATGATTGAAATTGCGCAACGATTGACATTTTTGCATTCTTATCAATAAAATACAAGATTTTATTGAATACAAAATATTTGGATTGGTACACATGGTTCGTATCTGAATACGGACCAACAGACTTTCGCAGTTTGTCGAAAAGAGTCCCTCGACTTGTATAAGCGTGTTTTTGTCATACCTAACCCTTCAAAACTTATATCTAAGTTATGTAAAGGGTATTTAAGGTATTGTAGCTTATGTCCTTGTTCCAGAGTGTACGTCACGTTAAACCGATTATGTTTGAGTAACAATTTGCGTATTACTCTCAGAAAAGTTTTTGAGAGTTCGAAATCGTGTAAGGATTTAAAAGGCACTAATGTCACAACCATAAGGTATAATATCAAAGGATTATTCCCTATATTATTATGGTCACATTATTGGGCTTTGTTGGGTCCTAAGGTTGACCCAACGAATCAGATTCATAAGTGAAAGCAGAAGTCAAATTGTTTGACTTTCAACTAGGAATTGAGCACTAAAATAAAAATGACGAGTAAGACATGATACAACATGTCTTATAATGTTATATAAATTGACTTGGTGTCAAAACTTTTTGTTTTAATGCTGAAAAGTTCATTCGTTGTAAAAATGTAATTTCTATGTTAATTACTTTTATCTAAAACATGTTTGACTCGTCATTTCCCCTACTAAACTTGATGATCAGAGTGTGTAATCGCAAGGGATTAACACCTTCATTATTACGATTACGTAGCAAATTTTAATTTGAACTTTGACTTGATCGAAATGGCCAGAACTGAAAGTCAAAGCAAAAGTCAAGTTGCTTGACTTTTGGCTTATAACTAACTAAATAAAATGATATAGACTAGGAGAAGCACATACTAGTGTTTAGAGGAACGATTTGGTCACAGGAATGGAGGCTTCAAGTCCAGAAGCAAGTTTCAAGGGTGAATTTATAAGTGAAGAAAGAAAGGTATGAAGAAAACACAAGACTTTGGAGCTTATTTTGTGACATCTCGGAAAAATCAGGAATCCTTCCTAGTTCAGTTCTCATTACGGTTATAATTTAGTTTAAGTGGTTATTATAGAATATGTGTGTCGCGGGCAATTTAGTAGCGTGTTACTTGTTTATATTTTATAATTTTAATACCCTACTCTCGAACCCGAAACATTGTTATACGATATCATGCGAAACCTAAACTAGTTTGTGGTTGTAATTTAATTATGCGGTTATCCCAAACCAAACCCGTGAGCATACGACCCAAACCAAACCCGCCTCACCCCCTACACCCACTATCGGCCCGAAACAAATACAACCCAACCCGCCAACCCAACCCTTACGGCCCAAGCTACCCAAACCGCCCCCACCCCTTTGTTTTTATAAAAATAAGTATGGGTGTGTGCATGAGAGGAAAAAGAAATCAAAACCCTAGTTTTTCCCCCTTGGTGTGTGACGGCAAGAGAAGCAGCCCCCCTACCTCGATTTTGTGCAGCCCTGAGTGACTCGAGTCTCCCTTGATCATCCCCGTACACGTGTGCTTCTCGGTACCCCTTAACTTTACGTTTTTATGATGTTATACGCACTAGGGTTTACATGTTTCGCATGGTTTTTGCATTGTGATTATTAGGTGTTGTGTGCATGTTGACATATGCTCGAATATTTCATATATGAGTGATATACAATTTGAGTTTGGACCGAAATCCTTATGTTCGTGTATCAGGGTTTTGGGTTTTATACATGAAGGATGAATATTGATGAGATTTGATGTTAGGATTGATGCATAGTGCGTTGTTGCTGAATCGTTCACTGTTTACACGACTTGGTTGATGTGTTTTGGACATACGATCTGCTCATACATGTTACGGACATATTCTATTTGCTTGCGATGCGTTTATAGTGCCTAAAATCGTTCTTAATTAAGCATTCTTCTCTAAAAATCGTGGCTGAATTATTTCTGCACTGGCTGCTGAAATCAGCCGACTTGTACGAGGTGTTGGGACACCATAAACGACTCTTAGTCACATTTTAAAAAGATAGAACACAAATTTTACATGTTAGCTTTCATTTAAAATTGTTTTCGTATATTTAAGATAAGTAAAACTATTTTTAAAGATATTTATCGTACAAGCGCGCAAATCTGCATTTTTCTACTAAAATGCAGCCAATGTTTTCTGTCATAACCTGTAAACTGAAAAGAGTTAAGCCACGAAGTTTATGCAGTAGATACTCCTAGGTTTTCAGAGAAATCTCCAACTGGAATTTCGTCAATCGGACAAACGAGTATTTTTAAATGATTTTTCCCATGGACTGCAGTCAGAAAGTGACGAATCTGACTGCAGCCTAGTAAATAAATTCTTATAAATAATTGGTAAGGAATTAGGACTTGAAAATTTTGTACAAAATCCAACAGTCTAATGACACCCCCTGTGAAAAGATTGGAATTTTTGGAACGTGGGAACTATTTTATAAAAATTCCCGAAAACAGCTAAGTTATGAATAAACAAGCTGAAACATGATAACTTACAATTTTATGTGTATCTAAGTGATGTATGTGCCATCATGTGTTTGTGACAAGTTGTTAGTCGTTATTTCGCATAGTGACACCTTGCATGCATGTTTAAGGTTTTGAACTTGTCGTTATGTGTTTCGTACTATGTGCTAGTTACGCATAGGGTTTTGTGTCCGTGTGCGTTCACACACTAACTTTGAACCGGTTGACATGTTAGGACGTGATTAGCGGTTCCATCCTTTACTTCTTTTGCACTTGTCTAACCGAGCTTTGTAAGGTGAGTTCACGACCCCTGTTTCTTAAACGTTTTCAAAACACAGGGGAGAAAACATGAACACGTTACAGTGATATATGGGTTGATTATATTACGGTACAGTAACGTCTTTCTACTTAAAACTTGTACACGTTACAGTGACGTATAGGTTGTATGCATCACGGTACAGTAACGCCTTTCTATTTAGAGTTATGTTATATGGTTATGGTCACAAAGAAGCATATATCACATATTAGTCCCTTAAAACTTACGGTGCCGTTAGTATTGGATTATAGCGAGGACATTGTTAGTAGAACTACTGGGCCCGACAAGCCCCACTCGAACTGGTCGTGCCAGTTGGACCGAACGTTGATGGTCACGAGTGTAGAATTTGCCTAACTTTTTAGCCATGGTTGGCGATAGGACTGGCACAACAGGGGCAGCAACGTCAGCTTCGGATCGAACACTTTGTTGACATGACCTAGGCTAGCTACCTGAACATATAACATGAACTGCTAAACTACTTAATATTAATCTGATTTGGATTGGATCAGGGTAACTTATGAGACATTGGTTCAGGGTTGAACCAGTGGGGAAACACTTATGGTTAAACTTGTGAACTAAAACCTGTGAACTCACTCATCATTATTGTTGACACTTGATTTTACATGTTTTCTCCGGTTGCTAAGGTAACACATATCAGGACTAGGATGCATTTTTGAGTCACATTGATTTCATCAAACTTTTAAAATCACTTTTAATTACATTAGCTATTATGGTTTTGTAATTGTTACGCTTCCGCAACTAAATTGTAAAAACAGTATTTTCTCTTGAATGAGCAAACAGAAAATTTTTAAACTCATATAGTGGTCGTTCAGTATGACTAATGACTGTGATCCTGGTTTGTCACACGCCTCGTGGTAGAATTCCACATGTGGATTTTGAGGGTGTGACTTATTTATACTTGTCACACACCCGACCCGCAGCGGAATAAGAGTCGGGGCATAATTGGGTTATCACCAAAGCTCATGACATTTACTAATATGTTTCATATTTAATAAAGTCAATGTTACATTTCCAAATATCCAAACATGTTCATACAATACAAAGAAAATAAACCAAACATAAGAATCCCAACTCTAAAACATTTTATTCTTCTAGTCCAAATCCTATGTGTTCCTAGCTGCTGCTGTTTCACCTGTATCATGTGTAAAAATGGGGGTTTTTGGGTCAACATAAGTTGGCGAGTGAACCTTATTAGATAAACATTTATTAAAGAATTACTTGTTAGTTTATCAATGAAAAATTGTGCATAATCATAGATGAGCAAATGTAAATAATCAAGCAGTGGCAAATAGCAGTCACTACTATAGCACGCAATAACATGTGACAGCATACATGAACATACCAACATCATATGATAAATAATATAAATGAACTGTGCGATCAAGGCTCAATCAAACGGAGCCGATCGTATTGCATGTACTGAAAATGAAAATGTCTGTGCGATCAAGGCTCAATCAAACAGAGCCGATCGTATGTGGGCACGCCAGGTTCAACCTCATAATGAAATGGGGAACATGCTCAACGCTCATAATGTAATGGGGAACGGCGGCCTCTGAATTTACATGTACTGAAAATAATAAATTGTATCCAATAATAACTACACAACAGAAACAAACTGAATACACAAGTTCATGATATGATGTATGCACAACGGTTTAATTATAATATATATAACAAGACACATGATACACCCCAAAACGTGATTAAAACGGGGAATTTATAAAGGTTCACTCACATTGGGTGCGTTGGATTGGAGATGGTGAGATGCGCATGAATTAGATGAGCGGAAACAATGAGAAATACTAACCTAAATAATAACGGAAAAATATATTAAATGAGTGGATTTATTAAGGATTTTAATGAAATTTTTAGATATATTTTTGTGAGTTTAAGGCTATTTTCTATCTTTAAAAATGTTATTTTTAAGTATTTTTAATTGATTTTTAAATTAAATTAAATAAATAAAAATATAAAAAAATTATTTATTTCGCGTTGACCGTTGACCGTTGACCTGTTGACCGGTTCGGTCAGTGACATAATTTGCGCCGGGTGAGGCTCGAACCCGAGACCTCCCGTATGCGTGCACGCAGCTCTACCAACTGAGCTACGTGTCTAACCCGAAATAATCTTGTTTTTAATTATATTTATACACTTATTCAGTTTAACCGAAATTCTTTTAATTGTAAAAACATTTTAGTTCAACAACTCGGTGCCAGTGACGGGTTTCGAACTCGCGACGTGTGACTTAGTTTTGCATACAGTCCTCCGCTGGACTGTGTGTCTAACCTGGTTATTATCTCGGTTTTTATTATACTTAATATCTAACTGAGTTAACCCGGTTTAGTTTTTAAACAAAAAGGCATTTTATTATATAAGGAGTGCGTGTATCAGGGTTCGAACTCGGGTTATGCGTATATGTTTTGCACACAGTCCACCGCTGGACTGTGTGTCTAACCCGTTCATTTTACTGGTTTTAAATAAACTTATAACTTAGTTAACTTCGTCTTCTTCATTCAAATTTCCGACGACTGAATCACTGATCCGTTTCTTGTTTTTACGATTGACAAATACTCCTAAGGCTATAATGAAATGGCAGAGATGGTAATTAGAGGTGAACATACCGATGAGCGGTTTATTTCAGGATTCCGGCAATTGCGTCGGCTCTGTTTTTATGCTCTTCAACTGAACAAGACAATTAACTGTTTTGGTTAGTCAATCGTGGAATTGAAGTGTTCAGCAATTGTTAACAGAGGGTTTGAATGCCCTTACCGATTCGCAGATGAATATAGCGATTTTCAGAATCTTTCCGGCGAACTGAAATTAGCCGAATACAGCGCCTGAATTCGATTTCAATTGAGAGGTTTAAGTTAGAAATAGCCTAACAATTGTTGAACTACAATGATATTGAAAGATTTACCGTTTGAGGATGAATACGGTTTTCCGGCGACTTTTGCAGAAAATTCCGGCGAGCTGATTTAGACGTTCTGACGGTCTGAAAATGTGACGAAAGTGAAATGGGATGTTTGCATGATATTTCTGAGTCGCGAGAGTGGTCTGAAGTTGAAGTAATCTGGACTTGATGAATTTTCGGTTATAAAAACCGATAATGATGAGACTTTATGTTTAATCAATTCCGACTTGATTAAAAATCGTCGGTGCATTTGTTATAAACTGAATGTGCGAGTAACCAAGCGAATTGATGATTGATTTGCCGACTTCCGTTTTCAGTTGGCGCAACCGGTTTAACCGGGTTTGTGTATAAATCTCATTTGTTTCCTAGAGATAGCAGAAAACACAAAGTGGCGGAGTGGTGATGTGAGTGTGTGTTAAGTCGTTGGAGTTGTTCTTAGCTGACCCGGGTTCGAGTCCCGACAGCAACATATTTTTTTTATTTATTTTGTTTTAACTTTTTATCAAATATAATTTCTATAGTTTAGTTTATTTATTAATTATGTATCATTTTAAATCAAAATAATCATAAATATTCAACGTGACTTTTATAACTTGATATTCGATTACAAAACGGAGCGGGTTTTGAAAACCCGTTTTTGACAAATGTTACAGTATCCCCTACTTTTAGGAATTTCGTCCCGAAATTTAAGTAGTTGAAGTAGTAGGAAAAAGATGCGGGTATTTTTCGCGCATTGAGTCTTCACGTTCCCAAGTAAACTCAGGTCCCCGTTTCGACTCCCAGCGTACCCTAACAATTGGAATGCGACTTCGTCGTAGACGCTTCTCTCCGAAGTCCATGATCTCTACAGGTCTTTCAATAAAATGCATAGATTCATCAATCTGAATATCTTCCAGCGGAATGTGGAGGTTCTCATCAGCGAGGCACTTCTTCAAGTTCGACACGTGGAATGTGGGATGAATCCTGTTGAGTTCTTCTGGTAGATCAAGCTTGTATGCTACAGGACCTACTCTTTCGAGTATCTTGAAAGGTCCTACGTAACGTGGTGCTAGCTTGCCCTTTTGACCAAAACGAACTACTCCCTTCCATGGTGATACTTTTAGTAGTACATGATCACCAATGTTAAACTCTAAGGGCTTCCGTCGTTTATCTGTATAACTCTTTTGACGACTTTGAGCCGCTAGAAGATTGTTTCGAATTTGATGGATCTTGTCTGTGGTTTCTTGGATCAATTCTGGACCAGTAATTTGAGCTTCCCCAATTCCGTGCCAACATACAGGAGATCGGCACTTACGACCATATAAGGCTTCAAAAGGTGCCATGGCGATGCTTGAATGATAGCTGTTGTTGTACGAAAATTCAACTAATGGTAGGTGGGCATCCCAATTTCCCTTGAAGTCTATGACACATGCTCGAAGCATATCTTCAAGAGTTTGAATGGTGCGCTCAGACTGTCCGTCAGTTTGAGGATGATAGGCGGTACTGAGATCTAATCGCGTGCCCATAGCGGATTGTACTGCTTGTCATGTTCATGAAGTGAAACGACCATCACGATCAGAAATAATGCTTAACGGTACCCCATGTCGGCTTACGATTTCGTTGATATAAATACGAGCAAGCTTTTCGTTCTTGAAATCTTCGCGGATAGGAATAAAGTGAGCTGATTTTGTAAGTCGGTCGATAATTACCCATATAGTGTCATACCCACCGGAAGTGCGAGGTAACCCGGTAATAAAATCCATGGTTATATTTTCCCACTTCCATACAGGTATTTCAGGTTGGACCAGAAGTCCTGAGGGTCTTTGGTGTTCAGCTTTCACCTTGGAACATGTAAGGCACATAGAAACAAACACAACAATATCTTTCTTCATTCCAGGCCACCAATAGGTATATCGTAGGTCTTGATACATCTTATCGGCCCCTGGGTGTATAGAGTATCGCGTTTTGTGAGCTTCATTCATAAGAGTTTCACGAAGATTGTTGTGTTTAGGAATCCAGATACGATCTAGGTAGTACAGAATACCGTCAGATTTAGTTTCAATTTTTAGCTCAGCTCCACAGGACATCTCCTTTCGTACATCTTCTTCTGTTATTGAAACGTGTTGGGCTTCTCAAATTTGATCTTTAATGTCGGTTATAATTTGCGAACATAGAAGATGAATGGAGTTCGCATAACCCTTTCGACTAAGTGCATCAACCACCACATTTGCTTTACCAGGGTGGTATCTAATTTCACAGTCGTAATCATTTAGAAGTTCGACCCATCTTCGTTGCCTCATGTTTAACTCTTTTTGATTGAAGATATGTTGAAGACTCTTGTGGTCAGTGTATATTTCACACTTAGTACCATAGAGATAATGTCTCCATATCTTAAGAGCGAACACAACGGCTCCAAGTTCTAGGTCATGAGTGGTGTAGTTCTTTTCATGTGTCTTGAGTTGCCTCGAAGCATAAGCTATGACTTTTCCTCTTTGCATTAGAACGCAGCCTAATCCTTGCCCTGACGCGTCGCAATAGACTACAAAGTCATCACAACCTTCAGGAAGAGTGAGGATTGGTGCATCACAAAGTTTTTGTTTAAGAGTTTGAAAGGCTTTTTCTTGCTTGGGTCCCCATATGAAAGGTTTTCCCTTATGAGTTAAAGCCGTGAGTGGTACAGCAATGCGAGAGAAGTTTGAAATGAACCGACGATAATAGCCAGCTAGACCAAGGAAAGATCTTACTTCAGTTGGTGTACGTGGAGCTTGCCATTCTTGAACCGCTTTGATCTTTGAAGGGTCGACATGTATTCCCTTGTCATTGACTACATGCCCGAGGAATTGCACCTCTTTTAACCAGAATTCACATTTGGAGAATTTTGCATAAAGCTTTTCCTTTTCTAGAAGTGCAAGGATGAGTCGAAGATGACGCTCATGATCAGATTTAGATTTTGAATAAATAAGAATATCGTCGATGAAGACTATAACAAATCGATCAAGATAAGGTTTGCAGACTCTGTTCATTAGGTCCATGAAGACAGCTGGTGCGTTGGTTAAACCAAATGGCATAACCATGAATTCATAGTGGCCATAACGAGTTCGAAAATCAGTCTTAGGGACGTCTTCTTCATGCACTCTAAGTTGATGATAGCCAGATCGAAGGTCGATTTTTGAAAAGCAATTGGCACCTTGAAGTTGGTCAAGAAGATCATCAATGCGAGGTAAAGGGTAGCGATTCTTGATTGTTAATTTGTTGAGCTCTCTGTAGTCGATGCACATACGAAACGATCCATCTTTCTTCTTAACGAAAAGAACAGGTGCACCCCAAGGCGACGAGCTGGGACGTATGAATCCCTTATCAGTCAACTCTTGTAATTGACTGGCTAGCTCTTGCATTTCAGAGGGGGCTAACCTATAAGGAGACTTTGCAACTGGTGTAGCACCAGGTATAAGATCAATATGAAATTCGACGTCTCTAACTGGAGGGAGTCCTGAAATGTCGTCAGGAAAAACTTGCGGGAAGTCTTTTACTACAGGGATATCTTCAAGTTTCTTCTCCATGGTTCTCTTTTTGATGATATGAGCTAAAAACGCGACATAATTCTTGCGAAGATATTTTTGAGCTTGAAGACAAGACATTAAGCTGAGCCCTTTTGACGAGGTTTCTCCAATGATTCGAAGAGTCTGACCGTTTGAAAGAGGAATACGAATAAATTTTTCACGACAAACAACTTCTGCCTGATGTTGACTGAGCCAATCCATGCCGATTATGATATCAAAACTTCCCAGCTTCATAGGAATAAAGTCGACTGAGAAATCGTGGTCGTTTAAGGTGAGTGTACAGTTGCGTATAATAGAGTTTAATGAAACTGGTTTCCCGTCCGCAACTTCCACCGTTATGGATTCCGTGAGCTTATCCCGATTTTTGCTTAAGATAGGTTCAAATTCTAAAGACACAAAACTTCTATCCGCACCAGTATCAAATAACATAGATGCATATCTACCATTTATAAGGAACGTACCGTTAACCACATTGCCGTCAGCTCTGGCCTGGTTAGCGTTGATATTGAAAGCTCTCCCTCTTGCAGGTGGAGGAGCTTGGTTTGCTTTATTCACCGGGTTGGCTTGGGCCTGAGCATGAATAATATTGACCAGCCTTGGACAAGTGTTTCTGAAATGGCTCGGGTCACCGCAATTGTAGCAAGCCCGCATAGGTTGGCCCATAGGATAATTGGGTTGGTAGTACGTTTGGGCTAAATGTTGGGTGGGTGGAAATGGTAGGGGTTGTTGGGCTTGACCCATTAATTGTTGGTGGGTTTGGGTTAAAGGTTGGTGGCGGTTCGTTCGTTGAGGCATGCGGCAGGTTTGAACAGTATGACCTGCGCGACCGCAGCCGGTGCAATATTAACAAGGATGATCAGGGGAATGGTGATATTGGCAACGGTTACATTTTGGTAACGGGCCAGTGTAAGGTCTTCTGTATGGTGCGGGTGAAGGAGTGACTTGAGTAATGGGTGCAGCAGGAATAGGGGAGTTGGTTTGAGTAACTGCAAAATTTCTGGTGTTGCGCTTCCTCTTGTTAGCAAACTTAGAGGAAGAGAGGGGATGGTTTGAAGTTTGTCCCTCAACAGGGGCTTTCTTTTTCTCTTCTTTGAACTTCCTGTTGCGAATTCGGTTCTCGGTCAGTTCAGTTGCTAGCTCCATAGCAGCTTCAAGTGTTACTGGTGAGATGCTGAGGACTGAATCTTGAATTTTCGAGGGAAGTCCTCGAATATAATGCTCAATCAGACGATAAGTTGGGGTAAATAAATTTGGAACCATTTGGTTCAACTCCAAGAACCTCTTGTTATAAGTGGTATGGTCTCCCTCCTTCTGCTTTAGAGCATGAAATTCGTCCTCCAGCTTTTTAATTTCACTCCTAGGACAGAAGCGCCTAGTCATGATTTCCCTTAACTCCTCCCAAGTTAAGGCCATTGCATCTTCAGTTCCCCTCTTCCCTTTCTCAGTATTCCACCAAGTGAGAGCTACCCCAAATAGTCTCCCGGTAGCGTATCGAACCTTGCGATCCTCAGGACAATCGCAGTTTAGAAAGGTGTTTTCCATCTCCTCGAACCAATGTAGGAGAGCAGTGACACCCTCGGTCCCTTCAAATTTAGGAGGATCACAAGACTTGAAATGTTTGTATGAACACTTGCTGGTAGGAGGGTTGTCGATGTTTTGGTCATGTTGTTGGGGAGGGTTAGTAGGATTTGTAGCGAGGGCTTGTTGTACTTGAACCACAATGTCAGGCAGTATCGTGGCCATTTGTTTCGCGATCTGAGTGGCCAAACGTTCCTGAGACCTTCCTGATCTTTTACCCCTTCGTTGATGTCTAGACGACATCTACAGGATCATACAATGAGAAGATTGTGAGTTTATGGTGTCTTTTTAGGTGTCATGTGTCTTTAAGAAAATGAAAATAACATAAATATCAATAATGCAACTACATCCATAGGATGTCTTGGGTTTGCTCATGTTGGGCCTCAAATGTCTCCCATACCTTCACCTATATAGTCATGTGGGCCCCCATGGCTATTGGCTTGGTAGGATTCACATTAGTATTGGCAATTTAACACTCGCATCACCCAAATGCAAACCACAAAATATGTTCATGAGATGTTTGGTCGGAACGTGTCCAGGTGTAGACACAATGACAACTCAAAGTGGGGTTAGCTCACACGACGTTTGGTATAGCATGCTTTGGCCTAATAGGTACTTCGTACTCTCATCGTTAGTCCCCAGGTAGGCAAACTGGTCCTTTATTTTGGATTTATACGAATGCCAGCCTAGACAGGACGTTCCGACTACCGGTACTGGTACCCTTCCAGTTACTACATGCCCGTCACGAGAACTCACTTTGATGAGATTTGAAAACACAAAAATCATTGTAAAAGCAATCATGATGTGGTGTGTGCTTTCATGGATGTGATATGTTATGAGTATATGATTCATGATAGGCATTATATGATAATACATACTTATGAACATGCTTGCAAAATATTGAATGTAACATTTAACATAAAACATATAAACATCATGAAATTTGGCAAGTAACACACAAAAATCTTATAAGTTTCTAATCAACTATAGTATAGGCTCTAAGGGTCTAATAACCTATCCTATATCCCTATATTCATGGCTCTGATATCAATCTGTCACACCCCGACCCGCAGCGGAATAAGAGTCGGGCATAATTGGGTTATCACCAAAGCTCATGACATTTACTAATATGTTTCATATCTAATAAAGTCAAAGTTACATTTCCAAATATCTAAACATGTTCATACAATACAAAGAAAATAAACCAAACATAACAATCCCAACTCTAAAACATTTTATTCTTCTAGTCCAAATCCTATGTGTTCCTAGCTGCTGCTGTTTCACCTGTATCATGTGTAAAAATGGGGGTTTTTGGGTCAACATAAGTTGGCGAGTGAACCTTATTAGATAAACATTTATTAAAGAATTACTTGTTAGTTTATCAATGAAAAATTGTGCATAATCATAGATGAGCAAATGTAAATAATCAAGCAGTGGCAAATAGCAGTCACAACTATAGCATACAATAACATATGACAGCATACATGAACATACCAACATCATATGATAAATAACATAAATGAACTGTGCGATCAAGGCTCAATCAAACGGAGCCGATCGTATTGCATGTACTGAAAATCAAAATGTCTGTGCGATCAAGGCTCAATCAAATGGAGCCGATCGTATGTGGGCACGCCAGGTTCAACCTCATAATGAAATGGGGAACATGCTCAACGCTCATAATGTAATGGGGAGCGGCGGCCTCTGAAATTGCATGTACTGAAAATAATAAATTGCATCCAATAACTACACAACAGAAACAAACTGAATACACAAGTTCATGATATGATGTATGCACAATGGTTTAATTATAATATATATAACAAGACACATGATACACCCCAAAACGTGATTAAAACGGGGAATTTGTAAAGGTTCACTCACATTGGGTGCGTTGGATTGGAGATGGTGAGATGCGCACGAATTAGATGAGCGGAAACAACGAGAAATACTAACCTAAATAATAACAGAAAAATATATTAAATGAGTGGATTTATTAAGGATTTTAATGAAATTTTTAGATATATTTTTGTGAGTTTAAGGCTATTTTCTATCTTTAAAAATGTTATTTTTAAGTATTTTTAATTGATTTTTAAATTAAATTAAATAAATAAAAATATAAAAAAAATTATTTATTTCACGTTGACCGTTGACCGTTGACCTGTTGACCGGTTCGGTCAGTGACATAATTTGCGCCGGGTGAGGCTCGAACCCGAGACCTCCCGTACGCGTGCACGCAGCTCTACCAACTGAGCTACGTGTCTAACCCGAAATAATCTTGTTTTTAATTATATTTATACACTTATTCAGTTTAACCGAAATTCTTTTAATTGTAAAAACATTTTAATTCAACAACTCGGTGCCAGTGACGGGTTTCGAACTCGCGACGTGTGACTTAGTTTTGCACACAGTCCACCGCTGGACTGTGTGTCTAACCTGGTTATTATCTCGGTTTTTATTATACTTAATATATAACTGAGTTAACCCGGTTTAGTTTTTAAACAAAAAGGCATTTTATTATATAAGGAGTGCGTGTATCAGGGTTCGAACTCGGGTTATGCGTATATGTTTTGCACACAGTCCACCGCTGGACTGTGTGTCTAACCCGTTCATTTTACTGGTTTTAAATAAACTTATAACTTAGTTAACTTCGTCTTCTTCATTCAAATTTCCGACGACTGAATCACTGATCCGTTTCTTGTTTTTACGATTGACAAATACTCCTAAGGCTATAATGAAATGGCAGAGATGGTAATTAGAGGTGAACATACCGATGAGCGGTTTATTTCAGGATTCCGGCAATTGCGTCGGCTCTGTTTTTATGCTCTTCAACTGAACAAGACAATTAACTGTTTTGATTAGTCAATCGTGGAATTGAAGTGTTCAGCAATTGTTAACAGAGGGTTTGAATGCCCTTACCGATTCCCAGATGAATATAGCGATTTTCAGAATCTTTCCGGCGAACTGAAATTAGCCGAATACAGCGCCTGAATTCGATTTCAATTGAGAGGTTTAAGTTAGAAATAGCCTAACAATTGTTGAACTACAATGATATTGAAAGATTTACCGTTTGAGGATGAATACGGTTTTCCAGCGACTTTTGTAGAAAATTCCGGCGAACTGATTTAGACGTTCTGACGGTCTGAAAATGTGATGAAAGTGAAATGGGATGTTTGTATGATATTTCTGAGTCGCGAGAGTGGTCTGAAGTTGAAGTAATCTGGACTTAATGAATTTTCGGTTATAAAAACCGATAATGATGAGACTTTATGTTTAATCAATTCCGACTTGATTAAAAATCGTCGGTGCATCGGTTATAAACTGAATGTGCGAGTAACCAAGCGAATTGACGATTGATTTGCCGACTTCCGTTTTCAGTTGGCGCAACCGGTTTAATCGGGTTTGTGTATAAATCTCATTTGTTTCCTAGAGATAGCAGAAAACACAAAGTGGCGGAGTGGTGATGTGAGTGTGTGTTAAGTCGTTGGAGTTGTTCTTAGCTGACCCAGGTTCGAGTCCCGGCAGCAACATATTTTTTTTATTTATTTTGTTTTAACTTTTTATCAAATATAATTTCTATAGTTTAGTTTATTTATTAATTATGTATCATTTTAAATCAAAATAATCATAAATATTCAACGTGACTTTTATAACTTGATATTCGATTACAAAACGGAGCGGGTTTTGAGAACCCGTTTTTGACAAATGTTACAATACTAATCAAGGATCAAGGATAGCTTGACAAGTGTTTGATGAGGTGTTATGATGTTGCTTAGTGTCCCAACAAGTGTCATGACCAGATTAAATGTGGCAAATTCGTTCTAGGTGCACAATTTGAAGAAAGGTGGCAGAACTTGGTGAACAAGCAAAATTCTACATCTGGGCACCCCTTACAGACCGTAAGAGGTAGGCCTTACGGTTCGTAAGGCCCTCGAAGTAAAGTATTTTGGTTTTTTTTGACAATTTTGGCCCCTGGACTTGTACTATCAACTTTTTGCCATTTATAACCATTCTAACTTATTGTTTAGGTTATGAAGGGTATTAAGGCATGCGTAACTTGGATTTTGTTCCGGAATGTTGTGAATATCGTCTTGATCGTACGATTACGAAACTCGTAAAGAACATATAAAACTTTATTAAACATGAAAAGAATCGAAAGTGTATAATATTAGAAAACTTGCTATGGTCACAATTTATGTCGTGTTGTCCCTCCCATAGCTTATCTTCTGTCACATTCTTTTTGCCTTTAGCTTGCCTGGATGCCATATCTGCACACACAACAAAGCTAAACGCATAATGAGAACAAGGGTTGGACTACTAACCAATCTTAGAGAACTTTCAACTTACTTCACTAAGAATTGACTTCAAACAATGTAAACAAAACAACACACATGAGACCAACTCTCATTCCACTACCAACTAGTAACATCTTGAGAGTTTTAAGAATTGTTCAATTTTAGACCTTTAACTTTCAAAACTTGTCGACTTTGACTATTATGAAGATGCAAAAGTTAGAACAATTGTTTTCCGGCTTTCGATCAAATTTTAAGTGGGATAGTTTTGAGTTCTAACATCGGTCCATGAAAAATAAGTTAGAAAATAAACTCTTTTTGGTTTTTATAAAGTTTATATTAAAACACACCTAAAATAGTTTTGATATTTTGACAAATTTCAAACAAAAAGACGGAAAGCAGTAAATAAATATTCACAATCTTTTTGCGAGTTACGAGGGTAAGAGAATCATATCAGTGTATGGTCTTGCCAAAACACACTTGTCGTTTGATTTAGCATTTTAGATAAATATCCTACAATAATTATCGGTATTGTTGTCCACCTAAACTCAACAATCAGATGTAATCATATAGCTTGGGGATATGCATAAAGTATGATTATACTTACCGGCCGATGTTCATCTCCTCACGACACATTCCCGTATCAAAGTATGCACGATAGTTCATTTTACTGGTGAGTATATTGTTTATCATCTGTTTTGTGTATAGAATGTGAGATACCTATTTATTTGGAGGAGGAAAACAAGCCCTATGTGATAGAATCACTTATTTATGAGGAACTTGATTTTCGGATACATGGAGGGCTTGAGATCAAGTCCGTGAACAGGTAAGTGCCATCGCACCGACAGAGAGATGTACTTGACTCCCGGAAGATAGATATATGCAACGTGATTAAAAAATCACTTATTCATGTGGTGGATGTGATAAGATTGTCACTTATTGATGGTCGTATGCAACACGTATGTATATCATCATAGAAGTTCTATATTTGTGTCCCTATTGTTTTTGGTAAAAGAAACAACCATGATACCCATGTGATAAACATGATAAAGGCCACATATCTCAGAACTTCGGCACTCTATCAAATGTAATTTTGGTACTAAGACCATATGCCAATCAGTGGTTCCCACACAGTCTTCAGTTTGTTATGTTTATATCGCCTTGTATACTTTAAAAGGATTGTGAACCTACCGATACATCATTCATAGAGCTACTTATCATTTTTCATTTTAGGTTCAAAGGGGTTTTGACATAGCACAAGTTGTTCCCACACAGTCTTTAGTTCGTAGTAGTTTTAGATTCATGTGGCTAAAACAAACTTTTTTTACTCTTATTTGTGACTATATACTGGAAACGGCCACACTAATAAGAAATTCAGGTGACTATTGCTGCCTTTTAACCATTGACTGATTGCTTCCAGCAAGAAACATTGATACCCTTTATCCACACATTCAAGTAGCTAACGCCAATGTGACCGTATGATGCCTACGATGACTCGACCTTTGGTCACACTTGGGCTTGGGGCTGAAAAAAAATCATGTAGTAGTTGGCATATGGTCATAGTTTTTTTTGTGTGACCGCATCCATATTTTGACGCAATGCAAGCCTTTTAGATGTAACTGTTTTTTTTTCTCATTTTACCCACCTTATCTTCTTGTTGGTATTACACCCGCCTCGAAGGAACTTCGTTCTAATACTTTCTAGTACCTTTGTTACGGCCATTGGAAATTTGTACAATGATAGATAGTAGTTAGGTAAGTTACCTAATACCGATTAGAAGGAACGAGCAATTATTTTTGGAACGTATTAATGTGAGCATAAAACATGATTCGGTAGGCAAATATAGTTTTCAGTTAGCTTTTATGATACATTAAATTTAATAAACTTCTTTGAAACAAAATAAATATCGCAAAATCGGTGGCACAGTTATTTTTTTATTTGTCGCAAACTCGTTTCCCTCCCAAAAAGAATTTGCAAAAGACGTATATTTGCGATCTAAAAATTGGACGTATATCTATTTGGTATGGGGTAATGGAATGAATGAGAAAATGAAATGGACGAGGTAATGGAATAGACAACGGAATGAAATGAATCATTCCATTCTATTGTGATGTTTGGTTATCCATATGTGAATAAAATGAATTATCACTTTGTACAATTTGATAAACAAAAAAGATGAAGTAATGAAACACAATTTTATTAAAAATAAAAAAATATAATTGCCTCAATAATAATAATAATAAATTAATGGTAAAAAATTAATAATAAAATTTGATATAAGTATATTAATATTAGTATTAGTATTAACAACAACAACCACAACAACAATAATAATAATAATAATAATAATAATAATAATATATCTTTCCATTCCTTGAAGGAATGAAAAAAAAAACACTACCTTACCAAAGAATGGAAATTGTTATATTCGGAAGGAATTACATTTCTTTGAAATCATTCATTTCATTACTACATGATAACCAAACATGTTAATTTATTTTTATTCTATCATAATGATCCATTTCGTTCCATCTTTTATAAACATTAATTCTATTATTAATTATTATTTGATTGGGAATGGCATGTGCCTTAACTGGGCTTAGGATACAAAACTACACGACCCGCAATTGGCAATATATACACATCATTTAGTAATCAAATGTTAGAAATAATAAAACGACAATTTGATACAAAATATATGTAAAAAAACAAAAGATAGAATAAGAACGAGTGAAATAAAAGAAGCGAAACAAAGAATCTTAACCTTACATAATTACTACATGTGACGCAACCAACTAAGTTAGGGATAAAAACAAATTTAGATTAAAATTTATAAAATATAAGTCATGCTATGTGTTTTTGTCATTGTTTCTTCTTATTGTTCTTGGTGAAGCATTTTGATTTTTAGACTATGCAATATGGTTCTCTTTATCACATGACCTCCACCTCATCATCTTCTTTCTCTTCCACATTAATAAGAAATGGTTTCTTCACCCATCCTCATCCAATAATATTAAGAGAGAGAGAATCAGGAGAGAGAGAGAGAAGAAGAAAGGGGCAAACATGGAGAATTCCCAGAGCTCACCGACGGGAGGGGCGGTGTTCCCTGTCGGGGATGAGCGCCACCTCACCATCCCGACCACCTTCCTCGACCCACACCCTACAGTCTTACAACCTTCTCATAAAGGACAAGATAAAGTAGAGGATCATGCGATGTGCAAGCATGTACGGATGGTGAAGCAATGCCTAGTTTATGTTTTTAAATCTTGTTTGTTGGGTTTTTTATAACTCGTTTGTAAACTATACGTGGCATCCATCATTTAGACTCAATCACCTACATTGCATGTACTTTAGAAGTAGACGATTGCAACATTAGTCTTAATTAAGTTTTTATTATTCAAGAATTGTTAGTTCATATAGAAGAGGATTGTTTTTTAATGGACAGCCAATAAATAACATAGCAGATGGATTAGAACGCTCAACATGCTCATGACGAATATCTAGATAGAGTTAGTGCCGATGGTGATGAAGAATCTATGTAAGCTAGTTTTGTACGGTAAAAAGTTATGAAAGATTTATGGTTGACTGGTTGTTACGGTATCATGATGCAGGAATTGCCCTTCTAAGTAATATAAATGATATTTTCATCCTTTGTCAATATGATGCTTTAGTTAATAGTTATGTACTACGTATCATATGGAAAATTAACATCCATAATGTATAGTCGAGTAAAAGGATTTTTTTTTTCGGTTATACTATATATGTTATAGGTTCTATTTTTTTTTAACCCTTTTTGAATTTTTAGTTAGGTATACATGCCACATGTGCATCATCATTGACACCATATATTATATGTTTAAACTACATTTTAGCTTCATAGGGTGTGTTTGATACGAAACAAATTTTAATTTCAAGTAGAGAAATGTGGTAAGCTAATAACCGCTAAACTCATTACGAAACAAATTTTAACTTCAAGTAGAGAAATGTGGTAAGCTAATAACCGCTAAACTCATTTAACACAATATCTTCATTATTTATGTAACTATCATATATCTTTATTTAAAATTGTTTCTGAATTGAAGTTGCCCTATATATAAATAATATTTACTTAACGAAAGCTAATGTTTAGTTTTTCAACGTGATTTATTTTAAAAACATGTAATTTCTTATTTCTTCCTGTAAAAAAGACAATTGACAACTGAGTGGTGATTTGTAGGTCATAATTTTAAACACACATCATCAAACAAACTACTTTTGACTATTTAGTTTCAGGGAGAGGATAAAATAGGTTGTATGTTTTGGTTAGGAATGATAGTAAGTAATCTTAGCCGTCCATCTGGAAAAGTAGATATACAAGTGGGAAGTGTATTTTAGTCAATCTTCTTTTATCTATTCTTTCTATTTCACTTCTCTGTATCTTCAAAACCCAGATGTTCAAAACCCACCATCTTCAACATTTCATTCCTTTTCTCTCTCTAGAATTACTACATCACGGTGCAATTTTTCTTCATCAATGAATGGTTCGAACATTCAATCAACGTCTTCTTCGATTTCTATGAAGAAACCCAGTTTATGTTTCTATAATTTCTCGTTTTTTTCAATTTAATATGATGCGATGGAACATAAGATTTCTGTTAAAACAGGTACTCCTCTTCTCAAATTTCTCAAACATATTTGAATTCAAAGCGAATATATCTTTGATTCTACTCTTTCTCTTGATGTATTCATGCGTTTAGGCAACATCATTATTTTCAATTTCATTGAGAAATCATTAATAAAAAGTTGCACACCAGGTGTTTGACAAAATGTCTCAAAGAAAGATTGCAAAATACCTTTCGGTTTATACTTTCATTTAAAATTGTGTTTTACAAAAGAATGAAAAAACACATTTTTTGGTGTTTTTTTGTCCATTGCGTTTTATAAAATGAAGAAAAAACACAGTTTTTTATCCATTGCGTTTTACAAAATAATAAAAAAAAACATGGTTTTTATCCATTACGTTTTACAAAGAATGAAAAAACACACATTTTGGTGTTTTTTGGTCCATTGCGTTTTACAAAATCATGAAAAAACACAGTTTTTTATCTATTTCGTTTTACAAAAGAATAAAAAACAACTTTTTGGGTGTTTTTTGGTACATTGCGTTTTACAAAAAGTTTTTATCCATTGCGTTTACAAAAGATTGAAAAACATACTTTTTGGGTGTTTTTTGGTCCATTGCGTTTTACAAAACAATGAAAAACACAGTTTTTTTCCATTGCATTTTAGAAATAAAACTTTATTTTATGTTTTTTAGTGCATTGTGTTTTATAATGGTTTGTTGAACTTGAAATGAAACTATATGATAATAATGTTGGAAATTAAGTGTGTTTGAATGGATGTTCCAAAATAGTGAACCATTTGTCCCACATTGGTGTGGAGACAAAGTAAATGGTTATTTATAAGGTGAAACCTTTGCCTAACCAACATAACTTTATGACATGTTTTACCATAAGTCCTACGCGCGGGTGCGCAGGGGGGTTGCAAATTGGAACCGGAATTTAGTCGAACTCGTGTGCACCCGCACGTCCTGCGGACACGAATGCAGTTCCGAAAACCCGGGCCCGCGTGTGGCTATATTTTTATAATTCTCGGCAGTATTGCGTTTGCCGCTTTTTTTAAAACTGTATTCGCTGCAGTATGTTGCTGAATTCTGCAGTGTTGCGTTTTTTAAAACTGTAGTCTTCGCTAATTCTGCAGTTTTTTAAAACTGTATTTACTGCTGCGTTTTTTATAATTCTGCAGTGTCGCGTTTTTAAAACTGTAGTCTTCGCTAATTCTGCAGTTTTTTAAAACTGTATTTATTGCTACGTTTTTTATAGTTCTGCAGTGCTGCGTTTTTTTAAGTTCTGCAGTATTGCTTTTTACACACTGCTGCTTTTTTTAAAACTGTATTCGCTGCAGTATTGCGTTTTACATACTGCATAATTCTCGGCAGTATTGCGTTTGCCGCTTTTTTTAAAACTGTATTCGCTGCAGTATGTTGCTGAATTCTGCAGTGTTGCGTTTTTTAAAACTCTAGTCTTCGCTAATTCTGCAGTTTTTTAAAACTGTATTTACTGCTGCGTTTTTTTATAATTCTGCAGTGTTGCGTTTTTTAAAACTGTAGTCTTCGCTAATTCTGCAGTTTTTTAAAACTGTATTTATTGCTACGTTTTTTATAGTTTTGCAGTGCTGCGTTTTTTATAGTTCTGCAGTATTGCATTTTACACATTGCTGCTTTTTTTAAGACTGTATTCGCTGCAGTATTGCGTTTTACATACTGCAGCGTTCGTTTTGGTTCGCAGAGTTTTTCCAAGTTGTATTCGCCATTCTGCAGTGTTGGTAGACTGTTTTGTATGCTGCGCACAGTTTTCATTGCGTTTTACGCAACTGGGTTTTCAAAATTATTTTTTCAAAATATAGCAATAGCATACTCGTTTTAAAGATAAAAAAACGCTCGTTTTTTGGTGCAATTTTTATAAAAAATAATGTCGTATGAAAGAGTTATTAACGTTTAAAAAATGAGGGGGAATTGGAGGAGAGAGAAACTATTACCTTGGATTGACTACAATACCTCTCAACAAATTCAAGCGCCTCTTTTTCTTCTTCAATTTCATCAATTTAATCTTAGTACTTGATTAATAAATAGATGGTCAAGATTACTTCCTAGCCTTACTACCCATAGAAACTTCCTATTATACACTAACCCTTTAGTTCCACCATTAAATAAAAAAAACAATCCTTAAAATTGATGGTGTACAAAAAAAAGAGTGGCTTGAACATAAAGTAACTAAAACCCTCTCATACACGCAAAATATGCCTTCTATTATTCTATATATCTAAGTATATTTATTTAGAAAAAATAAAAAAAGAAACTATGAAACTCCCCATATTTGTGTGTACGTATATGCAATCTTGTGTCTATAACTGAAAGTACAAAGCTGCAAAAATTTAATATGGCTCAAATTGCGGGTTCAGAAGAAATAGAATCACTGAGAGTTGAACCTTCAGAAATAGGAAGAAGTTTAAGATCATCTTTTCGTAGTCATACATCGAGTTTTCTTGCTAATTCTGAACGAGGTTCTGTGAGCAATCATGATGAGACAGATGAGAATGTTCTGAAGTGGGAAGCGATCGATAGATTACCAACGTTTGCACGTCTGAAGTCGTCTTTGTTTGATGATGAAAATGGAAAGAAGGTGGTTGATGTCACTAAGCTCCTTGCTCCTGAGCGACACATGTTTATCGAGAGGCTCATCAAACACATGGAGAATGATAACCTGCGGTTGTTGCAGAAACTTAGAAAACGAACAGACAAGTGAGCTTCTGTTTTTTCTTTCCTTTGGGCTTTTCAAAAAGCTCGTGGCTGGAGTTTTACTTGAAAACTCGCTTTAGATCAGCCCGTTCGTTAAAGAGTGGAGCATGGTTCGTTGGCTCGCTTCTTTGACCCGTTTAAATTAAAGCCCCAAATTTTAATTTATATAAATTTCAAGCTAGAGATAAACCAAATTTGTAATATATAATTTATAAGTTATGTCCTCTATAAATTTTGCATTATTTATTACTTTTTCTTTACATATGTGTGTGTATATATATATCAAGGGGAGTGTTATCTTGAGAACGCTAAATATCACGAGAACCGTGAGGCCGAAACAAAAAACCAATCAAAACCATCTTTTATACAAACCTCATTGTAGTTAAAGTACAACATCAAAAAAAGAATTTACAAAATCTAATAATTCATTTCTTCATTCAAAATCACTCTTTTATATTTTTTACACGTGTGTAAATGGCAACCTTACACATGTGTAAATTTTATTTATCTAAAAGTTCATGTAAATTTAGAAGTGTAAATTAAATTTCTAAAATTGTATATAATAATGATAAATGTAAAAGGAAATTTTGAATTTGAATTGTTTTTGGTCTGGTCGTTCTCATGGTTCTCGAAATATTTAACGTTCTCATTTAAACCCTCCCTATATATCAATATATGTAAATAAAATAAAATTTTTAAAAGTTAAACATCCCAGCTTGTTAAGATAAGCGGACCAAGCTGAGCTAGCTCATTTAACTTTGAGCCCGAGCCCAACCTTAATCAGTTAGGAGCAGTAGTTCCACACTTGCTTACCCATGAGTCCATTAAACTTGCCTTCATTTTAACATTTCGATTTACTTTGAATTGAAAGCTCACGGTTAAATCTGTTTGTATAGAGTTGGTGTCCAGTTGCCTTCTGTTGAGGTGAGATATAAGAATCTTCGCGTAGAAGCTGAGTGTAAAGTAGTTCAGGGAAAGCCACTCCCAACTCTCTGGAATTCTTTTCAAAGTCTGCTTTCTGTAAGTATCTATCTGTGACCTTTAATCTACTTTATAAGCATCATATATAGTTCCTAAACATAAACTAACTAATACTAATTAAAAAACTGTGAAGTTTTGTTGGTTCAAAGTTAATATTCAGATCACCCAGTTTCTAATCTAAACTTCCTTTTTCTGTGACAGGAGAGTGTCATGATACCCGGTTTCAAAGTCTAAGCGGGCGAAGATAATCATCTTAAAGGATGTCAGTGGTGTCATTAAGCCAGGAAGGTAGGAATTAATATAGTTTTGGTCTCTCCAAATAATTGAAGATACTCTTCCTTTCGTCAACTTCCTAACAAGGATGTGAATTTCTAACACGATAACAACCTAACATAAAATTTGTGAGTTCGGGTTTAGTCTAAACGGGCTAGAGTCAATTTTAGGTCGAACCTACAAACACTTTTGGCTAAATAGGCCGTGTTTGTGTCAATCCAGCAGATTTGTGGGTTGACCTGTTTAACCCATTTGTTTTTTGTTTTTTTTTTTTCAAATGTGTTTATATAATAAGTTAAACTATCTGAGTACTTTTTATGCCAAACTTTAAAGTTTAAAATAAATTTCCATTTTTAAACATAATTTCTTTAAAAAATATGAAAATATAGAATTTTAATGAATTAATTAATATGCTAAAAAAACAAATAGCTTGCTTTGGGTTAAACACGTCGTGTTCGTGTCAATCTGTGAATACACGTGTTGTGTTCGAGTTCATATGTATGACACGATTTTGGAGTTCGTCTCATGTAAAATTTTCATGTTCGACCCGCTTAGCAGCCCTACTTCCTACTATCATCAGTATGGTTGCACTGTATGTACTATGTATTATTGCCTGTGTTAGAAAATGTTGTGTAGTATAAATCAGTTCATGTTTCTACTCTTTGGTTTCTCTAGGTACCTTTAGTGTAAATTACTTGCATATATATTGTATCATGTATCCCTAATTATTCAATGAACGAAAACCTTTGAAGTCACACATGGTATCGATGGGCTCCTCATCTTCTGCCATGAACCCTTCCATGACAGGTTTGGCACCCATGATTGCCATTAAGCTTTCATCCTCTAATTATATATGTTGGCGCACACAAATGCTATCCATTCTCACTTATCAACAACTTCTTGTCCATGGTGATGGCTCTCAAACTCCACCCCTTCCCTTAATAAAAAATAATGACAAAGAGGTTCAAAATCCAGAATATGTTTGTGGGCCAAGGATGAACAACATGCTATTATATTACTCAATGCTTCATTGATTGAAGAAGCTCTTTCAATCACAACTGGATTACCATCTGCTCGTGAGATATGGATTGCCTTTGAAGCAGTTTTCTGTAACACCTCGGTCATGATCTAAAAAGGGGGACAAACCCGTTGCGGAATTTGGTTGTGCTTTTAACGCCATTTGCGACCAACTAAGTGCCATCGAACATCTTGTTGATGCTATGGACCATCTACACTAGTTCTTGTGTGGCCCTGGTACCTTGTTTGAAAGTTTCTACATATCTGTTCATTCGGTACGTCCTATCCCTAATTTTGTTGATCTTTTAGCTAGCACTGAAAGTCTTGAATTGTTTATGCAAAACTTGCATGGTTCCACCACTATTTCCCCTATTGGGTTTACGACCCGGCCCACTCGCCCCGACCTGCTGCTAACGGCCCAAACTACCGCCCTAATGGGGCTGCTCAAGCCCATTACAGGCCCAACACACCCTCGTTCCATGCGTACAGGGGCGATAATCGTTATGTGGGTCGAAATCAACGGCCTCTAACTTGTTAGTTATGTCGCAAAAGTGGGCATTAGGCGTCTCAGTGTTTTTAGCTTGCCTCGTTTGTTACATCGGCACCCCGTCTCCGAAACAGTTGGCTCAAGCTTTTCACGCTCAATGCCACATAAACTCCATTGTTCCCGACTGGACATCCGACACGGGTGCCTCTACCCACATGTTACCAAATAATACTACTCTCCAAAACATGATTCCGACTTCAGGTAATCCCAAAGTTTATTTTGGTAATGGTCAATCACTTCCTATAACTCATATTGGTCATACAAAAATTCTAGGTAATCTTGCGCTTAATAATGTTTTGGTGGTACCAAATCTCACCAAAAATCTCTTACCCATTGGAAAATTAATTGAAGATAACCCTTTTGATGTTGTGTTTTCTCATCCTTATTTTTACATTTGGGACCGTTGAATCAAGCAAACTCTAGCTTGGGGATGCCAATAAGACGACCTCTATGTTCTTCGCCCCCCCCCCCCCCCCCCATAAATCTTTAATAACTATCTCATCATGTGCTAAAGCTTCATTTGAGTTATGGCACTCACGCCTTGGGCATGTTAATTTTGATGTCATATCTCAGTTAAAAAATAATGGTTGTTTATCTTTTACTTCAGTTTTATCCAAACCGGGTATTTGCACCCGTTTGAACTTGCCAAAGCTAAACGACAACCTTTTGTCACCAATAATAAACGAGCTACTTCAACTTTAGAAATAATTCATTGTGATCTTTGGGGGCCTTCACGGATAAAATCAGTTGATAATTTTTTGTACTATGTTGCATTCGTTGATGATTATTCTCGCTTTACTTGGTTATACACGTTACGTGCAAATCTGATTTTTTCGAAGCCTTATCTATATTTTTACCTTTTGCTCAAACTCAATTCTCTATCATAATAAAAAAATTTCAAAGTGATGGCGGAACCGAATTCACAAATCGTGTTCGACACTTGTTTGAACAAAATGGTACGTTACACCGCATTTTTGTCTATATACCTCACAAAAAATGGTCTGGTTGAACGGAAACATTGTCATATTGTTGAAACCGGCTTGGCCAAGTTTTTTCAATGCCAAGTTACCTACTAAATATTGGGTTGATGCCATCATCGGTTTTTATAATAAATAGCATACCCGCTACAATCTTAAATGGAAAGTCACCGTTTGAATTATTATATCATCAACTATCAAATTATGCTTCCTGTCGTACATTCAGTTGTCCTGTCTTTCCTTTCTTGGTGATTATGCACCAAATAAATCGTCTCTTAGAAGCATACTGTGTATATTTATTTGCTATTGCTCCAAGTACAAAGGTTATCAATGTCTAAACCCATTCACCTCGCGCATCTATGTTACTCGTCATGCTCGCTTTGTTGAGCATCATTTTCTTCTTGATACAAGCTCCATCACTGTCAAACCTACTAATTCGTTTGAGGTCTCAATGTTTCTTGATACATATCCTAATGTAACCTCACACTCCAATATCTCCCCTCCACCAACATAACCCACAACCCACTGATAACATAAACCAACAAATACCAACCACCATTTATATTCCATTTCCTCCAGCCACAAAACACCCAGTTCAAACCGTTCCTCCATCTTCGGCCCAAACCAATACTCTCTCTTCAGTCCAAGTGGGTCAACAAAAGTAAATCAATACATTAGTCTGTCATCATACTTGAACTAATATTGCTATATGGGTCCCTGCAAGTTCTTTTAAATGTATTTCATGATAATATTGAGTGTTAACTGTGAGTTAAAATGGTGACTAACATAAATCTAATATATCTATGAGTCTATATTCATTCTTTGTTTGTTTAATTTCTTTCAGGATGACTCTCCTTCTTGGACCTCTAGGATGTGGGAAAACCACACTGTTGAAAGCACTCTCGGGGAACCTAAACAATTCTCTAGGTTTTAATATATCTAAGCAAAGAATGTGTGACTATGTTTATATCTCTATACCGTGTTGACTGATTAATGTTTCTTTACTTATGTACTAAAAAAGATTAGTGGTGAAATTTCTTACAATGGGTACAAACTAGAAGAATTTGTTCCCCAGAAAACTTCTGCTTATATAAGCCAAGATGATTTGCATATCCCTGAAATGTCTGTAAGGGAAACACTAGATTTTTCAGCTCGTTGCCAGGGTATCGGAACTCGTGCAGTTATGTCATTGCTACTTTATGCACACAATGGTCATTGTAGTTTTGTATTTTATTTCAAGAACTAAATGACTATTCATTGTGGTTCTCATTCAGAGATTATGATGGAGGTTAATAGGAGGGAGAAAGAGAGGATTATACCTGATCCAAATGTTGACACTTTTATGAAGGTAAAATATTGATATTTGGTGTTTGTGTATTTCTAAATTGATGTTTGTAGTGCAAAAGAAGTCGTTTTGTTTAACCTTCGATTAGGAATTCTTTTGAAACTTTTATCTAATTTATGAAGCCTAAACACTCCCATAACCACATAATATGTTAATACTCATCTGGATTTGCTATTCAAAAGGGTGGTTACGGCATAGTTTGTTGCTCGTTTACTTGCCATTCTACTGTAAATATTACGGTTCATTAATGATTAATAAAAGTTGACTTGAATATCTTAATATGTGATAATTAAACAATTAGTCTAATAGAAAAAGGATGTAAGAATGTATAGTTTGAGTTTGTGATATATATTTTCGATTTATAACTTTCACAGGCAGTTTCCATTGAAGGACAAAAGACAACTCTTCAGAGAAACTACATCCTCAAGGTACTCCTTTTTTATTTTAATCTGTAAAGCAAGTAAGCTATGTACAAACATATTTTTGAAAGTTTATGCTAAAACACACTGAAAATCTTTTTGATTTTAATCTGTAAAGCAAGTAAGCTATGTACAAACATATTTACAGACATATTTTTGTGAATTCATGTCTAAGGATCATATCAGTTGTTTGAGACGTATCACCAGTACCTTTGACTTTTTGATAACTTTAAGTTTTAAACTCATTACCTAGATTGTCGATATGTTTGTCCACTTAAACTTCGACACATTTCTCAGTTGTTCCAAGATATCTTAGGTAGAATTATGAAACTTGACTCAGCTATGGTTTCCATCTCAAAATATACTCCCGTATCAAGATTCCCTAGATTTCATCTTACAGGTGAGTATAGCGTAATTGATATCTGTATCTGGGCTAATGCGAAGCCTTGAGAGCTCAGGTTAATACCACTGTATCGACAAAGAGATGAAGGCTCGCTTTAAGGTGTGTTCCAATTAAGGAATCTTTTAAGCACTGCAAATGATTAGATCTTTTGATTCTTTTCAATTTTGCATGCAGTTTAGGGTTTTTAGCAAATGCGTTATAGAAATTCTAGGCTATTGCTTCCGTAAAATCAAAATAACTTTTATAATACCCCAGATATCAATCATCTATAAAGACCTCGTATCTCAGAATCAGGCAATCTCTCAAACGAAATTTCAGAGTACTAAGTCCATATATACAAGAGATGTTAAGCCACAAGTTTAAGCAGTTGTAAAATTTAGTTTATATCCCAGAAACAATTTACTGAACGTGTAAAGCCTATCAAACATCCACAGTAAGACTTGTTTATCACTTTTTAAAACTTTACAATTCTTTAATGTACTGTGATAGTCCACTGATGTACTATCATTTCCTTTGTGACACAAAATTCTTTTTGTTTTTTCAATGTTTTTGTACTTTTTGATTTTTCATATGTTTTTGAATTTTCTCGTAATTTTCTCCCCCTAAAATCAAAAACATATTTTTGTATTTTAGTTTTTTTATATACTAATCTAAAAGATAATCAAACCAATATGGATCACGTGAACTCGTCGTCCGATCCATATTCAACCTCTGCCTCCGCACCTGTCAACAAATTTTTAATACCGTTAAGCCTCATTAGATATTTAAATCTTGTTAAAGGAAAAGGTTTGGTATAAAAATCGGCTTTTTGTTCATCGGTGTGGATTTTTTCTATTCGTACCAACTTCTTTTCATAGCAGTCACGAATGAAGTGATAACGAATTTCTATGTGTTTAGTTCGAGAGTGATGAACAAGATTTTTAGTGATGTCGATTGCTGCCTTATTGTCTACATATAAAGGCGTACCAAGAAATTGCAATCCAAAGTCCCTCATCTGTTGTTGAATCCATAAGCTTTGTGAACAACAGCTGGAAGCATAAATGTATTCTGCCTCACAAGTAGAGAGAGAGAGACCGTGGTTTGTTTCTTGCATTGCCACGTTACTAATCGAGTTCCAAAGAACTGGCAATCAGCCATCGTAGACTTTGAATTCAGCTTTCCACCCCAAAGTCAAAATCAGCGTATCATGTTAGATCAAAGTTATCGTTCTTTGGATACCACAAGCCGGTGGTTGGACATCCCTTCAGGTAACGGAATATTCTTTTGACTATCTGCATGTAAGATACTCTGGGACTGGACTGATATCTTGCGCAAAGATAGGTAGGATACATGATATCTGGGCAAGATGCCGTCAGATACATAAGAGATCCTATCATCAACCGATAGTTCCTGTTTCGTCAATGCAAATCCCGTGATTCAGCGCCAGAGGAGTCGAAAGCGACTTCAAGCTATCCATTTCAAACTTCTTCAGAATATCATGAACATATTTGGTTTGATGAATGAATATGCCGTCTGGTAACTGATCAACTTGTAACCCAAGGAAGAATATCATTTCGCCCATAGAAGACATTTCGAACTTCTTCTTCATTATCTTCTCGAATTCTTTGCAAAGATTATCATCTGTTGAACCAAAGATGATATCATCCACATAGATTTGTACGATGATTAGATGACTTCCGACTTCTTTGGTAAACAATGTACTATCCACTGTGCCTCTTGTAAAGCTGTTTCCAACGAGATGTTGAGATAACGTCTCGTACCAAGCTCTCGGGGCTTGATGTAACCCGTATAAGGCTTTGTCTAGGAGATAAGCTTTGTTCTTGTTCAGCGGACCGACGAACCCCGGTGGTTGGCCGACGTACACTTGTTCACGTAGCTTACCATAAAGAAATGCAGATTTCACATCTAACTGGTACACTTTAAAACCTTTCCAAGCAGTGAATGCAAGGAAAATGCGGATTGACTCTAAACGTGCAACCAGTGCATAGACTTCCGTATAGTCAATTCCTTCTTGCTGGTGGAAACCTTTGATAACCAACCGAGCTTTGTTTCTAACGATCACGCCTCGATCATCACTCGTACACTTGAAGGCCACTTTGTGTCTATAGCTTTTTTGCTTTGGTGGTAAGTCGACAAGTCTCCAAACTCCCAGTTTCTCAAACTATAACAACTCTTCCTGCATCGCTATCACCAGTTCTCATCACCCAAAGCTTCATTCACAGTCTTCGGCTCGATTTGAGATATGAAACATGAATAATAACAATAGTCTTGAGTAGGAGCCACTCGAGTATAGAAACAACTTAAAGCTTTGTTGATCTGGCCTCTCGTTCTCACACCAGTCTGTAACTTTCCAATTATGTTGGTTGAAGGGTGATATGAATAAGATCGTGGAATCTCCTCGCTAGGAACATCAATCGTACTATTCTGATTTGAAATACTCAGATCAACTATCAAATCAACTTCAGGAGCACTAGATGTTGCTTCATTTTGATTGCTCGGGCCAGCAGATTGATTTAACATATTGGATATCTGCTCGGATTCTTCATCAGAGGAAGATTCTCCATCATCGAAAGTTGGAGCTTCATCAGAGTCGGAATTCTGATTCAAAGGAATAATGGGCTCTGTAGTTGCATTTCCTGGTTCAGTAGAAACATTTGCTGGAGTTGTAGTAGGTGTTTCTTCTGATTCAGAAGCTTGTTCTACTGGAACACCACTATTACTCGGACCTGCACCAGAAGATGATGTAGAACCAACAGTAGGTTGATTAACCACTATTGGCCTTAGAATCTATTCTTGATTTGCCGTTGTTGTAGATAATAAAGAGTTGCAAGTTCTTCATCAGACGGTTCTTCTGGCAAGTCGAATGACTTCCACAAATCTTGAACAATCAGGCATCGCCTTTTCTCTAAATAGGAGTTGTGTACTGAAAGCAATCTACGTGTTGTGCTTCAACCACTCTTCTCAAAGTAGGAATGTAAACCCTTCTGGGCGGACTAGCATAACCAACAAAGAAACCTTCAAGCGTTTTAGCACCAAATTTTCCATCAGAATCAATCATTGTGCATAGTGCACCAAACGACTCTAGATACTTTAGATTTGGTTTCCTTCGGTTAATCATCTCGAAGCATGTCTTCTTGGTCGGTTTGACTGTTAAGACCCTGTTTAAAGTGTAGCATGCCGCTGCAACCGCCTCACTCCAGAAGCTAACAGGAAGTTTAGAGTATGCAAGCATTGTTCTTGATATTCTTCCTCTCAGCTACGCCATTTTGTTGTGGTGTATAAGGTGCACTAAATTCGTGCAGAATTCCTTTGGCGTTGCAAAACTCTTTCATCTTGTTGTTCTTGAACTCCGTGGCATTATCACTTCGAATCTGTCTAACAGGGAGATGATATAGATTTTCAAGTTTCTTGAAGAGAATCACCAGATTATCGAATGTTTCATCTTTAGACTCTTGAAAGAAAACCCATGAATATCGAGAATAATCATATGTGACAACCAAACAGTACAGATCTCCTGATATACTACGGACGTTCACTAGACCGAATAGATCCATATGAAGACGTTCAAGCGACAACTTTATGTAGTTAAGAATCTTCTTAGGATGTGACTTCTTAATCTGCTTCCCTTTCTTGCATTCAAGACAATGATCCGTCATATGGAAACTTTGAAGATTTACTCCTTCGACCAAGTCGTTGTGAACCAGAAAATTCATTTTCCTCAGATGTATATGCCCTATTTTCCTGTGCCAAAGAATCGAATCCTTCTCTGTGGCTTTTGTGACAAAACATTGAGCCGTCTTTGACGATGTAGTAGCAACACCCATGTCTAGTATGTAGAGATCGTTTTCGCGTGGAGTGTGCATTAGAATTCATTCATCAGGAATCTTGAAGCCCGGCTTAAGAATAATGCACTCCTTATCATTGAAATGAACTGTGAACTGCTTATCGCAAATCTGTGAGATACTGAGAAGATTGTTCTCTAGCTCGGCAATATAGTTAACACGATCTAAAGATACCACACCATTTGAAAGCTTTCCTTCAGCTACAATCCGGCCTCCTTGATTTCCAGCGAAGCCTACATACCCTCCATTAATCGCATTGATGTCAAAGAGTAGCGCTTTCATCCCGGTCATGTGCCTCGATGCTCCACTATCCAGAATCCACTTCGATAATATGGATCTCTGGAGCCCCTTCACACATTAACAACTCAGTGAAAAAATGCAACCCAAGCCTTTTTGGTCTTGGGTTTGGGATAATAATCTTCGTAAACATTCTCATAGTCACTATCTAAGACTTCATCGACATTTAAGTTCTCAAACTTAACTTTCTTCTTATCTTTTGAAAATTTTGGAAAACTTTGTCAGTTTCAGTTTTACCCTTAGATTCAGATACTTTGTCGACTTTGATTTCAACTGACCCAGACTTTGCAACTTCAGATGTTGTTGTTTTCTTCTTTGCAACTCAGGATTGTGATTAACTCTTGCTTTCTTAATGTAAAACCTTGAATCTTTGTTTTCTTTCGATTTGGAAGTTTCACCTTTCTCAAAAGTTGAATTTTCAAACTTTGATTCAGTTTTAGGTTTAACTTCAATTTTAGATTCATTGTTTCGTTTTAGAATTGTGATTTGTTTTACAATCTCTGGTTGCTTAAGTTTCTCAACACTGAACTTATGTTTCTTTGAGGATAAACAGTCTTTGATTTCGGACACTTGCGTGCAATGTGACCAACTTCATGCATTTGAAGCAAGTCCGAGTATCATGAGAATGTCCACTAGTGGGTTTCACTCCACTTGTAGATTTAGCCTTATCCCGAAGTTCCTTCTCCTTTTTGAACTCGTCATTTGATTGCTTTCAAATCAAATTCTCTTCTTGAACCGTACTAGTCCCATACACGAAAGTCATGTTCTTATTTTTATATTCGCGAAATGGTGACTTTTTCTTTTTCGGTTCTTCTTCTTCCAAACCCAAACCCGTTCTCCTGTGTTCAGGAAAGTCACCACCATTCCTTCGGTAGTTGTTATAGTTTCTTTTAGGTTTAGAATAAAATTTCTTCTCATTTCTATCCAAATCTTCTGATGATACTTCGACAAGTTTGAACAATTTATCAATTTGGTCTTCTTTCACATTTTGAATCCGAAAACTGTCATTGAAATATAGTCTATCAGATTCCTTAACTTTGTACATGACAACGTTAGGATCATCACTTAGGCTATCTTCCGATGATGTATCGTCATCTTCAGATTGTGATTCAGAATTGTTCGAACTCGAGTTGGCGCTCTCAAAGCTGCCATCATCAGATTCACTTCTCAAAACATTTTCAACAACATTTCTTACCACAACTTCACTGTCATCTTTTGTATAGGTTATGTCAATGTTCTCAGGCAGCTCATTTTTCTTTTCAGACAAAAGTTCAATATTGAGCGCCTTTTCCATCCCTTCAGCTTTCTTGCGACAATATTTCTCACACAAGGGTGGTGGAACATTGCTATAATCCCCATGTTTCTTACCTTTTGATTTCTGATATTTTTCTTCCGACAGAGTCATTGGAAGAATATGGTCGATGACGTAAGCATTTGTGGTATAGCTTTTCAAAAGCTGTCTCACCCCTTCGGTTTCAATTTTCATATCTTGAAGCTCTTGTTTTACTTCAGCAATACTATTTATATAGATTTTAATGGCTTTTTTTCATTACTGTTGCTTTTAACATTCTGACTGTGTCATGTTGTTCAATGTTATTTTTATCAAGCCTGCCGTAGTCGCCTATCATTTTGTCATAAGCTTCCCTCATTGTGCGATAATCATATTTTAAATTGTTGTTATGCACAATGAGTTCACTTATGATTTGAGATTTTTCAGCGCATTGCACATAAGGCTCAGCACATTTCGTACATGGTTTTTCAACCTCAACGATTTGCACTTTTACTACTTCTTTTTCAATAACTTTTACCTCCGGACCTACCGTTGTCAAATTTGCCATCATCGCTTTGTTGGCGATCTCCGTCATGTTTTCTTCATTCATCTCCTTGGTCACGTTGATGACTTCCTCAACTTCCGATTTTGTTTCCTCAACAGCATGCTCAGAAGATACTACATCACCAAAACAACCTGCAAAACTAGAAGTCATGTTAGGAGAAATAACCCTCTGCATCTTTGTATGATGATAGATCTCTTCCTCTTCAGTTTGTTGCAAATACTCCTCTAGCATTGCGTTCTCCATAGCTGCATCCTCAGCAGATGTATCTTGTTCTTCCATGATTTCAGCCATTAGATCGACTCCAGTCTTCTTAGCAATATATGAGTTCCAATCAAAACCTTCATTCGAAGCAACCACAGCTTTCACTGTGTTGTTGGATGGTTTCTCTTGAACTTTGATTTGAGTTTTCTTCGGAAATGGCTTATATTGCAACGACTTCTTGTAGTAATCACTGCCGCCTCCGAAAGGACTTTGATTTCCACCTGCTTCTGGTTTCTTGTACTCTCGTTTGAAATGCCCTTTTTGTCGGCATCTGAAACAAGTAACTTTCGTCTTGTCGAAACCCAATTTGTTGCTCGAGTTTCTGATGTCTCTTCCAGTTAGAGCAATGAATTTGGTAACTCTCTGAATAATCGAAGCTAAGGACCATTTGATGTCCATCAACTCAAGCTCTTCCTCATCCACTTGATCATAATCCTCGGCAGTCATTTCTAGATTACCAATCTTTCTGGCCACTAAACTCTCATAAGATTCCAGCACGGTGGCAAGTAGTGCCATATGTTGTTTGGCCACTTGTTCAAAAACGACGTTGCATAGATTGACTGCAATGTTGCATCTAAACACATTTGGATCAGAATTTGATTGATTATTCTTATTAGAACCAGTGCTTGACTATGAAGCATTATGAGGACTCTGATCATAGTTAGGATATGATTGAGTTTGGCTATGTGGCGAATGATTCGAGGAGTTCATATGCGCGCTGAAAGCAATTTGGATCTTTGGGCTTGAAATATTCTCTTGAGCACCAGTCTTCTAATAAATTCCTACATCTTGAGCAATGTTTGGATTCTTCGACTTGGCAATCTTCAACAATTTCATCTCGTGCCCCTCCAATTTATCGATAAAAGTGGATAACTTGAAAATTTCCCAGCTTGGACTTTCTTTTAGCACCATGAGATAAGTTGTCCATTCACCTTCAGGTAAAGCATCAGCTACTTTATCAATGTATTCTTTTTTTGTCTTCTCAAGACCATGCCTTCTCATAATCACCTTCAAATGACAGAATCGTTCTATCATTTGTTTCATCGTCTCACCTTTAAGCATTGTCAATATGTGTTAGAGCCTTTTTGCTCTTCACCATCTCTGCACTCCCCTAATATTTGGTACCTTTAGGGACTTCTATAACTCTTGTGCAGTTTTGTGTTCTGGTAATAACACCAAGATATCTTCTTTCACGGACTGCTGAATCAGACTGATCATTTTCTTTTCAGCAACGTACGCATCCTTCTGTGAAGTAGAAAACTTGCTCATCTCGATAACATTATCATGTTCATCTCTTGGCCATGTATAACCCGTTTCAACAGCAACCCAGCTGTGAAAGAACGTAGCCTGAACCCAGTTCGTAAACTTCTCCTTCCACCCCCCGTATTCATCCATGCACATAAGTTTAAGTGGCTTCACAGACGTGCCCATCTTGTTATCAATATTAACTTGATTCACCATATTGGCATTCAATGCTGAAGCCGTCATAAACGCAATGTGGATTTCTTCCATTGCGGAAAACAGACGAGTATCGCTGAAAACACGTTCACAAACTTGAAAGGTTGATTAGTACACTGACAAGTTCGGGCGAACTTGTGCAGTAGAGAAAATCAAATTTTGTTTCAAACAAGTTCGGGCGAACTTGTATAAAATTTTCAATAGAATTTGATCAAGTTCGGGCGAACTTGATTATATTTGAATAGAAATCTTATAAGTTCGAGCGAACTTATCTACAAACCTTGAAATTCAATCAAGTTCGGGCGGACTTGATGAAAATTCACTCAGAAAGTGAAATTTTCCGTCAAGTTCGATCGAACTTGATGTCAAGTTCGATCAAATTAATTTTTCAAAACATGGTTTTTTCAACTTTTCGACATCAATTCGTTTGAATTAGGTCTTGAAATATTCAGGGGTTTATCTTTAGTGGATTTTACGTGACATATTCAAAATTTAGCAGATTTTATACGTACGTTCATTGTTTTTCATGAAAAAGTTAAGAAAAATGGTAGAAATAGAGTAGTTCTTGTGATGATTTCACCTAATCAGGTATCCATGGCTCTGATACCACTTGTTAGATCGCTTCTTGATAGCACAGGAATCTAAAATGCTTTCTAATGTCCAATTAGGCGGAAACTAAATGACATGTTAATCATATATGCAAGAATTACTCGTTAAATTGTCTGTTTATTGATCTTAAAGTTCAATACATTCAACTTCCGGATCCGACAGAGCTTCGCCTCAAGTTTGCCAAAGTTACAAATGAGATTCTAGAGGCACCTATTTATAGACAGACAAGTTCGCTTGAGGAGGAACAAGTTTGGGCGAACTTGTTCACATTACAACTTTCGGGCGAACTTGTCAGCTATTTACATAAATACTTCTCGTTTCTGACATAATCTAATCCAATCTAAACAGACTCGATACAAGACTAAGACATAGACATACTGTACTAACAGATCTTTCCTTCCTTGCAACATGTTGATACAATTTTTTAAAACTTATCTAAGCAGGTGACTTCCACAAATACAACCATAGGGCTACAGACACTTGAAATCCGTTGATTAGTATTTGAGGAATACTATTACTGGATATCACTTTGTGCCATCTTTGGTTTTGCGCTGTTGTTCAACATAGGCTTCGTCTTGGCTTTAAGCTACTTTAAAGGTAACTTCATATTTTTAGTATCACAAATTAACTTTGAACACAAATGATGCCATATTTTTATAAATAACTCTGGTTATTTGATGGTTTAGCTTCCGGCACTCGTGCCATTATATCGAAGGAAAAGCTATCTCAAGTACAAGGAGGGGAAGGACCCAAACAACACACACAAGGGTAAAACAACTCAAAAAGCTGTATCAGATCCTCATCAAGGTTTGAATATTTTCTCTTTTTTCCTGTCACATTTTGTTTCATCTTTCAAGAGGGTGTCTATTGTGCATCAGTAGATACTTAAAAGCCTGCTATACAAGTTTCATCTCGATTGTGTACACAAGTGTGCCTGACACTTCATATGGGTTGTATGATACAGAAAAAAGTGGTCATGTGGGCCATATAGCTCTGTAAGGGTCAAATAAGTCATTTTGTGTCAGTAAAAAAAATCATACGACCATATGTTCCCTTGTACAACCCATATGGCCATTTTTGTTGGGATATTGAACAAATGCAGACACGTAACAACCACTATGGATTGAAAGGATAAACAACAATTGATGATAACAAATGTCGATATCTTGGTGAATTGTTCTTGAACCGTCAACTTGTTTATATACATACATAAAAGATGTTCGTTGATGGGTAAAATTGGCGCCGAAAATGTATATAATTGTTTTTTGGATAACAACCATTAACCACCGACATTTGTCTACTAATTAATACATATCATAAGTTAAAGTAATATACAAATATAATACAACACATACGTATTCGAAATTAAGTTTAATACTTCTGATACACTCCCCTAAACTTAATTAGCGTGAGTGATCTTCATCCTCTTTATTCATGTGGTTGATTACTGATAATTTAGCTTCATCTATTACCTTGATCACTTGTTTGAAATGAAATGTTCGTCTCTTCAAGAGCTTGTTCATTCCCGTCCAATCTGAACCGACATATAGAGCATAATCTGTCGATTCCTGTTCTAGCATCTTTGGGATGTTTGTAACGCTGGTATCCTCCTGCATATATGATACAGGCAACTGCGGCATTTGGATCTTACCGTGGAACAACATGCTTGCTCATGTTCTTGTTCTTGATGTAGTTATAGACCATCACATTCCAAAATTTAGCATATACAATTCTCATATTATAACCATCCTCCCAATTCAAACCTAGATCCTTTGCAACTAGTGACAATAAATTCTCCTCGTTAACTTGCTTATGCCATCCTTCCCTTCTTACAACTAGAAACACGTCTAACAGATTTACCTTATTCCCTTTCTCGATGAATGGTGGGATATTTCTTTTCTCTGGTATTTTAAGATAATAATGTAAGAACCAATCGATCATGTTCTCAAATTTAACACACAATTCAAACTTACAATCATAAATGTGTTGGTGCATATGTCTGTTGCCTATGTCATTATACTAGAACGAGTCTGGAATGATCAAGAGCTTCTGAAGACTGATCAAGACGAAGACGATATCCAAGGGGGAGTCTGTTAGTACAGTATGTCTATGTCTTAGTCTTGTATCGAGTCTGTTTAGAATAGGTGAGGTTACGCTAGAAAACGTTGTATTTATGTGTAAAGGAGACCAAGTTCGCCCGGAATAGCATTGTGAGAACTAGTTCGGCCGAACTTGTTCAAGACAAGTTCGCCCGAACTTGTCCATCCCAAGCGAACTTGGTTGCCTATAAATAGTGAGCTTGTGATCTCTTATTTGTAACTTTGGCACACTGGCGGTGAAGCTCTGTCGGATCCGGAACTTGAACGTTTATGAATATTGATCAATAAACTGACATTTAATGAGTAATTATTGTTATATGATTAATACGTCACTTAGTTTCCGCCTAGTTGGACATTAGATACAAATTCTAGGTTCCTGTGCTATAGAGGACGGTCCTAACAAGTGGTATTAGAGCGTGGATACCTGAATTTGCTGAAATCACGAGAATCACTCTAATTCTACCTCATTCTATCATTTTTCTTATATTTTTCACATATTTGAAGAATTCACGGACAAAAATGTTATGGTAAGCCCCTGAGAGTTTGAACATCAAATTCAAAAGATTTGATATCAAAAAGTTGAAAAAACCATGTTTCAGAAACTCGATTTGGTCGAACTTAACATCAAGTTCGCCCGAACTTGACTGATATTTCAAGATTTTTCATTCAAGTCCGCTCGAACTTACCTAATTTTCTTTCAATTTTTATCAAGTTCGCCCGAACTTGATTAAATCTTGCTGAAAATCTAGCATAAATTCGCCCGAACTTGATAATTCACTAGAAAATCAACATAAGTTTGCTCGAACTTGCATCAGGGTGAAATTTTCAAGTTTCTCAACAGAAGTTCGCCCGAACTTGTATAAAAACAAAATCTGATTTTTCAAAAACTACAAGTTCGCCCGAACTTGTGTTAAAGCAAAACCTGATTTCTCAAAACTGCAAGTTCGCCCGAACTTGTTAGTGTACTGATCATTTTTCGAAGTTTGTGACGTGTGTTTTTCAGATAAATTGCCTGATATTCAAAATTTTGCTGCGGGAGTAGCTCAAGTTTTTTACGTCTAATACTATTGCGGTTAACCAGATGAATCTCGACAACGAGATGGGTACTACTACTAAACCGCCGAAGCTAATAAGTATGGACGAATTTGAGGGATGGAAAGAAAAGTTTGTAAACTGGGTACAAGCTAATCAGTTCCACAGCTGGGTTGCGGTAGAAATGGATACAAGTGGCCAAAAGATGAACGTGAACAAGATCTGCCTTTGGTTAAGTTTACACCTGCTGATAAGGATGCATATGTGGCTGAAAAGAAGATGATTAGCCTGATACAACAGTCTGTGATGGAAGATATTTTGATATTACTACCAGAATGTGAAACATCACAATATTTATGGCATGCTCTTTTTGAAAAATTCAAGGGAAGCGATGAGATGATAAAGAGCAAAAAGGCATTAATGAAGAAAGAATTTGAAATATTCACAATGATCAAAGGTGAGACTATGAAGCAAATGATTGAAAGATATTGTCATCTAATAGTCCAGATGCGAATGCATGACATCAAGAGAACTACCAAAGAGCAAATAGAAAAGCTGGCTGATGCACTTCCTAAGGGAGAGTGGTCAACTTACCTGATGGTTCTAAAGAACAGTCCGGCTTGGATGCATTTAAAGTTGTCATCTTTCATCGAAAAACTAGAAGGTCATGAAATGGAGTTGTTAGAGATTGCAAAATCAAAGAATGCAAACATTGTTCAAGATGTCGGTGTGTATTACAAAGGAGGTGTTCAAGATACTCCGATTCAGAGTCCGAAAATTCAAACAGCATTCAGTGCTAATATGAATTCATCGATTTATTCGTCACAGAATCAGACTTCTTGCTACTGTTCTGGAATCTTATGAATGTTTAGTTGCTGGGAAGATCGGAAATCCTGAAATGACTGCTGAGGATTACGATCAGGTGGATGAAGAAGAATTGGAACTGATGGACATTAAGTGAAGTCTGGCTTCGATCATCAGAAGAGTTACAAGTTTGTAGCATTAACCGGAAGAGACATTGGTAATTCTAGCAACAAACTGGGATTCGATAAGACGAAAGTTACTTGCTTCAAGTGCCGACAAAAAGGGCATTTCAAACGAGAGTTTCCGAACCAAGAAGTAAGCGGCAATCAAAGTCCTTTTAGAGGTGGCAATGATTACTACAAGAAAGCATTATAATATAAGCCATTTCCAAGAAAAATCGAAGTTCAAGATCAATCATCCAACACCACAGAAAAAGCTATGATTGCTTCAAATGAAAATGAAGGATTTGATTGGAACAAGTATATTAACAAGAAGATTTGAGTTGCTCTTATGGCTGAGATTGTGGAAGAGCAATATATGTCTGTTGAGAATGCAGCTTTGGAGAATGCAATTCTAGAACAGTACATGAACAAAGAGAAGAAGATGAGATATCATCACACGATGATGCAAAATGCAACCTTTTCTAACAGTATTTCTAGTTTTGCAGGCTGTTCTAATGCAGCACCTTCTGAGCAAGAGGTTGAGGAAAAGAAACCAGAGGATGAAATAATAAATCCTGAGGTAAAAGTGATTGTAAAAGAGATTGTGAAAGTTGTGGAGGTTGAAACCTTGCACAAAGTGCACAAATCCTTGTGAGCAATGTGCTGAGAAGTCTAAAATTTTAAGCGAAATGACTGTGCATAACGAAAATTTTCGTTATGATTACAGAACAATAAAAGAAGCTTATGAAAAAATGAAAAGCACTTATTGCAATGTCGAAAAAGGTAATCTTGAACTAAGTGCTAATGTAACAATGTTAAGTACAACAGTAATTGAAAAACAAAAAACAATTAACATATATATTGACACAATTGCTGAAACAAGACGAGAGCTTCAAGACATGAAGATTGAAACAAAGAGGGTAAGGCAATTGTTAAAAAGTTATACCACAAATGCTTATGTCATTGACCACATTCTTCGTACGATGATGATGGAGGAAAATGATAAAAACCAAAAGTTACAAAGCGTAAAGAGTATGGAAATGTTCCACCTCCACTACTTGCGAGTTACTGCCGCAAGAAAGAGGACGGTATTGAAAAGGCAAAAAAACATAACGCTTTTATCAGAAACAAAAGATCAGTTGCCTGAGAACATTGACGTAGTATATATGAATTCAAACGATGACAGTGAAGTGGTTGTGAAAAATGTGGTAAAGAATGTTTTAGGAAATGATTCTGACAACAGCAGCTTTGAAAGCGCTAACTCAAGTTCGAACAATTCGGAAACACAATCTGAAAATGACGATACATTATCAGAAAATGATCTAAGTGATGATCCTAACGTTGTCATGTACAAGGTTAAGGAATCTGATAGGTTATATTTCGATGATAGCTTTCTGATTTGGAATGTGAAAGAAGATCAAATCGATAAATTGTTCAAACTTGTAGAAGTTTCGTCAGATGATCTTGGGAAAAAATGAAAAGAAGTTTTACTCGAACCCAAAAGGAACTTTAACAACTACCGGAAAAATGGTGGTGATTTTCCTGAGAACAGGAGAGCAGGGTTGGGTTTGGAGGAAAACGAAGATGAACCGAAAAAGAACCAAAAGTCTCCATTTCACGAATACAAAGGTAAAAACATAAAGTTTGTGTATGGGACGAATACGGTTCAAGAAGAAAGTTTGATCGGTAAGCAATCAAATGATGAATTCAAGAAAGAGAAAGAACTTCGGGACAAGGCTAAATCTGCAAGTGGAGTAAAACCCACTAGTGGACACTATCATGATACTCGGACTTGCTTCAAATACAATGAAGTTGGTCACATTGCTCGCAAGTGTCCGAAATCAAAGCTTGTGTATCCGCGAAGAAAGACAGTGTCAAAATATGAAAAACAAAAGCAACCAGAGATTGTGAAACCAATCAAAACGTTAAAAAGAAACTATGAATCTAAATTCGAAGTGAAACCTAAAACCGAAACAAAGGTTGAAAACTTAACATTTAAAAAAGGTGAAACTTCAAAATCAAAAGAAAACATAGATTCTAGATTCTACGTTAAAAAGGCAAGAAGTAATTCACAATCTTGGGTTGCCAAAAAGAAAGTTTCTTCATCATCAGAAAATGAAAAGTATGTTTCAAAAAAGAACTGATAATGTCAAATCCAACGAGTCGGTAATCAAAAATGATCTTTCAAAGTTTAATTTAACAAAACCGACAAAGAAAGAAAAGGTCGAAAAGTTTTCAAAGTTGATGTCGGACAAAATGTTTGATGACAATTTTGATTACGATGATGAATTTGAAAGTGATTACGATGATTTTTATCAAGTTCAACCCAAGACCAAAAAGGCTTGGGTTTCACTATTCAAGTAGTTGCTTTTCATGTGCAGGGGTTCTAAAGATCCATACTATTGAAGTAGAATCTGGATAATGGAGCTTCCTGTCACTTAACTTATTCCGAAAATGTCATAATCTTTGTCATTTTGAGGGGGAGTAGTTGAAAAGAAAAATTTGTCAAGAACAACTTGTGAAAATCCACACCATTGAACAAAACATTGTTTTTATATCAAACCATTTATCTGTCAAGTAAATGATATTAATGGTTTATCTGTTATACAGGTGCAGATGCAGATGTTTAAAAAGGATCAAACGACGAGTTCTCGTGATCCTCATTGGTTTGTTGTATTATAATAGAATTTCTTAAAACTAAAATCCAAAAATATGTTTTTGATTTTAGGGGGAGTAAGAAAAATTTTTGAAAAATAAAAAACATATGAAAAGGTTGAAAATTCAAAAACATTTGAAAAATCAAAAAAGTACAAAACATTGAAAAAGACAAAAAGAATTTTTGTGTCACAAGGAAATAATAGTACATCAGTGGGCTATCACAGTATGCTAAAGAATTGTAAAGTTTAAAAGTGATAAACAAGTCTTACTGTGGATGTGTCAATAGACTTTACACGTTTAGTAAATTGTTTCTGAGATACAAACTAAATTTTACAACTGCTTAAACTTGTGGGTTAACATCTCTCAGATATATGGACTTAGTACTCCGAAATTTCGTTTGAGAGATTGCCTGATTCTGAGATACGAGGTCTTTATAGATAGTTGATATCTGGGGTATTATACAAGTTCTTCTGATTTTGTGGAAGCAATAGCCTAGAACTTCTATAATGCTTTTGCTAAAAACCCCTAAACTGCATGCAAAGCTGAAAAGAATCGAAAGATATAATCATTTGCAATGCTTAAAAGATTCCTTAAATGTAACACACCTTTAAGTCGAGCCTTCATCTCTTTATCGATACGGTGGTATTAACCTGAGCTCTCAAGGCTTTGCATTTACCCAGATACATATATCAATTACGCTATATTCACCTGTAAGATGAAATCTAGAGAATCTTAATACGGGAGTATATTCTGAGATGGGAACCATAGTTAAGTCAAGTTTCATAATTTTACCTAACATATCTTGGAACAATTGAGAAATGTGTTGAAGTCTAAATGGACAAACATATCGACAATCTAGGTAAACGAGTTTAAACTTAAAGTCTCAAAAACGTCAACGATACTGTGATATGTCTCAAACAACTAATATGATCCTTAGACAAGAATTCACAAAAGTATGATTGTAAATATGTTTGTACATAGCTTAATTTTGTTACTTGCTTTACAAGTTTAAAATCAAAAAGATTTTCAATGTGTTTTAGCATAAACTTTCAAAAATACAAAAAAAATTGTTTCTTCATTAGTTTCTATGAGCCAATGATTGAGAACGGATCTTCGACGTCTGGTAAGATGATAAAATGAAAAATCTTGATGACATCTGTTTAAAAAACCAAAATGATCGAAAGTGTTGAAAAGTTCATTAAATTGAAATTTTAAAATTGAATATAACTTTGGTTTGTTCACAACGGGTCCAACCGAGGTCATTAACTTGGACTCGGTAGACAAAATTGGTTAATCAAGGTCATTAACTTGGACTTGGTCAACTAAGTGGATTTCATAATTGATAAACATTTGAATGGTCAAGGTCATAAATGTTAAAGTGTTCAAGGTCATTAATTTGAATTTGAATAACTAAAGTTTTGAAAAGGTTAAAGTGGAGATTGAAATTTGAAATGTTGATGTTACAAAATTTCAAAGTTTGAATCTGAAACGTTTATTTGAATGTCTGAGAACTTTGAAACAGAAGTAAAGTTTTAGGGGAAGCTGGATAAAACATTGAATGAAGATATCAGAAAGCTCAAAGTAAGGGGGAGTTTGAATATTAAAGCACAAAGCTAGGGGGAGCATGGTGATTAAAAGTTTTATCAAGTTTAAGCTTAAAGAACAGAGTTGAAGAAGATTTGTAGATCGAGGAGGATAAAGTTTATTCAAGACTAAAGATCAGAGATTGTTAAAGACTCAGGAGCTTATTTGAAGTCAATGACTACGGCAACATCCAAGGGGGAGTCTGTTACGTCATTATACTAGAACGAGTCTGGAATGATCAAGAGCTTCTGAAGACTGAACAAGACGAAGACGATATCCAAGGGGGAGTATGTTAGTACAGAATGTCTATGTCTTAGTCTTGTATCGAGTCTGTTTAGAATGGGTGAGATCACGTTAGAAAACGTTGTATTTATGTGTAAAGGAGACCAAGTTCGCTCGGAATAGCATTGTGAGAACAAGTTCGGCCGAACTTGTTCAAGACAAGTTCGCCCGAACTTGTCCATCCCAAGCGAACTTGGTTGCCTATAAATAGTGAACTTGTGATCTCTCATTTGTAACTTTGGCATACTGACGGCGAAGCTCTGTCGGATCCGGAACTTGAACGTTTATGACTATTGATCAATAAACCGACATTTAATGAGTAATTCTTGTTATACGATTAACACGTCACTTAGTTTCTGCCTAATTGGACGTTAGATACAAATTCTAGGTTCTTGTGCTATAGAGGACGGTCCTAACAAGTGGTATTAGAGCCTGGATACCTGAATTTGCTGAAATCATCACGAGAATCACTCTAATTCTACCTCATTCTAAACAGACTCGATACAAGACTAAGACATAGACATACTGTACTAACAAAATGAAGTCTGCATCTTCCAGCATATCAATGAATTTAACGCAATCATCAAAGGCAATTGAAACGAACCAAATCGTAATCTAATTGATCCAAAGAAAATAGAACGAAGCTTGAAAGAATTTTTGAAAGAATTAGACTAATTCATAATTTTCATTCATACAAAACTCAATAACAAAACATGCCTACACAGGCTTATACGAGAGAAAGATAAAAACCACCCACTAACTATTAGGAAATAAACATCAACAAACTACCACTAAACAAGTAATAACCCACTAAAAATAAAGATAAACAGTAATTAACTAATTAATATTATAACCCATGATCACATAATGCATGGATGAATAAGTGAATAGATGGTAAGTAACATTCTCCCTCACTTGAGAAAACCTTGTCCACAAAGTTGGATACGGCTTATCAAATGGCCATGGTGGCCGCCACTCGGTCACGGCGGCGACTGCATCCAAAGAAGATTTGATGAAGAGCCACGGAGGCCGCCACTCTATTTCTCTTTCACACCTTTGACCGGCCTGATGTTCTTCCTTGCCGGCACTAAATACATAGCCTTCTTCAATATAGTAGAGACAACTGTTGTTGTGGGTCTTGATACGAAAACCGGAGCGGTTGAGGGTGCTTGTTTTAGGGCAGTTACGGGTTTCGGGGATGTTTTTGATGTAGGCAGTGAAGTTGGTGGTGCGATAGCTGGATCCGGCGGTTCGGTGGCGGAAATGGGTTGTGGTGGTAGTACTTTAGGCGGTGGTGACGTTGGGAACCGAGGTCGGTTTTTGAGAACATCGATCATCCGAGCAATACTTGGCTCGATTTGATCCAACAACTCGTGTTTGGATAGAGTTTGAGCGACCATGGTTCACGGTGGATCACGGCTGCTCTGATACCACTTGATACAAACCAAATCGTAATCTAATTGATCTAAAAAATAGAACGAAGCTTGAAAGAATTTTAGAAAGAATTAGACTCATTCATTATTTTCATTCATATACAACTCAATAACAAAACATGCCTATATAGGCTTACACGAGAGAAAGATAAAAACCACCCACTAACTATTAGGAAATAAACATCAACAAACTACCACTAAACAAGTAATAACCCACTAAAAAGTAAAGATAAACAGTAATTAACTAATTAATATTATAACCCATGATCACATATCCTTCCGTGTATGCATGGATGAATAAGTGAATAGATGGTACGTAACAGCAATGGAATTCATGATCATGCTTTTACATTCTAAATTCTTAATCGAATTCTGATCCAAGTCCTCACAAACTGCATTAGTGTGATCTTCCCTATATTTCTCATGTTCAACATTCTTATCATCTACAAATGCCTTTTCTTTCTCTTCCTTACAGATTTTACTTTCTTCAACTTCTTGCAGTGGTGATATTAAACGGTTGTCTATGATCGGTTCAAACATAGGAACAAATCCTTGAATTACTAACTGAACAAGACCCAATACGTTTCTTGATCTATCAGGCGTGTAAAACACACTTGCAATTCTAAGATTGTGATAATTTGTTTTTACATCTACTACCCCAATTCCCCGAATATACAAAGTTTCCCTATTGTTAGTGCGAGTCTCTATACCATATGAATTCTTAAATCACTTAAACAATGATAAATTTCCCGACTAGTGATGTTTAAACAACGAATTAATGTACCAAATCTCAGACCATAAACCGTAATTAGTGCCACACACAACAAGTTCTTCGCCATAGTGATTTGAACCCGGAAAATTCTGAATATCGTGTCAATTGCTTGTCTATAAGTGCAGTTGCTTCATCTTTGTCACACCCCAACCGATGACGGAAACATCAAGGCGGGACGGAATAGATTGCTCATTGCTCATAAAACTAAATGTGACAATAACAAATTTAATCCAAATTTCATTTCATAGCAAAAGTCAATACAATACAAGGGAAAAATTCAAATAACAACATTAATATGGCAAAATTTGATACAGCAATATTAAATTTAAACGTCTAAATGTGTATCTATCATCCTTGCTACTTTGATTTCATAGCATCATCTCCATCAACCTGTAACATGTTTTAAAATAACAATTCAATGCAAAAGCAAAGGTGAGTACACAAGTTTAAGCATAACATACATATACGAATAAAGTTTAAACAAATCCTCATGGCAACTATGATTTTACAAGAGCATATACAAGGCATGCAATACTACTAGTCAAACCCTTAACGCAAACACGATATTTTAACATGGCCTCTAGATTTCATGAGGAGGGGGATGTGTTACTTCCTATAGCTCCATGCATGTCAAACGAAGGCTAAAATATTTAATGACTAAGGTATTATATAAAGAATATCAAAGATATAAGCATCAAGTAAACGATTTAAGTATTCATGATTATAGGATTGTTTGCATTTCATAAAGTTTAAGTGTTGTGATTTTTGTATATGGAAACATGTTACACCCAAAAGTGTTATAAACGAAAAGTGGGTCGAGTGTACTAACAGTTTTGCTAAGTCTTCTAACTTGACAAGTCCGTGAAGGTAGTTTTTGATGGGAGGAACGCCGAGTTATCCTACAAGAGGAAAACGAAGGCGTATGAGTATTTTGGGGATGATGATGGGATATTCGGTTTTAAGATTCAAAATATGACAAAGTATATGATATGAAAATAGTCACTAAGGTATTAGCACTTGTCTTTGACACTATAATAATCCCTAAGGATTGTATGTGGTTTCATAGGTTCAAGACCTATTAGAATCATGACAAGGAACTACACACGTAGTGATAAACTTATTAACTTGATAGATGCTTATTTAGTCATTATCAAGGGTTCGGTTTCAGGGATTATATTATAGTCCATAAATATAAATATATTTATATAATCATGTAGGAGGTGGGAGGATGAACCATCCACTTTGGTACCTTTTAGTGTCATGTAAGTCAAGTATGAGGCGGGAGGATTAACCATCCACTTTGGGACCTCGTATGATGTTCACCACTACACAAGTTACCATAGGTAACAAGGAGGGTTCTAGAACAATACTATGAACAAGAATGTAAAATACAAGAATGTAAGGGTGTTACCATGATACCAAGTAGCCAAGTGAAATACAACCCGGAGAGCACACATTAACACACATCAACGGCTAGGCGGGGTTGTGACACTTTAGAAATAGCAAACTACATGGGATAATGATGAAAACCATCAAGTAATGTGTGGTCTCAAAGTTTAGGACAGCCTAAGCTAACCAAGGTGGACACACTATCATCAAGCTCTTGGCTTAGCATCACTTGTGAGCTTAAAGCTCTATGAAAACATACTGTTTGTGAGGATAAATCCTCTACTTTGAATGTCTCAACCTTGTTTTTAAGCCTAACCAACCACAAGTAGTGTTGTAAGCACTAGGACATAGGTTTGAGATGAGTTGAACTCAAGTTGGATGAAGATTAACAAGTTGTGAAAAGTTTTAAAAACAAACAGAAGGTTTGGGGACACTTTAGGGGCATTTCCAGGTCCGGATTCTCCATGGAGAACCCTTGGATTCAACACTAAAGATTATCCAAGTATTTAGACAGAAGAATCAAGTGATTTCGTTAAGAAATGAGCAAGTTATGCTCACTTTTGTGCAAGAGGGTGAATCTGTGAAAATTCTGATGTTGCAAGTTCTTGAGATGATTTGAGAGTGATTTTGGTGAGATAAAAGAGTTGTGAAAGTGGAAAAACGCTTGGAGAAGTGTTGGGATTTATATGGATGAGTTTAGGGTTGATGGGAAGTGTTTAAATGGGGTTAAAGGTGATTGGGGAGATGAGTTTGAGTGGGATCCGTGCTTAATGCGCGAGCCAAAACACATTCTGCCCGCCCAGCATGCCTTACGGACCGTAAGGGCTTCCCTTTGCGGTCTATAAGGACCTGGTCTGGGTGAGAATGTTGTTTTTTGCTTGTTTTGTCCAAAGGTGACGGGTTTAGAATATTTTTAAGGACATTTTATGACATATTAAGGTATTATAAGTATATATAACATGTTGTAACATATGTGTAAGTATAAAATTAATATGATAGGTATGAATATCATGTTTAAGTCTTGAATAAGTATAATATCACGTTTGCAAGTCGTCACACGATTACGAGTAAGAGTATCATGAATAGGATCACATGTTTAAGTGTATGAATAAGTTTAAATATAACATGATTATGATTAACACAGCATGAATAGGATAGGGGTTTCTCATTATGATACATGTCTCAGAATACAACGATTACAACGAAATGAAGGATACGAATACAATGGTTTCCAAAAATAGATTACATCACGAGCTTGCTATAAATAGAAAGTATGGAAACGCGAGGCGTTACAATCTTGTTCCTTTGTCATATAGTGTGTCTCACCACCCCACTAAAGAAACATGAGGGTGTAACCAAAAAGGTTTCCGGAGTATATAATTAAGCAAACACTTACATGAGATAAACACCAAAAGTTTTACAACCTTAATCGCTATTATTCAATACAAGCCTACACTATATGGCTATATATAAAACTCTTCCAAGAGCTTGGTATCCTAGCATGCATGCAACCCAATTATAGTCTTTCTGCTAGAATTTAAATACCTGAAAACATGCTTAAAAACGTCAGCATAATGTTGGTGAGTTCACAGGTTTAGAGATACAACTGTTAGTAGGTTTAAAACAAACAGTTTATGAAAAATCATACGCATAGTTTATGTAATACTAATTGATCTAGTTAACAATTAGCTAAGTCAGTAACTTAAATATGATGTCAAGGGCCTATAACCAAACCAAGACGATCATTGCGCCCCGTAGATTGAACAATTAAGTCAAATACAGTTAAATTAGAGACCCATTGGTGATTAGTAATTCGAATCGTTATATATATTAACACACAATATACAATAACACATAATTTCACATAACACTAGGATCTCGTCCCGTAACCTTATTTAACAATAATGTTAATGTACAAGTAATTAATTATATTTATTTCATAAAATAAATATGTAATTTTCAAACATGTCACATACTCGAAAAATAATATAACAACTATTATTTACGTTTATCAAAACCATTTGTTCACAAGCATCATCACGTTTACACATATTCTCCACATATGAAATCAACTAGCACGTCCCTTGGGATCCCATTTCAATACCTCATTTGAAAACTTGTGTCGTCACACGACTAGGTCGTTTAACAAATATACTTCTAAAATAATATATTTATATTTTGGAGATATCCAATATCACCGCATTTTAAAAGTTGGATAAGTGTTTATATTGACCTTTAAATAAATATATACTTGTTAAAAACCCATCATAATAATAGCTTGGAATAATATATTTCATATTATACCAGTCATAACATATTCACTTGTTCATAAATCACTATCACAAATCCACATATTTATTCGCACATGTTCATGTTCATGTATGGAACACTTAGTGATCCATAATCATACATAACACGTTCTTGACCAAAATTACTAAATCATGTATCACTATTCTATATTTCCCTAATGTATATATTGACATCACATTCTTATAATTCGTATATATTACATTATCATCATGCACAAACTCCAACTTCCATAAGTTCACTTCGTCAATTCACAAGTATTATAAAATATTCTTATAAGACATGAATCACAACAATTTCGTCTAACGCATCAAGAACAGCAAATTCTCTACGAATCAAGCACAGCAGTTTCGTCTAACGAATCAAGAACATTTTTGTCTAACGCGTCAAGCACAACAATTTCGTCAAACGCATAAAGCACAACAAAGCGCAAAAATTCTGTCCACCGCATCAAGCACAAAAATTTCATTTAACGCATCAAGCACAACAATTTCACCAAACGCGTCAAGCACCCGTCTAAGCATCAACCACGACAATTTCGTCTAACGCATCAAGCACAACAATTTCATCTAACGCTTCAAGCACAACAATTTCATCATGTCAAGCGCAACAATTTCATCACATCAAGTGCAACAATTTCATCTAACGCATTAAACATAACAATTTCGTCTAACGCATCAAGCATGACAATTTCGTCTAATGCATCAAGCACAACGATTATGTCTAACACGTCAAGCACAACAATTTTACCTAACGCATCAAGCACTCCTCTAACACATCAAGCACACCAATTTCGTCTAACACATCAAGCACAACAGTTTCATGTAACGTGACAACCACAACAATTTCATTTAACGCTCAAGCATAACAATTCAATTTAATGCATCAAATAAAACAATTTTGTTTAACACATGAATCATATCAATCTATTCTAACATATGAATCACCACTATCATCTAGCATATGAATCACAACAACATCATCTAAGACACGTAGCACAAGTATCACATTAGTCACATGAATCGCAACAATATCATCTAACATATTAATCACATATTCCTCATGAAAGTAACCACATTCATCACATAAGCTTATTTTACCAAGTTACGCATGTCAATATGTGCATTCACACAACCGTCTACAAATCTACTATTTTCGAGTTCGTTTACCAAATGGTTATTTATTCGACTTTCCAAAGTTTCTCAACAATATTTTTTCTAAAGCTTTAATACATACATACATACATACATACATACATATATATGGGACAAGGATCCGTTAGGAACCACCCTTTATTGCGAGAACCGCGAGAACCAATGTGAACACAAACAATAATACCTAAAAAATCCAAAAAAAATACAATTTTTTTTGTATTTTAATATTTTTTTTTAAAAAGTCGCTATATTTACTCAACAATAAAAAAATTAAAAAAAATTTTTTTTGAGTACCAACTATCCATGCACATGTGTATTTTCGTCATTTCTTTGACAAATTCCGTAATACATTTCAAACATTAGACAATTGTACTTCCATTTACACTACCATGTGTAACACACTACTTTTTACGTTACCAATATTAGCAATGTACATGTGCATCTATATATATCAACATGAAATAAGGTGTTTTGGTACACTAATTTTAATACATTTTCTCTTTCATCTATCATACCATCCATAATACACTACCATGCACATGTGCATTTTCATGATTTCTTTGACAAATTCCGTAATACATTACAAACATTATACAATTGTACTTTCATTTACACTACCATGTGTAATACACTACTTTTTACGTTACCAATATAAGAAATGCACATGTGCATCTATATGAATCAACATGAAATAAGGTGTTTTGGTACACTAGTTTGAATACACTCTCTTTCATCTATCATACCATCCATAATACACTTCCATTACCTTCTATCATCCATAATACAATACCATTACCACCTACCATTTATAATACAATATCAATACCAATATTTTCACTTTATTACATGTATATCAACATCGTTTATACCATCCAATCAACATATTACATCATAAAGTGACCACTATAATGAACCCATCAACCACTAGACATAACTAAACAAAAAACATATATATGAGCCTACTTTATCATTCAAAATCACAAACTTTTTGTACCAAAACACGGTATATAATTGTTATACATAATGATGCACATGTGCATTTAATGTAAAATTGAGTGTATTATGGATGGTATTGTAAATTGAAGTGCAATTGTCTACTGTTGATAACGTATTACCGAATTTGTCAAAGTTATGATACATATGCACATGTGCATGGATAACTGTTACTCGAAAAAAAAAATTGGTAACGAAATATAACGCTTTTTATTAAAAAATATTTAAAAAAATTGAATGTTTTTTTTTATTTTTTTAGATTTTATTTTGCAATAAAGGTGGTTCTCGCGGTTCTCACAATAAAGGTGGTTCTCGCATGAACCTTACCATATATATATATATATAGAGAGAGAGAGAGAGAGAGAAACAGTATCAGGAGAAAACGCCTCAAAGTGTGAAAATAGCATGAACGATTCTCAGCCAGAAGATCATAGTGGTTTGTGACTGAGATTGACGCGGCGACATTTTTGTAAATAGTAAGGCCTTGGAATTACGATGAGGGGTAAAATAGGAAGATCAATACAATGGTACGCATGCTAATCACACGCCATCCCCCCCCCCCCCACATATAATGAATGCTCATAACTTTTTTATACGTGATTATTTTTCTAAAAAAATTACACCGTAAAATCCAACGTTTTATTATCTTTCCAATGAGTATACTATGATATACTTTTCCAAAAAAAAGAACTTGATTTTTTAATGGCGTTTTCAACTTCGTGTTTTTTATGGCGCTTTCAACCGGGTTTTTATGGCGTTTTCAACTAGGTTTTGTGACATTTTTTTCTAAACTAGGTGTTTTTATGACATTTTCAACTGACTTTTTTATGGTCTTTTTCAGAAATGAGTGTTTTACAGTGTTTTCAACCGGTTATTCTAATGTCTGAACTGTGTATTTTTTATGACACCCTATTCATTTCATTTTTTTATTTTAAATGTATAACAATAGTATACTCGATGGAAAGAATAAAACACTCGATTTTATGGTGTAATTTAAAAAAAAACAATCAGGTATAAAAAAGTTACGGGAGTTTAAAAAAGATGGTGAAATATACATGTGACTTGCATATGCATGGTCTTTGGCATACGCATTGGCTTTTTGACAATATTACCCTTACTGTAAGTTTGCACCAACGTCATATATCAATACCAAAATCGTTCTCACCATTTTCACACCTTTAAGTGTTTCCCAGATCCAGCGCCTATATATATATATGGAAATGATATATAGAAAACCCACTTGTGGTGAGAAAACCTAGGAAACTCTAAGTTCCCGACATTTTTTTTCTTGAAAAAAATCACACATGTAATATACATGTTTTTAAGGGTTTTAAGAATAAACAAGTTTTTGTGTAACATATATTACATGCGCGTTGCACAAAACTTGTTTATTTTTTTAAAAATTATCCTCTTGGCGCTTTTTTGATTTTTTTGCTCAAAACCCTTAAAAACGTGTATATTACATGTGTGAAATGTCGGGAGGTTAGAATATCCTAGGTTTTCTCACTTAGAGGGGTTTTCTCCGTATATTTACATTATATATATACACACACTAATAAGGAACCCGCGCGATACGACAGTGACGACAATTTACAACGTGGTATTTGTCTTTTTATTAATTTACCAATCTTTTTGTATTATATTATATAGTACTTTTTTTACTTGAACATGTAACAAAGTTTTGTTTGGCAATAGTACTAAAAAAGAAATAGATAATACATGAATTCAGAGCTTCTAATGTATTTAATTATTTGTTTTTTTTTTCATTATTTTGTAAAACACAATAGACAAAAAACACTCGTGTTTTTTCATTCTTTTGTAAAACGCAATGGATAAAAAACAGTTTTTTTCATTATTTTGTAAAACGAAATAGACAAAAAACACCCAAAAAGTGTTTAACATAAATCTTATGTTCTATCGCATCATGTTAAATTGAAAAAAAAACGAGAAACTATAGAATCATAAACTGGGTTTTTTTCAAAGAAATCGAAGAACACATAGATTGAGTGTTCGAACCATTCATTAATGAAGAAAAATTGCACCATGATGTATAATTATAGAGAGAGAAAAGGAATGAAATGTTGAAGATGGTGAGTTTTGAACATCTGGGTTTTGAAGATAAAGAGAAGGGAAATAGAAAGATTAGATAAAAGAAGATTGACTAAAATACCATTTCCACTTGTATTTCTACTTTCCAGATGGACGGCTAAGATTGCTTCCTATCATTTCTACCCAAAACATACTTCCTATATCATCCTCTCCCAGCATAACAGTACCCCTTAAATTATTTTCCCACTTACTATATATACCAACAAATTATGTGAAGATCTTTTTTTGCCGGTAAGCATAAGAGTACCCCTTAAATCATTTTCCCACTTACTATATATACCAACAAATTATTTGATATTATTATACCCATTTTGCCCGGTGCTTTTACAACGAATTCTTTCAACTCGAAAGGCAATAGACCAGCAGCATATGCACTCTTCTTTCCATCATAAGCTAACAACAAATCTCCCAAGTGTGAAGCCCTATACAAAGAGGCAAGAGCAAAGAAATTTTTTTTATTTCTCTTCATTTGGTCTTTGAAGTAACTTCAGGATAAATTTACACCTAAAACCAAAATTAATATAACATAGGTGGTCAAATCAGATTGGATGATAAATTTATAATTTAAGTGTTTGAACTTTATGCTTTAAGAAACTAATTCTTGAAAACTGCGAACCTTGTAATTTCAAAATAAGTGATTGCAAACAAATCAAATATTTCATTTTATTTTATTATTAATTGAACATTTCCACGGCGAAAACAAAAAATCCTTGAATTTGTATTCTAATTTGTTCCAAATGAGCTTCAATATAATTCTAAGCTTGTGGACTTAAAACTTTTATCCAATTCTTCAAGAGTTCTTGAGAGATGTGTTCATCATTATTTCAACAAGTAGATTCTATTTGTAAAACAAAATATATTTCCTGATCCCAATTATACCTTTTTGTAAATTCTGTAAATTGGGTTTATATCTTTCCTAAAACTGAACACCAATAATATTTGTAAAAATAATATCCGGGCCATATAAGTTTATTTTTAACCAAATGATCTTCAAACGCTAACTTTGTAATACATATCCCACTTCTTAGCATCTTGCTATGGTAGGTTTTGTTTTTTTATATAAAACTAGCACTAACACCCACGCGTGTTGCGGCGCGGTACATCGCAAACATCGAATGAGATAGTCCAAACGTTATGTGATGCGTTAACCATATGAAAACACGCGTTTTGACGTATCTGATTGAACTCAATTTAACCAATTTAAGCATTGTAATTTGATCAAACATAAAGTAAATTAAATTTATACTGAAACGAAAAACTTGCAAAAAATGAGATGTATGGGTGGACCAGAGCTAAAAATAAAAAAGTATGGGAGGACCAGAGTTAAAAAATAAAAAAGTATTGGAGTTAAAAAAAAGTTGAAAAACTTTGAGCTAAAACTAAAAAAACTAAAGGAGTTAAAATGTGGAAGATAAAAAACCTTTGGTTTAGAAGTGAAAAATGCAAAAAAAAAAAAAAAAAAAAAGCTCCCTAAACATATGTTACAGCTATATAAAGCACCGAAACGTAGAACATATAAAAAAATAACCAAGTTGATCTAGGACCCACGCGTGTGACGAACCTGCTAAATGAGAAAAAAATAGACGTAAAAACTTTGAACCACACATAGACGTTACGCCGTGTTAACTCACAAAATTATGAACGAAACGTAAATACGTTGAACCCACACACACGGTGCGTCGTGTTAAGTCGCAAGTTCAGTATGAAACGTAAAACGAAAATTTGCGAAAGATAGAAAAGTTTTGGGTTAAAATTAAAATTCAATTTGTGAGGTTAAAATTACAAGAAACCGAAACATAGAACATATAAAAAAATAACTAAGTTGATCAATGACCCACACGTTCTAACAAACCTGTAAGATGAAAAACAATAGACGTAAAAACCTTGAACTACACATGGACGTTGTGCCGTGTTAACTCGCAAAATTATAAACGAAACGAAACGTCAAACCACCAAGCACATTGCTCCGTAGTAACTCGTAAAATTTAGTACCAAATGTAAAACAAAAATTTGCGAAAAATAAAAAGTAGAAAAATTGTGAGGTTAAATTGTAAAAAAGAAAAGTTTTGGCTTTTAGGTAAACAAAATCAATTTTGTAAGTTAAATTTGCAACAAAGAGAAAGATTTGGGTTAAAAAGTTAAATTCTTTTTTTTTGAAAACCACCCAAAAACAAAGGTACAACTACCCTAAGCCTAAAGTAGTTACTTTTTTTATAGTGTATAATTTTCAATTCTCGAATCTGCAAACCTAAAACATTAAAAGAATATATCATCACACTTATCCTAAAAAGATAAACACAAACTTTAGAACATAAAACAAGCTATACAGCAAATCCAGGTCAAAAAAATCTCAAAAAGTAGAAATAAAACACCCATAATCAAGAAAACCCAGTTAGGATTGTGCCCAAAATTAGGGCTACAAAACAAAAATTAACCACCATGAAAAGTGATTCAGTTCCGTCCTCCATCGCTCATAACTGCTCACAATTGGTACATTCCTCACCGGTCGATCTTGACTCGATGGTTATTTACGCCAGCAAAAGAAATCAAAATCAAAGCTTTGAATAAAAGGTATCTTACATGAACATTGAAAATATAGAATTGCATGATAGTGATTTCTGAATAAAAGACGAAGCATGGGTAGTTTTGAGTTCTTGAGAAAAAAATAAAAAGCTCGCGATTTAACAAAAGGTGGAGGGTAAGAGGCGATGGAAGCAGGAGAGGGATTTTGGGGAACTCAATCTGGTGAGGATTTTTGGAATTCAGGAGGAATGCAAAGAAAGGGATATGTCGTATGCGCCGTGTTAAAAAACAAACCAGCGTCTATTTCTGTTGCATTTTTTGTTTTTTCCCTCCCTCCCTACAAATGAAAAGACGGTAGTAACAGGTAGTACGGAGTGAGCGGGAATTTTTGACTCAATGGTTATTTACATCAGCAAAGCTCTAAAAACGAAATCAAAATCAAAGCTTTGAATAAAAGGTAACTTACATGAACATTGAAAATATAGAAATGCAGAATAGTGATTTCTGAATAAAAGACAATAAATACATGGGTAGTTTTGAGTTTCTCCAGAAAAAAAATAAAAAGCTGGCAATTTAACAAAAGGTGGATGAGGCGATGGAAGCAGGAAAGGGATTTTGGGGAACTCAACCAGTGTCTATTTCTGTTGCATTTTTTTTTTCTTTCCCTACCTCCCTACAAATGAAAAGACGATAGTAATGGGTAGTATCGAGTGAGCGGGAATTCAAAATTTGAATACTAGATTTGCCCTCCAAAACCTATCTATGGGTTTGTTTGGGTTAGCTTATTTAAGTTCAACAGGACTTTTTGTTAAAATTATGGCTTTCAAAAAGGAGTTTCTAAAAAAGTGTTGGGGTTAGCTTATAAGACAATAATTAGTTCTTTAAAGAATGTTTGGTTTAGCTTATTCATGTAAAATAACCAAAAAGGACATCTCTTTAAAAAGTGTTTGGTTAGCTTATTTTTTGTTCCTCTTGCATATTGAAAAACAATGTACGAAATATATAACATAAAATTCGTTTACATATTTTATAATTTTTTTATTAGACCACAATAATATTACATTCATATTGCTAAAAAACACAAAAATACACAAGAATAACAAACTAATGTCATACTATGTTCTTCTCCGTGATTCCATTATATCTTGCGCAATAGTATCTCTAATCCTTGCCATATACATCAATCATCATTCGTATGATTTGTAGTCATAACTTCTACATGAATTCATCACTAGTACCGCTAGGATTGTAAGATTCTTGTTAGGCCATGTTAAATACTTCATCAAACCTACCAATCTTTCTTACAATGTTATTGATCGCCATCGATGCTATCGCAGTACTCACTTGGTGCCCCTGTGTGTAATTAACGTGCATATCTCTCAATAAACCCCACTTAGCCTTCCACAGTCCAAAGGTTCATTCAATGATATTCCGCAATGACGAGTAGTTATAGTTAAATGTCTCTTTTGGTCCGCGAGGAGCATGCATAACACTACTCTGTCCACGTTGAAATTTCGGTATATGATATTGAATGGGTTTACCTTTGTATGGAGCAAGATACCCTTTAGTATTTGGGTATCCGATATCAACAACGTAATATTTATCTACAAATATAACAAACAGTTGTTAGTCGTTTTAAACAAGTATTAAAAGTATAAAAATTGCATTATACTAACCCCTGTTGGATGTGGAAAAAGAAGCTCCGGCCTCCGTAAGGATTCATTGAAGATTCAGGTGTCATGTGCACTACCCTACCCTCCCATCCAGGCCCATACAAATGTAAAATGCATGCTAAAATCACAAACAACTAGTATATTTTGTGTCACATATCCCTTTCGACGAATGTACTTAGTTTGGTCCTTCAATCGAACTGATGCCCTCATGTGTGTCCCATCAAAAGCGCCAATGCAGTCCTTGAACATTGGATCATACAGAGGATTACATAATATATGAGCAGATACATCATCATTATAGTTTGTGGATGGCCTAATGATGTTAGCACTCATCTTAAAAACGGCTTCCATAACATTATCGAAATGTTTATGAATGGTTTCCTCGGAATGATTAAAAGATTCTTGGACAAACCTATTCGTACACCCATGAGACAAAGTCATCAACAAGATTCCGACCGACTCCCCAACAGACATATTACGGGTTTGTTTCCATCCATAATTAGTAACAATATCTATGCATAACTGTCTAAAAACTGGCATGTGCGGTCTAAATATTTCATAACACCATCTAGGATGGTCATTTAATATTTCATTAATAAATACGTGCCCTGTGCAATCCGAAGTGTGACATGGCCTGCTTCTATTATGCAAGTCATAAGCTATTATTATCCCTTGGACAGCTATTCCACAATGTTCATGCATTTTGCAATTGTTGGGGAGGCATTATTTGGTGGAAAAGTTTGGGTGCTTTTTGTTGATAAGGCATTTAATACAACATCTAGCTTTTCTTCGAAAGATGAAGTTTTGCTCTTGGTTGAACTTTTGTGAGCAACATCCTTAGATTTCTTCCTTTTACTCGAACTACTTTTGACGTAACTAGGAAACAAAGGCTCATCATCATCTAAACTTATTTCATTACTATCTCATTTGCCCTCTATATTTTCTTCACTTCCAACACCGCTCATATTACTATCGGTTTGAAACTGTAAGGGTATCATAGCATTATCTCCTATGGAAATCGAATCCCGAAACAAAGTAGCATAATGCGTCTAGAAGATGTCCAAATTTGCACCCCTAAATTTGGCAAAGTCGTTATTTACCTACAACAAAAACACAAAATACAGCTTACAGTCGCCTTGCATTATGTCTTTGGTTATAAGTTTATTATATGGTAATAGTAGAACTTACCTTTATTTTCTCATCCCACCACTCGGGCGATGCATTGATGAAGCTTCTCGTCCCACCAATCCTTGTTTCAAGCCTCATCAAATGGTCATAAAACTTGCCTGTTTTTTCGTACATAGTTTTTACTATATTCGCCCACACAGCCTTACTAAGGTGAGTACCGGGTCTATTCCCTCTTCTAAGTTCAAGAAAGCACACATCGATAAACTCCATGAACGTAAAATCATCCCACAATAATCTTGATTTATTCTTGTTATATGATGTTTCACAAACAACAACATTTGGGCAGTTTTCTTCCATTTTCTGATACATTTGGACAATCAAACAATGAAGCAAATGCAATGGATTGTATCATATGGACTAAGTAACCAAGTCAGATTACCTTAAACAACATTTTTTGTCAACTTTGAAATAAAAAACTAGTTCTATCAAATATCAGTTAGTTCAAGACCGTATATTATGAAGCACAAATCCGAACTAAAAGATATTAGGAAACATTTACACAATTCATCCTTTAGAATTTGATAATCAGATGACACTTGTATAGGTTTTAGACATCTTTAAAATAAAGTCATAAGTAAGAAAAAATATCATCTTTCCTTATGTTGTTGATGCATATGTCTGTTGCCTACGTCATCATATTACGTCGAGTCTGTGTTGAGGAGTAAAACGTTAAGTTTATGTATGTTGAGAGACAAGTTCGCCCGAACTTGTAGTGTACATGAACAAGTTCGCCCGAACTTGTCCAAGGCACATTTCGGGCGAACTTGTTCTCCTATAAATATGTGACTTTTTTCATTTGTAAGATTCAGAGATTTTGTGTACTGGACGGTGAAGCTCTGTCTAAGTGTTTCCAGGATCTGTAACGTCTACTAATCAATGGAACAATGATTAATCAGTAAAGAACTTGTATCCAATGTCGCCTATCAAACGGATTCCGCACGTTTACCTTAGGTTTGCCAAATTAGAAACAGAACAATCCGTACAACAGACCTTCAATTGGTATCAGAGCAGGATTTGCCTAATTTGAAGACACTGGACATAGAACGTCTCATCTTCTACTCATTTCTTTCATTTTTAAACTTTTCTTGGACATTGCACGGACAAAATGGACTGATTTTTCAAGTATAATACGTAAAATTCATACTAGTAAAACCCTTGAAAAGATCAGAGCTTAAAACAAACGAATTCATGTCAAAAATTTGATAAAAACCATGTTTGAAAACACATGTTCGCTCGAACTTGACTGAAAAAATCACTTTTTGAGTGATTTTTCATCAAGTTCGCCCGAACTTGATTGATTTTTCAAAGATTTTCATCAAGTCCGCTCGAACTTAGCTATTTTTCATCAAATTTAATCAAGTTCGCCCAAACTTGATCAAAATTTGTTGAAATTCTTTACAAGTTCGCCTGAACTTGCTGTTTCTCTTGAATTTTCACATAAGTTCGCTCGAACTTGTTCTCAGGTTGATATTTTCATAAATCTCAATACAAGTTCGCCCAAACTTGTTAAGTAGCTAATTTTCACAAGTTGTGACAAGTTCGCCCGAACTTGTCCAAGGTTTCTAAAAAAACAAAAAAAGGCATGAAAATTCAGAAAAACGTCTAGGAAATTATACATCGTTGAGTTCGTATTGACGAAACGAGTTTAAAGCCCTAATAGGTAAAAACAGTTTTCGGAAAAATTTTAAACGTTTTTAGCGAACTGATACGTTAATATTGTCGATTAAGAAGTCAAATTTTACTAAAATTGTCTGTTGGCTAATCATTTTTCAAGTGTTTTTGAACGGCAGATAAATTTGGAAAACGAAATGGGGCCCGTGAAGCCGCCAAAGTTGATGAGTATGGACGAGTATGAAAGCTGGAAAGAAAAATTTGAGAACTGGAAACGAGCACATTTCTTCTACAAGGATGTTCATGGGAAGAAGATGATCAGCTTGTTACATCGATCGATAAATGAAGATATCTTGATTCTGCTACCAGAATGTGATACAACACAGAAGTTGTGGAATGCTCTACGTGCTAAATATTTGGATAGTGTTGAGATGAATAAGAGCAAGAAAGTTCTAATCATGAAAGATTTTGACATCTTCACAATGCTGAAAGGCGAGTCAATGAAACAAATGATAGAGCGATTTTGTCATTTGAAAGTGCAGATGAGAAGGCATGGTCTTGATAAGACAGAAGCAGAGTATATTGACAAATTGACTGATGCTCTTCCGGAGGGTGAATGGACAACGTACTTAATGGTGTTAAAGGAAAGTCCGAGCTGGGAATTTTTCAAGCTTTCTACCTTCATTGACAAATTAGAGGGATATGAAGTGGAATTACTAAAGAAGTCTGATCTTGTCAATAATCAAGGGAATGTTCAATTGAAGAGAGAAGGGAGTATAGTAGCTAAGAACTGTGAAGCACAAGTTTTAAGTACATCTGCAAATGAGTCTTCAAGTTCAAAACCAATCTGCCCAGTCTTTGATGTAGATCTGGATGATTATCTGGCAGATAATGCCAAACTCTTGAACAATCTAGAAAGTTTGACATTAGAAAAAAAAAGTTAAAAGAAAATGAAAAGATTTTTGAAAATGAAAAATTTGTTTTAAATAAAAATGATTTTGAAAAACAAAATATAATAAACTCGCATCTAGAAAAAATCAGGAAACTTGAAAAGATGTTGAGAATGTTAAAAATAAAGCTGTTGATTTAGAAAAGAAGTTGAAAGGTTTTGTGACCACGTCATTAATTCTAGATCAGATATGTCCAAAACCGATCAATTAAAATAAAAAGAAAATTCCAATAAGTGACAATGTCGCAAATTATGACAATGTCATAATTGAGGATTGTGATGATGATACCGATAATGAAACTGACAAAAAGAATAAAAATGAAATATTTCTAAAACTAAACGAAAAATTTCAAGAAACTTTCTACAATCTACTAAGAAAAGGTGAATGCTCAACGCATAAACCTTCTAAGCATAATGGAGAACAGAATGGAGAACGAAAACAAAAGGAAAAACAAAGGTCTAAAAATTTTCAAAAGAAACATAAAAGCTCATCGGTACGATCATCCAATCATTATAAAAACTCACAAAAATCTGAAAATAAGTGGTGCAGGTCGCACCACAGTGCTTCAACATCAAATCAAAGTTTTAGAAGAAACAGGAAAGATGGTTACCACACATCAAATCAATGTTATGATTTGAGTGTATGGTTTACTAAAAAGGATCAGTATGAGAACAGGAAGTGTCATAAATGTGGAGTAACTAGACACATTGCTAGAAAATGTTTTCAAATTAATCCTAAACATGTTCATATTGATAAGAAAAATTTTGAAGATTTGAAAGTACCAACTCAGGTTTTGAAACAATGTACAGAAACTAAAAATAAGGTGAAACTAGTTATTACTAAGTTTTCAAATTCTAAAACTTGTGAATTCTCGAATTGTAATGAACAAAATGTGTCTACATTGTATTTCAAGAAAGCTTTAATGAAAAATCAAACATGGTTGGTAAAAGAAAAAATATGTTATACAATCAGTGAAAATTGAAAGTTTAGAGAATTTTCCGAAACTTGAGAAAGTCCAAAGTAAACCTGATTGTGTAAAGAAAATCAAAATTAAGATTGAAGAAACAACGCCTAAGACTGCAAAGGCTTGAGTGTCACTATTCAACTAACTGTTTGAATTTTTGTGCAGGAACTTCTGAGAAGAAAGTAATGTACTGAGAATGGAGTTCCGTGGCACACAATGAAAACGGGCCGGGTTATCAAGTTCTATATAAAGGCCTTATTACATATTCAAATAACGTTTACTTGAAAATTTTACAATTTTTTACAGAAAATTTGAAAAATTTCACAGAACCCTCACTGTTGAAAAGACAAAATTCATAAATATATATGTTTTAAAAACACAAAGGTGTCAAGGTTTTTGTCATCATGAGGGGGAGAGTTTTAAAGATAAATTGTGAAATAGTAATGGATGGCGAATTAAAGTGATTCTCATTGGTTGGTCAATGTTATTAAAAATTCCAAAAATATGTTTTTGAATTTTAGGTGGAGAAAAAATTTTCAGAAAATCCAAAAACATATTAAATGCAAAAAGAAGAGTTTTGTGTATATAAAGGAAATGATAGTACATCAGTGGACTATCACAGTATGCTAAGTAATTGTAAAGTTTAAAAAAGGTATAAACAAGTCTTACTGTGGATGTGTCGATAGGCTTTACACGTTCAGTAAATTGTTTCCGGGATATAAACTAAATTTTACAACTGTTTAAACTTGTGGATTAACATCTCTTGGATGTATGGACTTAGTACTCTGAAATTTCGTTTGAGAGATTGCATGATTCTGAGATACGAGGTCTTTATAGATGATTGATATCTGGGGTATTATACAAGTTCTTCTGATTTTGCGGAAGCAATGACCTAGAACTTCTATAATGCTTTTGCAAAAATTCTCTAAAACTGCATTCAATTGAAAATATCAAAAGATACCAATTGCAGTACAAAAAGATTCCATATTGGAACACTACCTTATAAGTCGAGCCCTCATCTCTCTGTCGGTACGATGGTACTAACCTAAGCCTCTCAAGGTCTTGCATAACCTAGATACAGATAACCATTATGCTATATTCACCTGTAAGATGAAATCTAGGGAATCTTGATATATTCTGAGATGTGAACCATAGTTAAGTCAAGTTTATTAATTCAACCTAACATATCTTGGAACGATTGACAAAATGTGTCGAAGTTTAAGAGGACAAATATATCGACAATCTAGGTAAATTTGTTTAAAACTTATTGTCATGAAAAGGTCAATGGTACTAGTGATATGTCTCAGAAACTGATATGATTCTTTAACACAAAACTCAACAAACAAAAATATGTCTGTAAATATGTTTGTACTTAGTTAGATTTTGATATTCATTACATAAAAACAAAAGATTATATTATCTTTTAGTTTGGCCACTAATGATGAAATGCTGATTTTCAAAATCTAAAGCTGCTGAAGAAAAGTTTGAAAATTTCAAATTGTTCTAAAAGTTTAAAAAGTTCATTAATTTGAAACTTACATTTGAATAAATACATCAGTTTGTGTCAAAATTTTTAATCAAGATCATTAAGTTGAACTTGATACACGAATCAGATATTCAAGGTCATTAATTTGGACTTGATTAATTGGGAGGGTTTTAAAACTGATAAAGATGAATGTTTTTGGTTAGAAATTTCAAAGTTTGAATCTGAAATGTTTGTTTGAATGTTTGAGGAACTTTGAAACAGAAAGTAGATTTTAAGGGGAGCTAGATAAAAACGTTGATTGAAGATACCAGAAAGCTCAAAGCAAGGGGGAGCATGGTGATAAAACTGAGTGGTCATTAGCTTGGACTTGGTCAACTGAGTGGATTGTTAAAACTGGTAAAAGTTGAAAAGTTCAGGGTCTAAATTGAAAATTTTGAAAAAAGTTGATTTTGACTTTAATCAAGTTCGCCTGAACTTGATAAGGGCAAATGGTTTTGATCTAATGTCAAGTTCGCCCGGACTTATCTGTGCTTACAAGGCATAATCAGATGGCAAGTTCGCCAGGACTTGTACTATTCTTAATTGATTAGTTTCACAAGTTCGCCAGGACTTGTTCGGTATAAGTATAACACAAGTCCGCTCGAACTTCATTACCTGCTTTCTTAAACTCAGAGCGAACTTGAGGCGATTTGAGCGATCTTTCAAAATTGTCATCTTTACGTCGAATTGCTGCCAAAATTTGATTGATTTGTGGTGATTAGCACACTACTTATCTTGGCTATGGTGAGTAATTTGATATTGGACCGTGAATTAATAAAGTTTGAATGTTTTAAATCTGAAATGGACAAATGGACTTGATTTAGGATGTTATAAGACAAATTGGACCATAAAACATGTTAAATAAACATAATCGATCCTAAACAAGTCGTTAATTTGAATCATAATGTCCTAAATCATATGGTTGCAGGTTTTCATGAAAGAGATGACAAGTTCGCCCGAACTTGTCAACTGGTTCATTGAACCAAGTTCGGTCGAACTTGTCCTCAAGTATAAAAAGGATGTAAATCTCACAAGTTCGCTCGAACTTGTTTGATGATCTTCAAAAATCATGAGTCTGTGACAAGTTCGACCGGACTTGTCTAAACCTGTTTCAAAATCATAAAGTCTTCACAAGTTCGCCCGAACTTGTTTGGAATTCAATCAAAAATGGTTTAGCAAGTTCGTCCGGACTTGATGGTGTGTAATATTTAACTGCTTAATCAAGTTCGCCCGAACTTGATGTATGTTTTGGTGAAAATTGTAATTTTGACTAATTTTGTCTCGATTCTCGCGTTTGCAGAATATCCAGTTCTCGTTTAATAAATTTCACAACACGTGCATCACACTCGACAAAACTGTCTGTCCATCATTAGAAGCATATGACAGTATTCTCAACTTTATGGAGCGTATTCCGATACATAAGGCGATTGTCACACCCCGACCCGCAGCGGAAAAGGTGATCGGGGCATGATTGAGTTATCATCAAAGCTCTTGACATTTATTTTAACGTTTCATATTCATTAATACACTTTAATGGAAAATTACAATCAATATTACATCATGTCCTAAATATCAATCTAGGTTTCATTGTTTTCTTCTAAGGCATTTCCTATGTTTTCCTTGCTTCATCCTGTTCACCTGTATCATGTGTAAAAAGGGTTTTTGGATCAACAAAAAGTTGGCGAGTGAATCATATGGAAAACATTTGAACAAGTTTATTTAGTTGATTATAAAATAAAGTGCACAACCACACATGAGTAAAAATAGATGTAAACTTATTCACCAATCAATTTAATATTAAACAATACACACATGAACAATAATGGATCGTTTAGAGGCACGCGTTGCTCAACTCGTCTCTCACGAGGAACTGATGGGCCTAATGAATGAATTGCATAAACTTGACAATATGAAATACATAACTACAAACAATATAAACTCAATAATACACACACGAACAATAATGGATTTGTTTTGAGGCACGTGTTGCTCAACTCGTCTCACACGAGGAACTGATGGGCCTAATGAATGAATTGCATATAAATAGACAAAATGAAATACATAACTACAAGCAATGTATACAATCTAAGTTTAGATCACAATATGGTATGGCACAAGTTTAAATAAACGAGTTAATTTTATGACACATGACACACCCCAAAACGTGTAATTAAAAAGGGGAGTTGTAAGATTCACTCACATTGGGTGCGTTCGGTTGACGATGTTGAATGCGCACGAAGTGGTTTTAACCACGAGTGAAATTAACCTAGATAATGGCATAATGTTTTGGTAAGTAAACGGGTTTTATTAATCCATTTTAGTAGGATTGTTGGGTGTATTTTTGTGAGTTTAAGGCTATTTTCTAACCTTAAAAATGTTATTTTTAAGTATTTTTAATTGATTTTTAAATAAAATAAAGAAATAAAAATAATAAAAAATTGTTGACTTTTTGACCGTTGACCGTTGACCATTGACTTTGACTGTTGACCGGTTCGTATGGGTGTATGTGTGCGCTGGGTGAGGCTCGAACCCGAGACCTCCTGTACGCGTGCACGCAGCTCTACCAACTGAGCTACGTGTCTAACCCGAAATATTTCTGTTTTTAATTATATTTATATACTAATTAGATTAAACTGAAAATCATTTATTTTTAAAAAGGATTTTACTGAATCGGACCGGTGTTCTCCACAGGTCTCGAACCCGGGACCTGTGGGTTGAGTTAACACACAGTCCACCGCTGGACTGTGTGTCAAACGTGTTAAATAAACCGACTTTTATTATACTTATATACAATTGAATAATTTTAGTTCTGCCTTACTTAAAAAGGTTGGATAATTGTCCGGACCGGTGCGGTAATCCGGATTCGAACGCGTGACGTGTGTTTTAACATTCACACAGTCCACCGCTGGACTGTGTGTCTATCTTGGTTATTATTCCGGTTATTATTAAACTTAACATGTAACAACGGTGACTCCGGTTCGGTTAACAAAAAAAGGACATTTTTTATTAAGGCAAGCATGCGTGGGACAAGATTCGAACTCGAGACGTTTACGTGTTTAACGTGCACACAGTCCACCGCTGGACTGTGTGTCTAACCCGAGTTATAACTTGATTTTAATTATACATATACACAACTGAAACTTCGTCTTCTTTGTTGAATTTAACCAGAATCGGAAGTCCGACTGGTTCGATGTTTTAATCATGTTCTTTAGTGTTTTGAGGTTAATTACAGGTGAGATATATAAAAAGAATGAAAGATTTAAGCGTAAGGTATACCGACTGGACTCCTCTGTTTCTCCGGCGAAACTCCGGTGACAGCAGAAACTTCCGGCGACGTGTGTCCTGCGGCAGAGAGTCTTCCGCAAGCTTGAAATGGATGTGGGTGAGCTCTGGGGGTTCAGTAAGGCTCAGAAGTGAAGGGTTCGGTTTTTCGGCGATGTACAGAAGTTTTCCGGCGAATGGAATTACGTCGGGTAAAGGTGCGGTTTTGAGCGAAAAAGCTTGCAGAGGTTCGAGGAGGTATTTATAGGGCAGGAATCGAGATGTATAGAGTCGGAGTTCAGGCTTGATTCAAAGTCATTACGTTTTCCGGCGGTTATAGCTTGTGTCGGGTTCAGGCGTCGGTTATAACCGATGATGAGTTTAAAGTTTACGTTAAGAATAAAAGAAACCGTCCAATCTCGCGAGATCGCAGGGATTTCCGACGACTGCAATTGGGCGCGTCGTTATTTGAATTCGAGATTTATTTTATGTATTAATTGTCTCTCATAATAAACAAGAATCATCAGTGGCGCAGTGGTTGAACGGCTGAGTGTTAAGTTGTTGTTGAACCGGTTGACTGACCCGGGTTCGAAACCCGGCAGAAAACATTATATTTTTATTTCATTATTTTTAACAATTTTTCAAAAACAAATTATATATTCCAATATAATAATTAATTATGTATCGTTTAAAATTAATTTGGGCATTAAATACGCCACGAAATTTTAAACTGATTGTTCGGTTAACAAACGGAGCGGGTTTGGTAAAATCCGTTTTTTGACGGATGTTACAGTATCCCCTGCTTTTTAGAAATTTCGTCCCGAAATTTAAGTAGTGATATATTTGACTAAAAGAATGATGGTGTTTAGTTTGACAGTTACATGCTTAGAAGAAGAGTAAGAGTTCAAATTTTTGTTTGAGGCGGTAACGTCCCTTGTAAGGGTTAAGTACCCTATTACAAGAATCGCTTTTTGTTGCCTACTGTAAAAGTATTGATAAGCAGAGTTGATTCGCTAAATATGATATGATGCATAAGAGTTTGGATATGTTTGGAAGGATATGGTTATATCCTAAGGCAAAACTTCTAATACTACAACCTACATGGAACTTCTCATAACCATCTAACAATACCTCTGATCCTTTGACAAGAATACTTATATATAGGAAGTACCAGCGGCGTATCCACCATATTCTTGTCAAATTTTCATTGGTTTTATCAGTAATTTATGATTGGTTCTATGACTATAGAACATAAATAAACACAACAACTAATGTACCAAGAAATTACTAAATCCTACATAGAACTTCTTCATAACCGTCTGACAATGCCTCTGGTCCTTTGACAAGAATACTTATATATAGGAAGTACCAGCGGCGTATCCACCATATTCTTGTCAAATTTTCATTGGTTTTATCAGTAAGTTATGATTGGTCCTATGATGTAACTTTAGAACATAACTAACACAACAACCAATATTTGAATCCACATTCTGATAGCATATATGTTTGAATGGTGACAGTTCCTCTCTCGTTTGTTATGATGGAGAGGTTAGTTTATGTAGAAATGGAACACAATCCAATTTCTTTAAATGGCGAGATGATATAAATGTAACAAAAATTTCAACCAAGACAATACTAAATCCTACATGGAACTTCTCATAACCGCCTGATAATGCCTCTAATCCTTTGGCAAGAATACTTATATATAGGAAGTACCAGCGGCGTATCCACCATATTCTTGTCAAATTTTCGTTGGTTTTATCCGCAAGTTATGATTTGTTACCAATAAACTACTAAATCCTACATAGAACTTCTCATAACCGTCTGACAATGCCTCTGATCCTTTGACAAGAATACTTATATATAGGAAGTACCAGCGGCGTATCCACCATATTCTCGTCAAATTTTCATTGGTTTTATCAGTGAATTATGATTAGACCTATGTGACTCTACAACCAATACAACAAACACAAAATACTGAAAATGAAAAAATGTCTGTACGATCAAGGCTCAATCAAACGGAGCCGATCGTATTGCATGTACTGAAAATGAAAATGTCTGTGCGATCAAGGCTTAATCAAACGGAGCCGATCGTATTGCATGTACTGAAAATAATAAATTTAATCTAAACAATAATCACACCAACAGCTTATACATGGAACCTCTCATAACCGCCTGATAATGCCTCCTATCCTTTGACAAGAATACTTATATATAGGAAGTACCAGCGGCGTATCCACCATATTCTCGTCAAATTTTCATTGACTTTATCCGCAAGTTATGATTAGTTCTATGTGACTCTACAACAAACACAACAACCACAAGATACTGATAATGAAAAATGTCTGTGCGATCAAGGCTCAATCAAACGGAGCCGATCGTATTGCATGTACTGAAAATGAAAAATGTCTGTGCGATCAAGGCTCAATCAAACGAAGCCGATCGTATGTGGGCACGCCGGGTTCACGCTCATAATGAAATGGGGAACATGCTCAACGCTCATAATGTAATGGGGAGCGGCGGCCTATGAAATTGCATGTACTGAAAATAATAAACAATAATTACTCAAACAGTTTACACATGGAACCTCTCATAACCGCCAGATAATGCCTCTGATCCTTTGGCAAGAATACTTATATATAGGAAGTACCAGCGGCGTATCCACCATATTCTTGTCAAAGTTTCATTGGCTTTATCCTTAAGTTATGATTGGTTCTATGTGATTCTAAAACATAAAGAAAAACATAAAACTAAACGATTGGAGTTGAATCTGGATTTTCGGTGAAGAGGACTAGTTGGGTATCCTCGTTTGGGCCGTCATTATCTTCGACAGGATTGGCGTTGATGTTGAAAACTCTTCCCCTTGCTGGTGGCCTAGTGATTGGATTTTCTTGATTTACTTGGTTAACTGGGTTTGACTGAGCTTGAGTGTTGATGATGTTAACCAATCGAGGGCACGTGTTTCTAAAGTGGGTAGGGTCGCCACAATTGAAACAAGCTCGAACATATGGGAACATGGGGTATTGGGGTTGATGATAGGTTTGGATCATGTTTTGAGTAGGGGGAGAGATTTGGTTTTGAAAGGTGCGGCAAACCTTGCTCAAATGACCATAGCGTCCACAAGTTGCACATAGTCGACAAGGTAAGGTAAGGGGATGGTGATAAAAACAGTTGTTGCATCGAGGGTGAGGTCTAAGATATGGTTTCTTATTTGGGTAAGTTGAGTTGGGTGCCACTTGAGTGATTGGGATAGCTTGGATGGGTATGGCGTGTGAAATTGGTTGATTTCGTTGGATAGCAGCGAAAAGTTGCCCGTCTCTTTTTCTCTTAGAATTGGGTTGAGAAGGGGATTCGGTTTGGGTGTAATCGGAGGTTTCAGTCGATGCTTTATCCTTCTTCTTCTCCTCCTTGAAGTCTTTGTTCCGGATTCGGTTCTCGGTGAGCTCTGTAGCTAACTCCATTGCTGCTTCCAAAGTTGCAGGCGTGATACTTATTACAGAGTCTTGAATCTTTGACGGAAGACCTCGAATGTAGTGCTCGATCAACCGGTAGAGGGGAGTGAACAAGTTGGGAACCATCTGATGTAACTCGAGGAATCTTTTGTTGTATGTGGTGTGGTCTCCTTCCTTTTGCTTCAACGAATAAATTCATCTTCTAATTTCTTGATTTCGCTCCTTGGGCAAAATCGTCTGGTCATGATTTCCTTCAATTCATCCCAAGTTAAAGTCATAGCATCTTCAACACCTCGTTTGGCCTTCTCTGTATTCCACCAAGTAAGTGCTATTCCATATAAACGACCGGTAGCATATCGCACTTTGCGATCGTCAGGGCAATCGCAATTTAGAAAAGTGTTCTCCATTTCTTCAAACCAATGGAGGAGAGCGGTGACGCCTTCAGTCCCTTTGTATTTTGGAGGGTCGCATGAATTGAAATGCTTGTAGGTGCATTTAGTGATATTTGGGGGAGAGTTGATAACGTTTTGATCTTCTTGATTGACAGGATTAGCGGTAAGTGCTTGTTGAACTTGGATTACAATGTTGGGTATTACGGCAGCCATTTGTTGTGCGATTAGGGCAGCCATGCGTTCGCGGGCTTTTCCTGCTCTCATCTTCCTACGGGCGTGGTTAGAAGACATCTACAAGGAATACATGTCAAGAGTATGAGTTGGATGCTTTTGGGATCATGGGTCGCACTTAGGAATGAACATTCATAAAATAATTATAGAAAAATAAATCTACTACATCCATAGGATGTCTTGGGCTTTGCTCGTCATTAGGCCCTACATGCCGCCATACTTCACCTTCGTAATCATGTGGGCCCCCATGAATACCGGGTTTTTCATATGGTTCGCATGTGTTAGCCTGGTTATGTACACTAAAACCCGGAGAAAATCGAGAAATATGTATATAACGTATGAGATTCGGAATGTGTCCATGTGTAGACACGGTGACACCTCAAAGTGGGGTTAGTTCGAACGACGTTTGGTGTGGCATGCTTTGGCCTAATAGGTCCTTCGTACTCTCATCGTTAGTCCCCAGGTAGGCAAACTGGTCCGTTATATTGGATTTATACGAATGCCAACCTAGACAGGACGTTCCGACTACCGGTACTTCTACCCTTCCAGTTACTACATGCCCGTCGCAGAACTTACTTTGATTAGATTTGAAAATTGCAACAAAATCTTTGAATAATGAGAGTATGAAAATGATTTGAATATATGAACATTGAAATATGTATAATGAATGTGTATGTAAGTATGTATGTTTGACTGTAAATATAAACAAATATGAAACAAATAAATATCATAAGTTTGTATGTAACCACCTAATCAATTAAAATTTAGGCAGACTATAGGCTCTAAGGGTCTAATAACCTATCCTATATCCCTATAGTCATGGCTCTGATACCAATCTGTCACACCCCGACCCGCAGTGGAAAAGGTGATCGGGGCATGATTGAGTTATCATCAAAGCTCATGACATTTATTTTAACTTTTCATATTCATTAATACACTTTAATGGAAAATTACAATCAATATTACATCATGTCCTAAATATCAATCTAGGCTTCATTGTTTTCTTCTAAGGCATTTCCTATGTTTTCCTTGCTTCATCCTGTTCACCTGTATCATGTGTAAAAAGGGTTTTTAGATCAACAAAAAGTTGGCGAGTGAATCCAATGGAAAACATTTGAACAAGTTTATTTAGTTGATTATAAAATAAAGTGCACAACCACACATGAGTAAAAATAGATGTAAACTTATTCACCAATCAATTTAATATTAAACAATACACACATGAACAATAATGGATCGTTTAGAGGCACGCGTTGCTCAACTCGTCTCTCACGAGGAACTGATGGGCCTAATGAATGAATTGCATAAACTTGACAATATGAAATACATAACTACAAACAATATAAACTCAATAATACACACACGAACAATAATAGATTTGTTTTGAGGCACGTGTTGCTCAACTCGTCTCACACGAGGAACTGATGGGCCTAATGAATGAATTGCATATAAATAGATAAAATGAAATACATAACTACAAGCAATGTATACAATCTAAGTTTAGATCACAATATGGTATGGCACAAGTTTAAATAAACGAGTTAATTTTATGACACATGACACACCCCAAAACGTGTAATTAAAAAGGGGAGTTGTAAGATTCACTCACATTGGGTGCGTTCGGTTGACGATGTTGAATGCGCACGAAGTGGTTTTAACCACGAGTGAAATTAACCTAGATAATGGCATAATGTTTTGGTAAGTAAACGGGTTTTATTAATCCATTTTAGTAGGATTGTTGGGTGTATTTTTGTGAGTTTAAGGCTATTTTCTAACCTTAAAAATGTTATTTTTAAGTATTTTTAATTGATTTTTAAATAAAATAAATAAATAAAAATAATAAAAAATTGTTTACTTTTTGACCGTTGACCGTTGACCATTGACTTTGACTGTTGACCGGTTCGTATGGGTGTATGTGTGCGCTGGGTGAGGCTCGAACCCGAGACCTCCCGTACGCGTGCACGCAGCTCTACCAACTGACCTACGTGTCTAACCCGAAATATTTCTGTTTTTAATTATATTTATATACTAATTAGATTAAACTGAAAATCATTTATTTTTAAAAAGGATTTTACTGAACCGGACCGGTGTTCTCCACAGGTCTCGAACCCGGGACCTGTGGGTTGAGTTAACACACAGTCCACCGCTGGACTGTGTGTCTAACATGTTAAATAAACCGACTTTTATTATACTTATATACAATTGAATAATTTTAGTTCTGCCTTACTTAAAAAGGTTGGATAGTTGTCCGAACCGGTGCGGTAATCCGGATTCGAACGCGTGACGTGTGTTTAAACATTCACACAGTCCACCGCTGGACTGTGTGTCTATCTTGGTTATTATTCCGGTTATTATTAAACTTAACATGTAACAACGGTGACTCCGGTTCGGTTAACAAAAAAAGGACATTTTTATTAAGGCAAGCATGCGTGGGACAAGATTCGAATTCGAGACGTTTACGTGTTTAACGTGCACACAGTCCACCGCTGGACTGTGTGTCTAACCCGAGTTATAACTTGATTTTAATTATACATATACACAACTGAAACTTCGTCTTCTTCGTTGAATTTAACCAGAATCGGAAGTCTGACTGGTTCGATGTTTTAATCATGTTCTTTAGTGTTTTGAGGTTAATTACAGGTGAGATATATAAAAAGAATGAAAGATTTAAGCGTAAGGTATACCGACTGGACTCCTCTGTTTCTCCGGCGAAACTCCGGTGACAGCAGAAACTTCCGGCGACGTGTGTCCTGTGGCAGGGAGTCTTCTGCAAGCTTGAAATGGATGTGGGTGACTTCGGTATAAGCTCTGGGGGTTCAGTAAGGCTCAGAAGTGAAGGGTTCGGTTTTCCGGTGATGTACAGAAGTTTTCCGGCGAATGGAATTACGTCGGGTAAAGGTGCGGTTTTGAGCGAAAAAGCTTGCAGAGGTTCGAGGAGGTATTTATAGGGCAGGAATCGAGATGTATAGAGTCGGATTTCAGGCTTGATTCAAAGTCATTACGTTTTCCGGCTGTTATAGCTTGTGTCACGGGTTCAGGCGTCGGTTATAACCGATGATGAGTTTAAAGTTTACGTTAAGAATAAAAGAAACCGTCCAATCTCGCGAGATCGCCGGGATTTCTGACGACTGCAATTGGGCGCGTCGTTATTTGAATTCGAGATTTATTTTATGTATTAATTGTCTCTCATAATAAACAAGAATCATCAGTGGCGCAGTGGTTGAACGGCTGAGTGTTAAGTTGTTGTTGAACCGGTTGACTGACCCGGGTTCGAAACCCGACAGAAACATTATATTTTTATTTCATTATTTTTAACAATTTTTCAAAAACAAATTATATATTCCAATATAATAATTAATTATGTATCGTTTAAAATTAATTTGGGCATTAAATACGCCACGAAATTTTAAACTGATTGTTCGGTTAATAAACGGAGCGGGTTTGGTAAAATCCGTTTTTTGACGGATGTTACAGCGATCATGGAAAAGACGGTGGTATATAGGTCTCATGTATACAGATTTTGGAACGCCACGTCACTTAATGAAGACAATACAGTGATCAAGTCGACTGTCCGTGTTGGAAACGAAGATAAGGAGATAACAGTGACAGAAGCTGATATTCGAAAGGTGTTGAACTTTAACGACAAAGCGAATGATCCGATGTTATTAGATGAAAGGATGGTACGAGGATGTTTTTTTCGCATGGGTTACAAGGGGCACGTAAATGAATCAACCTTGAAGAAAGGGGGAGTTCCGAATCCCTATAAGTTCTTGATGCATGCAATTATTCACGCATTCAGCCATCGTAAAGCAGGATTAGATGATGTTCAAGACTATATGGCGTGTATGGCTACATCGTTGATCCTAAACAAGAAATTCAACTTCTCGAAGCTTGTATTCACTCATATGAAGAACAACATGGGAACGAACAGGCTCGTTATGAATCCAAGATTCATACAGATGCTCATTGATGATAAATTCAAGAAAATTGCGAAGGATCCTGACAATATTGTTTATCTTAGCCATATGGATGAGTTACAGTCAAGAAGCTGATTACTTTTCAGAAACAAGCTTCAGCGCCGGTTGCAAAGCCTTTATTTGGTGCTATAGCTTCTGCTAATTACATTGCTCCACCGGGATACAAATGGCGTAAGGATGGAAGTGGTGACGAGAAAGAAGTTAACGCTGAATTAGAATGGATGTCAACATTCAAAGAAAAGCGCATCGACTGGTTCTTAAAGAAAGTTGTTGTTGAAGAGAAGAGGAAAACTTCACGAAAGGCAAAGAAAGTCGAAACAATGTTTATAGACGAAGATGAACCTGAAAATGTTCAACCTGAGGCTGGTCGAGTGTTGCTGTGAATATTGAAAGTCAGGAGACAGAAAAGACTACTCAAGAAGATGATGTGATATCCGCGACATCTGACAAAGATGAAGATAGCGATGATTCTCTCGAAATAGCAAAAAAGAAAGCCATAGCTGAAAAAGAATCAGAGAAGATAAAGGAAACTGATGCTGATTATGAACCGGAGATTGAAAAGGGTTCTGATGAGGAGAGACCGAAGAAAAAGGCAAAACGTGTTAAGTCTTCTGCAACAGATACATCATTGAAGACTACAGGGTCTCTTAGTACTAAAGGCAAGAAAGCACAGAAGCCGAAAAGCAGACGTTATATTGGCAAAAAGAAAGGCACAGAAGTCACACAAGAACCTTCTGCTGCAAAAGAATCAGGAGTTACACAAGAACCTCCTGCAGTTGAAACAATTCAAACTTCTGCGATCCAAGAGACTACTGAACGACTAGGAGTCACACAAGAACCTCCTGAGTCCGAATTGCTTGAAATACCAATACTAGAGTCTCAAGATCCACCTACAAGTTCTCAACCCGAAAGCTCTATTCCAAAAGATGTTCCTGTTCAAACACCGAAGAGTACTCCAAAGTCAACACCTAAAACTACTCCGAGGTCAAAGCTTTTTGGAAACATTCCTGACGAGCCTGTAAATATTCAAGATTTGAATGATTTCTTCCCAGAATCTGATGTTGATGAACTGGAGAAAAGAGTAAAGGCTCTGGAAGATAAAGTGTCAAAGAATGAAGCTGATAAAGTTGCGTTAGAACAACTGGTAAAGCAAAGTGAAGTCGAGAAGGAAATTCTGAATGATAAAGTCAAATTTCTGGAAGGTGATCGTGGTTACTTGAAAGCCCTAATTGAAAGTTTGCAGGATGCGAATGAACGACTGCAGAAAGAGATTGCAGAACTATGATCTGAATGAGATTTGAATGATCAAAGGTTTTCAAGGCTACAGAAAGTATTATCGAACAGTTTGGGAATTGATTTTGCTGCTGAATATGCTCGATTAGATCTGCAAGAAGCGAAAGAGAAAGCAGAGAAAGAAATTGATGAACAGGGGAAAGGCAAGCATGTTATAGAAGGAATGTCTGAAATAACAGAGCCTATGGTTGAATCTATGAAAGCTTCAGAGTCTGAGATTATTTCTGAGAAAGAGACTGAGCAGAAAGACGATGAAGAAGCTGACGATGATTATGAAGAACCTGTTGATGATACGAAAGACGATTCCGATAATGATGATGGAAATAATGATGATCAGGGTGGAGTTGGATTGAAATTGTCGATGCCAAAGTATCTGATGAATTTGATTTTTCTTCACTATTGAACGATGATGCAAACAGGATGGAAGATCAAAATCAGGGGGAGCAGACAGGGCAAACAGGGTAAACTGATGAAGATTTATCTGATGCGATCGTTGCAAATCATGTTGCTGCTATGCCTTTGAAACCAATGATTCTAATGTTAGAACACAACGTTGAGGAAGGTGAATTTGTTCACAATTATTCAAAGGAAAATTTGGCTAAGTTGTTGAATGTTGATGCTGAAACGTTTGATTTTGATTTCGAAGAGCAAGTGGTGAACATAGATACGTTTGAACCGAATGAAAACTGTTACAAAAGAAGGTCTGATGCTGATGATTATAATAAAGTTATTATTGAAGATTGGTCGTCAGATGATGAAAAAGATGAAGCAGAAAAGTATGTTGGTCTGAATACTGATAAATTTCTGACATTTGAAGAAATGTACGAGCAACTAAATGAAGATTTGTTGAAAGAAAAGATAGATGAGTCTGTGCGAGAAGGTAAAGTTCCTAAACCGATGACTAAAGCCGAGATAGCTGAAGCTAAGAAATCCTGGTTTAAAGAGATGCCGAGGGAAAGAAAGTTTCGAAGACCGTTAGCATTCTTTACCAGAGATGCAGACATATCATTGGGTGATATTCTTAGTTGGGGATGGTTGAAAGAGCTAAACGTGTATGCCATTAAACGTGAATTTGGGGTTTAGTACTTCAAATACTTGCCAGATTTTAAAACACTACCGTATTGGGATGTGGAGGAGTTAGTCTAGACGAGAAATGTGAGCTACCACATGAAGTTTATTGATCAATTATTGTGGAAGATGATTAAATTTGAAGTGACGCAAGGGTTCAAGTACTGGAAACCGTTTATACCGAAGCGCAGAATCAAAACAGGCAAGAAAACGGGAGAAAAAGACATAACATTGATTATGAAGCATCCACGAGAGATGAAAAATATGCCCCTAATGCCAATAGAACAAGATTTCTATCATCTGTTCAAGTGGTGGCAGGTTGATCCTACAACGTGTGAAGCAGTGAAAGTGTTGAAGTTTGAAGAACACTTGGATATTACGAAAGAAAGATCATTTGAAATGTTTTAGAATGAAGGATTGAGAGGGTTATGGAGGACGATACGCATACTAGACCCGATGTGGCTAGTGAATTGCTTGAAGGAGGATATTCGATGTTTATTCTTTAACAAGATATGCTACGGAAGCGCGAGGATGTACAAGCAATGCAGTATCAGAAGATAGTAAATGTTTGTTACGCTCATGGAGTAAATTCAGGAAGAATGTGGGAATCTAGTTGGAGAGAGCTTGAGTGCAAAGAGTTTTTGAAGGAAGAAAGACGTCTGGAACGTTTTCAAGAAAAGACAAAGAAGGTAAGGCTTGGACGTTTTCAGTTCATGACTAAAGTGCCACCTACAGATCAAACGCCGATTCCTGCGCAAGAAAGAAGAAAGAAGCCTTACAAGAACTTTTTTGGGCGCTGCAGATAAAGATAGAGTTTTGAAGACTGATAAAGACGAAGACAATATCCAAGGGGGAGTATGTTAGTACAGTTTGTCTATGTCTTAGTCTTGTATCGAGTCTGTTTAGATTGGGCTAGATTACGTTAGAATATGTTGTATTTATGTAATCTATAGACCAAGTTCGCCCGGAATATTATTGTTAGAACAAGTTCGGCCGAACTTGTTCAATGCAAGTTGGTCCGAACTTGTAGTCATCCCAGCGAACTTGTTTGTCTATAAATAGTGGCCTTAGGATCTTTCATTTGTAACTTTTGTAACTTTGGTAAATCAGAGGCGAAGCTCTGTTGGATCTAGTTCTCACATGTAATTGACTTTAAGATCAATAAAAGACAGTTTAACGAGTAATCTTTGCATATTTGATTAACATGTCACTTAGTTTCCGCCTAATTGGACATTAGATACCAAATTTAGGTTCCTGTGCTATTAAGGAGCGATCTAACATATGTACAGAGGAAAAATTAGAAACTTTTTAAGAATAACTAAAACAAGTAAACTATAATCTCACATAAATTTCATCAATGCTACTACGTTTTTGAGATGTAATTTTATATGCCCGTTTAGAAAATCAAGCTAATACATTCATTTTTTAACCACCAAAGAATTTTTAACCACCAAAGACATCATCATGCGGTCTCCAACTAGTTTACCACTATCATCACGAAAGGTACAATAAAAAACAGATGTCACAATGGATATGCAACTATGTGATGGACGATCAAAATCGACATGAAACATTGATTAGGCGATGAATAACAAGAAAATCATATGGCTATAAATGTATAGCTAGTTTAATATGACCTTGAACTTTAGAATTGAACCCAAAAATATTCATTTTTTGTGGCTTTTTATAAAAACGAACAGTGGAAATTACTTGTATTCATTGTTTACTCATAGTTATACGTGATAAAACAGTGTAAACAGCCGATTCAATCCCATATGCAAATAACATACGAATAGCTAGGTTTACGAACCTAAAACACTCGATACCACCTAATACAATACGCAAATAACATACGAACAAAATTACAAAACAAAATCCGGAAACTCACCAGAATTAACAAATCTAATAGTGAAACTGATTCTTGTTGAAGATATTATTCTTCAACCTGAGTGTTTAGCTTCCATATATGTGCTTGCGAGTGTGTTATGAATACAAGGAAACCCTCTCTTTCCACTAAGTTCGTTAGCTTCAATTAAATAATATGGAGATATTTGTAGAAAACGATAAGAATAAAGGGATAACACTATAACATAACTCACATATATCTCGATATTTTCAAATTATTTAAAACCCCTGGTTCTTGCAAATAAGCCAGCTTTGTCATGTCATCCACTCCACATGGTGGTGCTTCGGCATACATCTTTGGGATATACATTTGATGACTTGGCAATAACCTGTAGTTAGAATCAAAGAGAAACATAATGAAATTAGTAATTGCACGAATACAAGACACCCATGTCTCATTTTAAACTAATAATATGGAGCACTGAATGAATATAACGGAAGTTAAGAAACATAACTTACCATTTTTTAGAAGATAGTTCTTCACCGTGATGGAAGCTGGGGATGAGGAGTAATAGAGATTATTATTATCGACAAATGGGGTAGGAGAAACGGTAGATGGGGAGTAATGGGGATTTATTAATCGACAGAGGGTATGAGTTGGGTAGTTAGAGGCAGCAGATGTGAGTTAGGTAGTTGGAGGTAGTTGGAGGCGGCATATATAGGGTGTAATGGGAAATTAATTTTAAATGTCCTTTTTGTTTTTGAGAAGTTAAAAATTCTAACTTTTCAAAAATCCTTTTTTCCAATACAATTTAGAAGTCATTATAGGACTTATAGCATTTAAATTTCAACGTCTCAACTTTCTCTCTCCGGTATACATTATATAATAGTATATATATATACACACACATCAAAAATGTGTTTCAAGTCTAGAATATATGAAATTATATAAAAGTCCATAATTTTTACCAAATACTCGTATATTCGACTTTCTTGGTTTTATAATTTAACAACTTATGCACTAAGACTTTAACAATACATGTTTTATATAAAAAAATATGTTCTAAGTCGAGAATGTACAAAATTATATCAAAAACATCAAAGATTGGAATTTGACGAAATACCGTTTCCACATAAAATGATAAAATTTTCAACAACTACACTTATATGTTTAGACTTTTTAGTGTATCAGAGTAATGTTTTGGACACTAAATTTAGCAAGTATTGTTTTTAAGATCATAATATGACCATTTATCACAAAATCACTGTCTAAAATATCCAAGTCATAAAATCACTAAAACTAGCATATTCTATGCAATTTTACATTCATGAGCACACCAATTTTGCCATTTTAGGTGTTATCATATCTATCACTCCATAGTCAAATTTAGTTGCATGTGATCTGGTTTGCATACCAAAAATAATATCACCAAAGAACTCATCAATATAAGCACATTTCATGCATTTTTGCCTACTAAAATGTTACAACTTTCACCATCTAACATGTGCTATCATGTCCATAAGTTCATGTGACCAAAATACTTATTCTAAGCTATTTAATCAGTTTTAAACATCAAAATAAGATCATGCAATGATTCACCAAAACAAGCACTCCTCATGCATTTTCACATACCGTATATCGTACTGATTCCTCCATAGTTCATGCTTTATCAAATATACCATTACATCACTAAATTATAAATTTTTATTGGAACTTATTCTTAATATTAATTCAAAATTTATCAAATTCATCACACAATCATAACATGATTCATTCTCATACAATTTCAACAATCTAATCACTATAACATATGCATTTTCACCAAGAACATCATAGTTCATCAACTAACACATTTTCATTCATTTCATGTTAAGATAAATTCCATCCAAATCACAATTAATATCAAAGATTCATCAATGTATGATCACTAATCGATCAACTTTCCAATTTCAACAATTTTCCACCTATCATACATACATATTCATCCATTCACACCCATGTATATATTCATTTTTCAATTATCAACATCTAGTATATGATCATCAAAGAAAAACTCATAACCATTTCATCAAAGACATCACCAAACTATACACTTCAACATACTTTCAAGAATCAAAACATACTTATATATCATCATACATATACACGGTTTTATAGATATGTACACAACATTATTTAAAACCCGTTTTATGTATCAAATCCTTTGTTTTGGAACCGTTTTAAAAACATCTCATTAGGTGATTCATCTTGCATTTTTATAACACATACACATGAAATAACAAAGAAGAGATGAAAACATTACCACTAGCACTAAGCTAGAGAGGATGAACATAAATTTAAGAAGTTTTTCTTTTGGTTTTGAGGTGCATGCTCCGTGTCTAGCTCCAAGACATCCATAACACCTCAAAACATGAAGATCAATACTTGTATTTTGTGTTTGTTGAAGCAAATGAAAGTGGGTTTGTGGGATCTAGGGCCATGGGTTCTTGAAGAGAGATAGTTTGGTTTTAGGGGCTTATGGTTCTAAAACTTTTAATGAAAATAAAGAAAATTGAAGTCCAAGGAGATAGCAAAAAGAATCACTGAATTCCTAGTTTTATAGCCCCTTCAAAGATCACAACTAAAATGAGATAGCACAACAGCTTCGTTTCTGGGCAGACGTGCTTTGGTAGCAGTTTGGAGGTCAAATACTCAAATGAAATCAATGGGTATGTTTTTGGGTTAGATAAAAATTCAAGAATCTAGAACACAAAGGAACTTGAAGGAAAAACTCATGCTCTTTTGATAGGAGTCTGAATTTTTTGTGTTGGGAGGGTGTTTTGAGAGTATTCTTGTTATATCTTCAAATGCAAAAGAAACTGGGATATAGAAATTTTAAGGGAGTGGTCTTCTATGCATTTTAATCACTACCCCACAGTCCTCATGGCATGCATTTAGGTTCTTACAAGTTATCACAAGCAAACAAACAACGGGTTAAGGGTGTTCGATGGCTACAAGCAAGGGAAAGGGTCTTCATGATGGTGTATGGTGTCATAAGTTGTCTTGTAGTGTGGTGGAAAGTAGTGGGGAGGATTAGGGGTTGATTAGGATGTGATTAGGGCTTAATTAGGTTGCTTTATGAAATTTTATGGTAATAATCCTAATCAATGTATTAGACATTAATAAATAAAAATTAACACATAGTCTAAAATTAATTTGGGTGCTAAAATATCAATTATTGAATTAATTACTTACTGGTAACACGTGAAAACCTAACACTAAAACGTTAATCTATCAATTTATAGGCTTACACACAATTTTGCACCGAAACACATAATAATGCCAATAATTTAATGTACCGGGCATATTGGAACAATTCCAATTATTAAAACTAATCGGGTGATCACCAATGTTCGTTTTGTATATTAATACCACTATGCGGTACCGATACTCTAAAACCAGTATTTATTGAATGCAAACCTACAGTGGCGAAGCTTGAGATTTCCGACTGGGAGGGTCGAAAATGATATACCCAAAATTTTTTATAAGACAGGGGGGTCGAAAACGTATATACCAAAAAAATCCTATACGAAAACTACATACTCTTCATTACTGAGCGAAAAGTTCGGGGGGTTGGCCGCCCCCTCCCGCTCTATAGAAGTTGCGCCCCTGCAAACCTGTGCATTTTATGAGTCTTGCTAAACTTCTATAGACTAAAATAATCCTTATTAAGTCTAAATGTATGTAATTAATGCTAAACATGATTAATTAGGCATATAAATTAACGCGATTAATTGACGGGTGTCACGGTGTGCGACGTAGTGTCCATGGCAATTCGCTCTGATACCTCTATGTTGGGATATCGAACAAATGCAGACACAAAAACAACCGAAATGGATTGATAGGATAAACAACAATTGATGATAACAAATGTCAATGTCTTAGTGAATTATTCCAGAACCGACGACACGGTTGGTTGACGGTTAAAGTTGGCACAAAAACATTGTATATAACCGTTTTTTGGATAACAACCATTAACCACCAACATTTGTCTACCTAATCAATACATATCATATGTTAAAGTAATATATAGATACAATACATATAAGTATTCAAAATTAAGTTTAATACTTCTAACAATATTCTCTTTGTTATGTGGCCCATATGGCCATTCTTTCCATGTGATACGGTCGTATGGATTATATGGCCAATATGACACATCGGTATCTGGATAGCGTGTCAGTGGTGTTTGCTTAGTTGTCCCCTACTTAATATCACATCCTCTAAAATTTACAGGAAAAATGGTGTTACCTTTTGAATCACTAGTGATTACCTTTCAAGATCTGCAGTACCATGTGGAGCTCCCACCGGTAACTGGCTGATATTATCAAATTTTTATCTAAAATTTATCATATATGTTGTTCAAATTAAGTTCTATAGGTGATTGTTCTGCCATGCAAATCTGATATCAGGAAACGAGGGAGCATGGCTCCACTAGAAAAAGACTTCAACTACTTCGCAATATCACTGGCGCGTTTAGACCCGGTGTACTAACAGCCTTGATGGGTGTAAATGGTGCTGGAAAAAACAACACTTCTTGATGTTCTCGCCGGAAGGAAAACTAGTGGCATTGTCGAAGGAGAGATTAAGATCGGGGGTTATCCGAAAGTTCAAGATACCTTTGCTAGAATTTCAGGCTACTGTGAGCAAACTGATGTGCACTCTCCCCAAATTACAGTTGAAGAGTCAGTCATATTTTCCGCTTGGCTCCGCCTTCATCCGGACATTGATTCAAAAATTAAATACGTACGAAACATTTACATAGGCATTGTTTTGGCAGTTACTTTTGGTAATAGTATGTAACTTTTATTTTCTGGTGGACTGTACAGAAATTCGTAGAAGAAATCCTGAAACACTTGAGCTTTATGCCATAAAAGATGCCTTGGTTGGCATTCCTGGGGTTAGTGGTCTATCAACAGAGCAACCTAAGCGGCTCATAATTGCTGTTGAAGTTGTTGCTAATCCCTCCATTATATTCATGGATGAACCTACAACCGGCCTGGACGCCAGATCAGCTGCCATCATTATGCGGGCTGTGAAGAATATTGTTGATACAGGAAGAACTATTGTTTGTACCATTCACCAACCGAGCATCGACATATTTGAGGCCTTTGATGAGGTAAAAGAGATATGTATATATAACTACTCAGGAGAAAAAGATGACTATTATCTTAGTTACAATTATTTTTCTTGAGAAAATAATGTATATCATTATTATTTTTTCTTATAGTTACAATCATCACTCTTGCGAATTTTCGCTCTTTAGTTTAAGTTGACATAACAAAAATTCATATATTGCCTATCTATGTTCATGCAGTTAATCTTACTGAAAAGTGGTGGATGCGTGATCTACTGTGGGCCTCTGGGTCACAATTCAAGTAGGGTCATTGAATACTTTCAGGTTAGTTAAGCTCATAACAGATGCACATGTTAGCTATGCATCATCCTTTTTCATTAAGTGTGCTTCGCGTTCTCCTTCTAGTATGGTAATTCTGTGTATCTCAAATTCACATGAACGGTCTTTTAAACAGAACATCCCCGGGGTGCCAAAGATTAGAGACAACCACAATCCAGCAACATGGATGCTAGAGGTTAGTTCCACGTCAGTGGAAACTGAACTTGGAGTTGATTTTGGACAAATTTATTCTACTTCAACTTTGTACGAGTAAGTTACACCTTCAAGTCCCATCTTTTATAACATGATGCATTCATCTTCTAGTGAAGTTGTAAAACGAATACTCTTTGTTTACTCAATTCATTTCAAGCATTTTAATTGTTAGTTACATTTGCCCGACCTTAGCATTTGTCTGTGATGTATGACTGACTACATTTCTCTGTATTGTATTATGTTAGGAGCAATAAAGAGCTTGTAAAGACATTAAGTAAACCACCTCCTGGTTCTACAGACTTGTATTTCCCCACATGTTTCCCACAAAATGGTTGGGGCCAGTTCAAGGCCTGCCTATGGAAGCAACACTTGTCTTATTGGAGAAGTCCTTCATACAACTTGATGCGTTCGATGTATATGTTCTCCACATCGTTTATGTTTGGGTTACTCTTCTGGGACCAAGGGGAAAAGATGTAAGTTAAAATATTCTAAATGGTGTGCGTTCCTTGCTTGTTTTTACATAGTTTTATGCACAGTAAATTTGAAAAGCTTATAGCAAAGAATGAAAAAAATGTAGCCACATATTCATAAAACATGGTTTAATTAGTGTTTGATATTTTAAGGAAATGTAAAGAATTTAAAATTCTTTATATTTTCTTTTTTTATCTGATATGGTGCCCTTCCATGTGACAGACATAACCAGCAAAGTTTATTCAATGTTTTTGGTTCAATGTTCCCTGCTGTACTTTTTAGTGGCATAAACAATTCCTCTGCAGTCGTACCATATGTTTCTATGGAGCGTACTGTCTTGTATCGAGAACGGTTTTCTGGGATGTATGCATCGTGGGCTTATGCTCTTGCATAGGTACATATGTCATGCAGAGATGCACAACGAGTGGTATGGACTAAAACCATTGCAAGGTATAAGACTTCTCCAACATTTGTTGTATGTTGTATGGGCAATAACAACTGCAGGGTTAATAGACCAAATGGGCTCGTTCACCATCATACTAGTATTTTGGATTGAGTTCTCCTATTTGCGCCACAACTCTAGTATCAGAGTCAAACTTGGAGTTGTGGCCACCAGCAGTGACCAACAATGACGTTGGCCCTTAAGGAGGATCGATTGTTTCCGACCATTGCAAGGTATAAGACTTTTCTCACATAGTTGTATGGGCAATATATGTGGGGTTTATAGACCAAATGGGATTGTCCATACAACAGATTTGAGACAAGTACCATATCTTGCAATGGTTTTATAACATCACTAGATAGGTCGGTTAGCAGGCTTAGTTTTTTAGACTTGCTTGGGTATGTTGGTCCTAATATTTTAGCCCTTTATTCTTATCAGGACTGATAACAAATTGATAGATTATGTAATTTTATCTTGTAATGAGTACAAAACGACAGTTATATGATTGTTACGTGGTAATATATTTAAATCCTTAATTTAAAAACATGTTTTTTCACATGTCAAAATCGTTCTATGTATGATTTGACTAACCAATGATGAATGTTTATGCAGACAATTTACAATGTTAATGTTTTTAACAAAGAAATGTTTTAATCATATCCTGCAGGTGACAATTGAGTTCCCTTATCTCTTTGCCCTGTCACTTATATTTGTGTGCATCACGTATCCCATGATCGGATATTATTGGTCAGCGTACAAGGTTTTCTGCTACTTCTATACATTCTTGTGCACATTGATGTACTCCACCTATCTAGGAATGATGCTTGTTGCTGTGACACCTAGCTTTCCAGTAGCTGCCATTCTACAGTCTCAATTTTACACCATGTTTAATTTGTTTGGTGGATTTTTAATTCCTAAACCGGTAAGTCCCTTTTGATTCTTAACTTGTAGGATAGTTCAGTAACTGATTATGCATTAGGAATGATTGTCATTACATTTTGAGATCCATTTTGGCATTTGACATGAGCTATTGAAGATTGGCTTGCTAAAAGTTAGAATCAAGCCAGGCTTAAACATGCTCGAGCCTAAACATGCATGTTTAAGAAACGAGCCTGAGCTTCACTTATCGAGCTCGAATTGGCTCGCGAGCCTAAATGAGCCTTTCACGAGCCTAAATGGGCCTTTTATGTTTAATATATTGAGATTATTTATTCATAACTGTTATAGTATATAAAGTTATGATAAACATAACAAAAAGATATATATTATGTTATAAACAAAAAATATAATTTTAAATATACATAGAAAATGATTATATATGTATAAAATTAAATAATAAATAATAAACGAGTTGAGCTAGAGCTTCAAAAACTACTCATGAGCCCAGCCTGACCTTTAAAAATAAAGCTCAAAACAAGCCGAGCTCGGGCTCTAGTAAGTTAAATGAGCCGAGCTTACACCTTACACCCCAAACTGTAACCAGCAAACTTGAAACACATGTGTTTTGTACAAGATGGAATGTTGGCCTGAAAGGTTTGTGAAACTTATTAACATTTTATTACTTGATTTCCTGCAGAAATTCCCAACTGGTGGATATGGATGTACTATCTGACTCCAACTTCATGGTTGCTTAACGCGTTGCTTACTTCTCAATATGGTGATGTGAAGAAGGAGATCTTAGTTTTCGGGGAAACCAAATCTGTGAAATCCTTCATAAGAGATTACTTTGGGTATCATCATGATCATCATACCACTTGTGTTTGTTCTTCTTGCAGTATATCCTATTGTTCTTGCTTCTCTATTTGCATATTTTGTAGCAAATCTAAACTTCCAGAAAAGGTAGATGAACATAGCATCAAACTCTTAAAGTATAAATATTTGTCTGTAATCTAGTGTTTCAAATAGTTACATTTTGTAAGTTAGCGGGGATTTACCTATCGGATCATCCTATTCCTCAAGAGTGGACTGAAGTCTATCGGGGGAGGATGTTACAGGTGTTCCTGAGAGAACAAGTCTTTCTATTGAGTTGCTCTGCAACATTTTTCTTTTAAGGTTTCTTTTAATGTGTCTTTGCAAATGATGATGTTACAAACCACGCCTCTGAGTGACTAGATCATAAATAGAACCCTTAGACGTTTTGAATCCTTTGACATCTTGAGATAAATTTTTATCGCAAAACTAACCATCACGCAGTTTGAATCTCGAATTTGATACAAGTGATGTGAACTCTATATATCATTGAGGTGAATGGTTGGAATTACATTCATGCATTATAGGATTTAGAGGTGAATCCATTGTTATTGTCACACCCCAACTGATGGCGGAAACATCAGGGTTAGTGGCACTAGGCGACCAGATTGTCTCACGAGAAATTCCGTAACAATTATCCAACAACATTACTTAACGTTTAACATCTCATACTATTAAACATAATATTTCAAACAACCATTACAGAAATTCTGATTTTCTCATAAAAACAACATGGTTCGGTTTCCCCTAGATTTTATTACAACCGTTCTAAACAAGATAAGTAAAATACTAAATAAAACTACTCCAAAGCATTCCAAGCTAAATCCTCAACCTGTTACATACGTTAAAATACAAGTCAATACAATTAAGTAAAGGTGAGCATACGAGTTTGAATAATACTAGCATAGTCGAGAAAGCGTTTGCGAAACAATCTAATTACATATCATGATACACCAAAACACTTAACATAACATAGGCTCATTTCTCATGCTAACTACCGTGAAAAGGCTTGCGCGACCATCCTAACTAGGCCCCGTCGGGTGTTAGCCAAACTATAGTACCATACTAGCTAAGGAGGCAAGTAAACGAAAATAAGTCCTAGTCACATGTTTCTAGCATCACGTATCGAGCATATACAATCAGATTATTCGTGTGTGATAAACAGTTTTGATTTGTGAAGTGATTTTGATATAGGAATGTATGTAACACCCAAAAAGTGCATTTAAGCGAAAATGGGTCAAGTATACTCACTGTGGGTGCGTTTTGGTAAGACTTAAGATTCTGAAGAGAGTTGCAGAGTGCGCCGGATCAGCCTGTAAACGAACAGAAGCGCATCAGTCTTCCGAAAAGCCGAAACGGTGAAGTTTGAGTTGAGCAGTAGGCAAGTTCGGGCGAACTTGTGTGTAAACACACAAGTTCGAGCGAACTTGTATGGTTTTGGATGGTTTAGTGTCAAGTTCGGTAGAACTTGATGAGCTTCCTTGGGAAACTTCTCAAGTTCGGGCGAACTTGTGAGAAAACCTTACTGAGAAGGCAAGTTTGGGCGAACTTGTATAGTTTCCTAAGAAACTAGGCAAGTTCGGGCGAACTTGTAGGATTTTTTTAGTGATGAATACCCAAGTTCGGTCGAACTTGACCCAATATGGGTACAAGTCCGGTCGAACTTGACCTGGTGAGCTGGTGATTTTTGAGCGAACTTGATGTTTTCGGGTCCAAAACCGTGTGTTTTCGCGTCGTTTGCTGAGTAAATCGAGTGCCCATCCCTCCAACCTTAAGCCACTGAGTAAAACTTAGGCTGGAGAGGTCTTTTTGGAGCGAACTTAGCCATTTTACAGAAACTCAGGCTAATCCGGGCGAACTTGAAGGTTCGTACGGGTTAGTCCAGCTTGTGTAAAGTGACGATTTCGTCCTCGTGCTTCCGGATCTGAGATTTAGCTTCGACAACGCCTCGTTCCACTCAAAAGTGAACGAAACATACGTCATTAGTCCGAATATTGTGTAAAAAAATCAATACTTTAAAGGTTTTGCCCAGATCTAAGCATAGATCTGAGTGAAAAACAGAAGTTTTATGTAAAAAGATGAAGATTTTTGTAAACAGAGAAGATTTGATGAAAACAAAGGCTATGCCTTGTGCCAAAATCATTGTAAACCTTTGTAAAACATTGATAAACATTATTGTAGTTGAAATCGGGTTAATTCTTACTTAGAACACGAAAGTTTCGGGTTTTGAGAGCCCTGGGCGAACTTACAGCAAGTTCAAATGAGAGGAATGAGCTGAGTATTTATAGGTGAAGGCAAAGATGAGGGCTGGTGGAGTCAAGTTCGGCCGAACTTGCATGAAATCATGCAAGTTCGAGCGGACTTGAGGGAAAATTGGAGGAAATGAGCCAAGTTCGGCCGAACTTGACCCATAAAGGGCAAGTTCGAGCGAACTTGAAGTAATTTGAAAGATTCTGAGTTTATCAGCCAAGTTCGGCCGAACTTGGGGTCACCAAGTTCGAGCGAACTTGACTCAATTTGTTGGGTTTTCATCGTTTTTCGCGTTAAGTGTTCGTTTGGCGATTCGGTTGGTATTAGTTAGTTATATTAAACGTTATAGTTTATATAATAGTGTGATTTAGCGATTCGAGAATGCGGGAGTGATGCGATAGCGAGTGTAATCATAATCACAAACACACATAACACATAAATAATATAAAACCACATAGATAATTGCGATTCGCGATGCGGTGAGATTAGCGATGCGATCTAATAAGCGATTAGATGCGATATGACATACATACTCATAATTAGTTAACATAAACTTCATTAATAAGCGAATCTCAGATTTACAAAGGATAGATACAATCGATAACAAAAAAAAGATAACAACGAATTTCCGAGTTGTTACAGTCTCACCTACTTTAGGGAATTTCGTCCCGAAATTAAGCAGTGGTCGTAACAAAGAGATGTGGATATTTTGTTTTCATATCACTTTCGAGTTCCCAAGTGAACTCGGCGCCGCGTTTGCCTTCCCATCGGACCTTCACGATAGGTATGCGAGAGCGTCGAAGTTTCTTGGTCTCCCGATCCATGAATTCAACGGGTTTTTCCACGAATGGAGCGTGTCGTTGATTTGCAGATCTTCGAGAAGGACATGCAGATTTTCTTCGGCTAGGCACTTTGTAAGGTTAGACACGTGGAAAGTCGGATGTACATTATTAAGTTCCGCCGGTAGTTCGAGACGATAAGCCACCTTGCCGATCCTTTCCAGAATCTTAAAGGGTCCTACGTATCGTGGCGCTAGCTTTCCTTTCCTTCCGAAGCGGACCACTCCCTTCCAAGGTGTAACCTTTAGGAGAACGTGATCTCCAACTTCGAACTGTAGGGGCTTGCGGCGTTTATCGGCATAACTCTTTTGACGACTCCGAGCTTTCAAGAGATTGTCTCTGATTTGGAGGATCTTGGTTGTCGTTTCTTGGATTAACTCGGGACCGGTGATTTGTGCTTCTCCGATCTCGTGCCATGCAATAGGCGATCGACATTTTCTTCCATACAGTGCCTCAAAAGGAGTCATTTGAATGCTGGTGTGATAACTATTATTGTACGAGAATTCGATTAAAGGTAAATGTGTATCCCAATTACCACCGAAATCTATGATGCACGCACGAAGCATGTCTTAGAGGGTGCGGATCGTGCGCTCAGTCTGACCGTCGGTTTGAGGGTGAAAAGCGGTACTGAGATTGAGAGTAGTACCGAGAGCGGATTGAAAAGTCTCCCAGAGACGCGAAGTAAAACGACCGTCGCGGTCAGAGATGATGTCACGAGGCGTCCCGTGTTGACAAATGACTTCGTCGGTATAGATTCGGGCTAACCGTTCGACCTTAAAGTCTTCTCGTATAGCAATAAAGTGCGCGGATTTAGTAAGACGATCAACGATAACCCAAATGCTATCGTGACCAGAGGAAGTGCGGAGAAGTTTGGTAACGAAGTCCATAGCTATACTCTCCCACTTCCACATCGGGATTTCGGGTTGTTCGAGTAAGCCAGAGGGCCTTTGATGCTCGGCTTTAACTTTCGAACAAGTTAAGCACTTTGAGACGTACAAGGCAATATCCTTTTTCATGCCCGGCCACCAATACTTAGGACGAAGGTCCTGGTACATCTTGTCGGCACCAGGATGAATGGAATATCGAGATTTATGAACTTCGGTCATTAGCAACTTTCGAATATTATCACGACTGGGAATCCAAATGCGATTAAGATAGTAATAAATACCATTAGGCTTAGATACGAGCTGAGTTTCGGCACCACATTTCATTTCTTCTTCCAAAGTATTCTCGTTAAAACAAGCAAATTGAGCGGAACGAAACATGATTTCGAGATCATTCAAAGCTTGAGAGTCACGAACACTATACACATATCTTCGTCGACTTAGAGCATCGGCGACGACGTTTACTTTGCCAGGATGGTAGCGTATCTCGCAATCGTAATCGCTGAGAAGTTCAACCCATCGGCGTTGGCGCATATTCAGTTCCTTTTGGTTGAAGATATGTTGTAAGCTCTTATGGTCGGTGAAGCCCGTACACTTAGTACCGTAAAGGTAGTGTCGCCATATCTTTAATGCAAAAATAACTGCACCGAGTTCAAGATCATGGGTTGTGTAGTTCTTCTCGTGGATCTTGAGTTGTCAAGACGCATATACGATAACCTTGTCTCGTTGCATAAGCACAAAACCAAGACCAAAGTTAGAGGCATCACAATAAACAACAAAATCATCGTTTCCGTTGGGTAAGGCGAGGATAGGAGTGTTGCATAGCATACGCTTGAGAGTTTGAAAAGCATCCTCTTGTTTAGAATCCCAAACAAAAGGTTGGTCCTTATGAGTTAAAGCAGTAAGCAGAACGACGATTTTTGAGAAGTTGGCGATGAATCGACGGTAATAACCCGCCAATCCAAGAAATGAACAGATTCGGATGCATTCTTTGGCGTAATCCAACTCTTGACGGCTTCGACCTTTGCAGGGTCGATGTGAATTCCTTGACTATTAACGACGTGGCCGAGAAATTGGACTTCTTCGAGCCAGAATTCACATTTAGAGAACTTAGCATAAAGGCGATTTCCTTGAAGAAGTTTGAGGACTAAACGAAGATGACGCGCGTGTTCGTCTCTCGACTTTGAATAGATACGGATATCATCGATGAAAACAAAACGATCTAATAAAGCTTTACACACACGGTTCATCAAATCCATAAAAACCGCAGGTGCATTGGTTAGACCAAAAGGCATGGCCACGAATTCGAAATGGCCCTAGCGAGTACGAAAGGCGGTTTTCGGAATGTCTTCTTCCAATACGCGCAATTGATGATAGCCGGAACGAAGATCGATCTTGGAAAAACACGTAGCACCTTGAAGCTGATCAAATAAGTCGTCGATACGAGGAAGAGGGTAGCGGTTCTTTATCGTGAGTTTGTTAAGTTCACGATAATCGATGCACATGTGGAACGATCCATCCTTCTTTTTCACGAAAAGGACAGGTGCACCCCATGGCGAAGTGCTCGGGCGTATGAAACCTTTATCAAGAAGCTCTTGAAGTTGGCTTGATAGCTCACGCATTTCTGAGGGTGCGAGGCGATAAGGTGCTTTAGCAACGGGAGTAGCTCCGGGAACTAAAATCGATACGAAATTTAACATCTAGAGTAGGGGGTAAACCGGGTAAATCATCAGGAAAGACTTTAGGAAATTCACAAACAACGGGAATATCTTTATAAGTCTTCTTTTCTTTCTCCGGGTTCACGATATGGGCGAGGAAAGCAACACATTGCTTTCGCAAACATTTGTGCGCTCGACTACATGACAAAAGCATCAATTTCTTTGAGGGAGTTTCACCGTATAAATGAAGTTGATCACCGTTAGGGAGAGGGAAACAAATCATCTTATCGAAGCATACAACTTCAGCATGGTTTTCATGAAGAAAATCCATACCTACTATGATATCGAAGCTACCTAACTGCATAGGTATGAGATTGATCGAGAAGACATGGTTGTTGAGATCAAGAGAACAACCACGTAGGACGGAATTGACGGTAATGATTCTTCCGGTGGCGACTTCCACATCGAAAGTCTTTGGGAGTTTAGCGCGCTTACATTTTAAAACCTTTTCGAATTCTAACAATACAAAACAATTATCGGCACCAGTATCAAATAAACATGAAGCATAAGTACCATTAACGAGAAACGTACCATTGACAACATTGTTGTCATTCTGAGCCTGGCGGTGGTTGAGATTGAAGGCTCTGCCACGCGCAGCTTGTGGTTGCTGCTGCTGCTGCGGCTGAGGCTGCGGTGCTAGCTGCTCTTGCTTGACAGGACGATTCGGACAAACATTGGCGAAATGATTCGGATCACCACACACATAGCACACACGTGCTTTTGGAGCTTGCTGCTGATTGGCTTGAGGAGGAGCGGGTAACGCTGGAGCTGTTGGAGCCTGAGGAGCTGGCTGACGAGGACCTGATCAGCAACTCATAGTAAAATGGTTGTAGATATTGCAGTTTGTGCAAAAACGGTTGTTGCCACCAACGACATGATGATAAGTGCACTTAGGGCACAGAGGGTGAGGTCCGGTATACGCACGCTTAGCTAGATGTGCGTTCGGAGCGGCTGAGGGTTTGCTGGAGCAGCTAGAGCATAGTTCTTACTCGGGTTTCCTCTCTTGCGTCCCTGACGCTTTCCCTTTGGTTCACTTGATGATTCGGTTGTAGCTGTTGGTTCGACGACGACTTGATTGGCGACTTTAGCAGAGTTCTTGAAATAACCATCTTGAACTCGCTGATCGTTGATCTCAGCGGCGAGCATGTAGGTTTCCTCGATGGTTATAGTACGAGCAACTTTCATGAAACTTGCAACACACTCGGGTAAACCACGGATGTACTTGTTGATAGCTTTCTCCGTCGTATCAACCTAGCTGGGACAGATGATGCTCAAAATCTTAAACCGAGCAGTAAAACCAGCATTGTCGGGGCCATCTTGTTTGATACCCCAAAACTCATTCTCGAGCTTTTGCATTTCATGCGGAGGACAGAACTCCTTCATCATTACTTCCTTGAGTTCCTCCCAAGATAGATTGTAGGCTTCATCATTTCCACGCTTGTTTCTTTCAGCTGTCCACCAGTCGAGAGCACGGGAATGGAAGACTTTGGTAGCGTTCACGGTGCGGAGGTCATCGGGGCATCCACTTTGCCTAAAAGTGACCTCAATAGCATCGAACCAGTGAAACATAGAAGTCGGTCCGTCATTGCCCGTGAAGGAGATAGGTGCATAAGCCTTGAAGTTCTTGAAGCTGAATCGTGGCTTGGGATTCTCAGTTTTCAAGTCGACCGAGGAGTTGTTGCTCACAGCATGAATTTCTGAGACGATTTTCGGAATGACTTTTGCAACTTCCTTGGCGACTAGTGAAGCTATGCGCTTGTTGTCGCTGTGGCGCTGAGCAGTACGGCGAGTATGAGATCCGAGACGACATCTACAATGAAAATTTCGATGGGATGAGATTCGATTAATAGAGTTATGTTCAAAACCTTTATTATTATTATTCATACAAGGCACGTAACACATAGGCAAGTAAACACGTAGGCAAGCAAACACGTAGGCACATAAGCACATAAGCACATAGACACGTAAGCACATAATCACGTAGGCATGTAACCACATATTTTGCATGTATTCACTTCTAATTAACCAACATGCGTAGCGCGATATGAGATGCGAGATATAAGCGAGATACAAGCAATATGTATATACATAAGCGAGATAGTACCACGTATGAAAACATACACGTAAGAGAGATGAGCGTTTTAGTTTGATTGGTGCATTATTTAGCGTTTTAGATTTCGAGAACTGTACGAGTAGTGCATGCGTTTAGGGAGTGTACAACGAGAAATCCATAATGCGAGAAATAAACAATTAAGCGAGAAATCGAACAAAGCGAAAATTCTCAAAATTTTAAACACATAAATAATAATAAACTCGTATGATGCGTAAATCGACGATATAGGCTTAAATCAATTGGGAGAGTCCGGGGTTTTGAGATGTTGACTATCTAAAGTGATTCAACTACGCTTTGCATTTGGACCCACGCTTTGGCCTAATAGATAAACGTTCTCACCGCAAGCGGCTAATGACGTTTACCCTTCCAGTTAATACGTGTTCCAAACCATCGGCATAACCGAGACTTTGGTGAGATTGAAAATCAAAGCACGAAATTAGTTATTAAGATGCGGGTTTCACCACTAACTTAACAACATCATTCCTAGTTGTGGCCACGCTCACCGATCACATCGGGCGTTCCACTAGATAGAAAGGGAGATGTTCATCAAGGTTTGGATGTCACTCTTAACTCAACGAAGATATCTCATGATGAGTAATAAGCGGAATGAGCAATCTTATTGAGAGTTCTTGGTTATCACACCTAATCCCAACTTGATCCTCGTTTGTGGGATATGAGCGTTTCATCGTGTATATTGTATTAACCTTAGGAAAGGCATATTTAAGCATTTATGGCAAGTAGATTAGCATTTAATTCAAAGATTGGTCAATCGGGTACTTAAACATGCTACTAGATCAAACATGGCAATTCTACCTATTATCCCAAGGAATTAGCTCTGATACCAATCTGTCACACCCCAACTGATGGCGGAAACATCAGGGTTAGTGGCACTAGGCGACCAGATTGTCTCACGAGAAATTCTGTAACAATTATCCAACAACATTACTTAACGTTTAACATCCCATACTATTAAACATAATATTTCAAACAACCATTACAGAAATTCTGATTTTCTCATAAAAACAACATGGTTCGGTTTCCCCTAGATTTTATTACAACCGTTCTAAACAAGATAAGAAAAATACTAAATAAAACTACTCCAAAGGAATCCAAGCTAAATCCTCAACCTGTTACATACGTTAAAATACAAGTCAATACAATTAAGTAAAGGTGAGCATACGAGTTTGAATAATACTAGCATAGTCGAGAAAGCGTTTGGGAAACAATCTAATTACATATCATGATACACCAAAACACTTAACATAACATAGGCTCATTTATCATGCTAACTACCGTGAAAAGGCTTGCGCGACCATCCTAACTAGGCCCCGTCGGGTGTTAGCCAAACTATAGTACCATACTAGCTAAGGAGGCAAGTTAACGAAAATAAGTCCTAGTCACATGTTTCTAGCATCACGTATCGAGCATATACAATCAGATTATTCGCGTGAGATAAACAGTTTTGATTTCTGAAGTGATTTTGATATAGGAACGTATGTAACACCCAAAAGTACATTTAAGTGAAAATGGGTCAAGTATACTCACTGTGGGTGCGTTTTGGTAAGACTTAAGATTCAGATGAGAGTTGCGGAGTGCGCCATTTTACAGAAACTCGGCCTGGAGAGGTCTTTTTGGAGCGAACTTAGCCATTTTACAGAAACTCGGGCTAATCCGGGCGAACTTGAAGGTTCGTACGGGTTAGTCCAGCTTGTGTAAAGTGACGATTTCATCCTCGTGCTTCTGGATCTGAGATTTAGCTTCGACAACGCCTCGTTCCACTCAAAAGTGAACGAAACATACGTCATTAGTCCGGATATTGTGTAAAAAATCAAGACTTTAAAGGTTTTGCTCAGACCTAAGCATAGATCTGAGTGAAAAACAGAAGTTTTATGTAAAAAGATGAAGATTTTTGTAAACATGGAAGATTTGATGAAAACGAAGGCTATGCCTTGTGCCAAAATCGTTGTAAACCTTTGTAAAACGTTGATAAACGTTGTTGTAGTTGAAATCGGATTGATTCTTACTTAGAACATGAAAGTTTCGGGTTTTGAGAGCTCCGGGCGAACTTACAGCAAGTTCAAATGAGAGGAATGAGCTGAGTATTTATAGGTGAAGGCAAAGAGGAGGGCTGGTGGAGTCAAGTTCGGCCGAACTTGCATGAAATCATGCAAGTTCAAGTGGACTTGAGGGAAAATTGGAGGAAATGAGCCAAGTTCGGCCGAATTTGACCCTTAAAGGGCAAGTTCGAGCGAACTTCAAGTAATTTGAAAGATTCTGAGTTTATCAGCCAAGTTTGGCCGAACTTGGGGTCACCAAGTTCGAGTGAACTTGACCCAATTTGTTGGGTTTTCGTCGTTTTTCACGTTAAGTGTTCGTTTGGCGATTCGGTTCGTATTAGTTAGTTATATTAAACGTTATAGTTGATATAATAGTGCGATTTAGCGATTCGAGAATGCGGGAGCGATGCGATAGCGAGCATAATCATAATCACAAACACACATAACACATAAATAATATAAAACCACATAGATAATTGCGATTCGCGATGCGATGAGATTAGCAATGCGATTTAATAAGCGATTAGATGCGATATGACATACATACTCATAATTAGTTAACATAAACTTCATTAATAAGCGAATCACGGATTTACAAAGGATAGATACAATCGATAACAAAAAAAAGATCAACGAATTTTCGAGTTGTTACAGTTATATTGTCTAATAGATTAAACTTCAAATGTCAAGATGTAATAGTATAAGTGGTTTCCCTCTGATTCCACCATAACAACCATACACAAGGAGTATAGGAGGTGAGTGATTTAGGGTGTTTGGTTTAAAGGTTGATATAAGGGTATTCACCATGTAACATCCAGCCTCTCGCACGAGCAATATTGTCTAGTTTATTTTTGGTTGCCCCGTGTAGACTTCTGAGGAGGTCACCCATTCTATTCTGATATTACTCCCACTTAAGCAACTTAAATGTAGAGTTTTCATCTGCTCCATTGCTGATGCTCCTAAAACACATTGGTAATTTAAAAGGTAGGGTATTCCTTATGAACCAATAATCTTTCCTGACCACCACGATCGATGCCGGATTTCCCTACGGTGTTAGAATAGTCAATGTTAATCTTCTTTGTATCGTTACAATCACCCTATAGAGACTCATCGTCGTTGATGAGGTTTGCCCCACCATCCTGAACAACACAGGAGTGACTCTGATACCATATGTAATATCATGCCTCTCGTACCACCAATATTCTCCGCTTTGTCCCTGATGGGTTACCCATATAGGAACTCACATATTTATATTTGAATGGTCTGGTGGAACTTCCTAGAAAGGTCACTCAACCTAGTACTACTCCTACCTGAGCCCGATTAACTGTAGAGTTTTATCTGCTCCACAGCCAATGTGCCTAAAACGCGTTGGTGATTTGAAAGGCGTTGCATTCCTTATGAACTAAAGATATCTCATGACCACAGTGGATGTGAGATTTGCGTAGAGTGTTACAATCGTCCATGTTAATCTTCTCTGTATCATTACACTCCTTACCATATACCCTTTGGGCATAGAAATTCATATCCATTATTAGTTAATATCAAACTCGTATCTATTCAATACCCCCATAGCCTTATGTCATGGTGAGTGTACACCGGAGTTGGGTGGGTGAATCAGTATGAAGTATGACAATCGTTATTCAGTTAGGATGTTTCCTATTTATTGACTTAAGTTATGGAAGAGTGGTAGCATTATTTTCTACACCACCACCCCGCTATCAAGTTTACATTTAGAGTAAATGTTAATTTGCATCTCTGTGGTAAGACCCAAAAATCAACTTGCAGACCCCTAAGGGAAGTATGAACACCTGCCCCATTAACGTTTGCATTTTTCATCACTTTACATCATTCCATCCAATGTCGTCTCCTATTTAATGTAAAAAAAGACTAATTTGCCCTTCTGTCATGTCAATACTCGTCTCTATGGTTTAAGCTTATTATCTTAATGCAACCTTGTGATTTTACAAAAAAAAAAATTCTCTCCAAATGCAAATCCCATATGTAAAACACAAGTACCAAACAATCACATAATCATCAACTTAATTACCATGTACATATAAAATCCAAATCATCAACTCACCATAATCTTAAAATTTAACCCAAATGAACTCTACATAATCCAAACAAAATCTAAATACAAAGATATAACCCATATATATATATATATATATGAGAAGGATCCGTTAGGAACCACCCTTTATTGCGAGAAACCGCGAACAAAAAAATATAAAAATACACAAAAAATAATTTAATATTTTTTATGCAAGAATCGCTGGTTTTCGTCACCTATATTTTTTTAGGTTTTTGGGGTTTAGCTTTATGGTTTAGTTTTTTAGCATTTAGCTTGGGTGGGGGATTTAGGTTTTTTTTTTTGGGGGGGGGGGGTGGGGGGAGTTTGGTTTTTTTTAATATAACGATATAACCCAAATAATCAAATAACCATAATCATCTGTTATAACCAAAACGAACTCTATATATAATCCATATGAACCAAAAGCAGTAAATCACCAAAAATGATATAATCATAAACAATATAACCCAAATCATCAAATCACTATATGAACTACATAAATGAAATATATAATCACAATAAGTTGACATTTCTACATATATATCGAATTGATCATCAATATTCATCAACTAAAACCCCGTTTAACGGTATATAACTAATTGATCAACAAAAAGCCTAGATCATCCAAACACCTAGATTATCAAAACACTTTGTTAAACTAATACTTGTGATTAGCAAACCTATTAAACTACCAGTCATGATCTGCAAACTTACTCAATACTTGCTTCTTCTTCGTTTCCCCTTTCGTACCTCTAATCAAATGTGAGGTTGTTGCAAAACTGAGAAACCACCTGAACATATAGTAGGAGGTGGCTACGGGTACTAGTCACCCTAAACCTAGCTACAAAAACTCAAATTAGTTGTCTAAGTTAAAGATTAAAGACAAAAGCACTAATCATCGAGTAAATAACATCAACACCTACAACATTTCAGGAATCAACTATCTCCTGAACATTGATCGGCATTGTGGCACGATAAAAGGTGGCGATCGGGCTTGTTTTTGTGGTGGTGGATGGGGTGATGTAGAATCATGAAGGGGCGATTAGGTTAGGGGTTTAGTGTCACAGGTGGGGGTGCTCATTGTTGCTGCAGTTGTGATTTGTTGTCGTGCTGCTCGATGTTGCTTGCTGATGTGGCGGCGATGGTGCTCATGGCGTGTGTTCTGGAGCGATGGTGCTGCAGTAGTGTATTGGTGGTGTGTGGTGCTGGAGTTATCTAACGGTGGTGGAGTATGGTGCTTGATGGTGGTCGGTGAAAGTAGAACAAGGTAGCTAAGGCTGAGGTTGAAAAATGAGAAGTCTTTAGAAATGTTGGGTATTATTCAGAGTTAGGGTTTGTGTGTTAAAGTGAAATGCAAAAAATATCCTTATGGGTCTTAACAACATAGAGGTCAAACTAACACTTAACTGAGGGAATGGTGCAAACCAATGAAAAATGAAAACGTGAATGGGGCAGGTGTTCATATTTTTCTTGGGGGCGTGCAATTTAATTTTTGAGTCTTACCACACAGGGGACAATTTGACGTTTACTTTGACATTTATTGTGTGGTAGTATAAATATAAGAAATATTTCATTTATTAATTAGCCAATTGGAAAACTCTGATATCTCATAAGTTGTCAACCTTCTTCAAGACGGAGGAAGTCAAATAGAGTACAATGTGTGAAATTTTAACATTGAACCAAGAAAACACATGATGGGTGCAAAGTCGAATTTCTATGATGTAAATAAGAATGTGATAGGTCATATTCGGTATAGAGATGGATCTACAACAAAAATCAAATGCAAATGGTTGATTTGTTGTATTGAAAAATTGGAGATTTAAGTGACGTTTCATGTTGTAGAACCCGACCACGTGGAATTTGTGGCGGAAATGTTGAGGAGTCATGTTACAAATTGTTCACAACACATGGTACTAAAGTTTCATTATATTGTTTTACAAACATAAAGGAGTACAAGTAATTGTTTTTTTTTAATTTAAAAGCAATCTAAAGCCCAAGTCTGTTCCTATGTGAATCATGCTTGAAATATCATCATGTATCAATACCTGAAACATATGTGAAAATAGATGGTCAACAATAAAGTTGGTGAGTGACATAGGTTTTTTGGCCAAGTATTTGGAAAAAGTTTTGTTATTTCAATACATTGTCCAACTGCACGAGTTGATGCGTGAAAATAGATTTTTGTAGCCATGTATATGGCGAAAAGTTTAGTATTGCAATACATTGTATTTGATAATAAAAGTTTGTGACAAAAGTGTATTGCGGATGGCAATATGTATAATACCAAGAAATTTGTGTTAACAAAAATTGCACATTGTACTATGCTTCATCACACAAGTTTGCACACAAACAATTAGCATAGAATTCCAACAAAGAGTTTGAGAAAATACTTTTTAGAAATCTAATCAATGATTCAGAACAGTACTTTGAGGATCCAACAAGGATCTAACTTGTGATTTGTCATCACACATGATTGCACATAACACTTAGCATAGAAACCAACAAAGAATTTGAGAAAGTACTTTTAGAAATCCAATCAACGATAAGGATTTAGAATAGTACTTTGAGGATCTAACAAGTACCTCATTATTTGCATAGAAAGATCCAACAAGGATTCAGGATTTGTACTTTGTTTAACCACAAAAGTTTGCACATAAACAATTAGCATAGAAACCAACAAAGAATTTGAGAAAGTGCTTCTACAAATCCAATCAAGAATTTAGAATAGTACTTTGAGGATCCAACAAGGATCTAACTATTTGCATAGAAAGATCCAACAAGGATGCGGGATTTGTACTTTGTTTTACCACATAAGTTGTACACACAAAGAGCACTTAGTAAATACATATGTCATAACGTAGTATTTTAAGAAGAATAGTTAGCATATATGAATCACCCCAAAATGTTTTGAAAATGGAAAAGTGGGGACTATGTACTCACTTGGATTGTCGATCATGTGTTTACACGTGCTTGCAATGCTCAAGTGTTTCCTAGTAACAAGGATTTATTCGTCAAAGTTTTGTTGCGATGATGTTTGTGGATGAATATAGGTTATGGAAACATTGTAAATTTAAAAATGTTTAGATTCTTAGAGAATAGGAATTTTGATAGCCTTTTGTGTTGCCTTTGTAAAAAATGTTAAAAATAGTAAATGTTATCAAAATTATAAAAATTTCCAGTTTACTAAATCAGAGTTAGTTCTATAACTTTCATTTAGAAAACTTTTCTGTTTGAAATCCGGAAAATGGTCAAAATTGTTGATCTTTATAGATCATTTACTTCTGATCTTTAGTTGTGTTTTAGATAGTTGAAGGTCCAAATGGATGTGTTTTTAAATGTATTATACATCATTACAACCGTATTTTGATGAACTTAATCATGATGTAAGAGTTTAGTTTGTTTGGTTAACTTTTAACCAAGTTATGCTTGGTTAAAGTGACAACACATAATCTGTCCAAAAAAGGAACTTTCAATTGGTAGTTATTAATTACGTAAAATAAGGGTTTTGATGAAGGAATAGATAGAATGTGGTTTATAACCAAATGAGCAAGAGATCTCATATAATATGGCTGGTTAAACCCCACATTCTGATTCAGAAGTGTCTTTGAAAGGGTTTTGACTTGTTACGACTAGTTTTATGCTATTTAACTAGTCGTGTGCGTAAATATGGGCCCGAATGGTCAAAATAGGTCTATGACGAGTCCGACATGTCAAAATATATTTTATATTGTTATATAAACTGATTTAGTGTCAAAATTTATGGTGTTCATACTTAAAAGTTTGTTTTCCGTAAAATGCATAAAGTTGCGTTTTGACTTTTTATTAATATATGTTTGACTCGTCATTAGACTCATTTGACATGATGATCATAAGGTATAATTGCAAGGAATTATACCTTATGATATAATGATCATATAGGAAAAGTAATTGAACTTTCACTTGACCTAAATGGTCAGAAGCGAAAATAAAAGCGAAAGTCAAATTGCCTGACTTTCGGGTGAATACTAACTACAAAGCTGAAAATTAGCATGAAAGAACACTTACTAGTGTTTGAAGGAAGGTTTGAACTTAGAAGAGGAGGCTCCAAATGAGTTGAGCAAGCTGAAGATGAGAAGATTGAAAGGTGTGAACAAATGAGAGGTTTTAATGGCTATTTATCGTGAAAGAGAGATCAAGGAGGTGACAACAAGTGTCCTAGAGGTGCAAAGAAGTTGATGAGTGGCCCATGAGGTGTCAAAATGAGATTAAGTGTGTCAAGATTGGATGAAAGGTGGCATACTTGATGAATAAGCATCAATTATGCATCTGGGGACCCTTAACGGACCGTAAGAGGTAATGTCTTACAGTCCATAAGGCACTTTGACGCGCAAAAAGTTTGTTATTTGATAGTTGGCCCCTGGACTTGTATTATCAGCTTTTTGACATATTAACCCTCCTAACTTGTTATTTAAGCTATCTGAAGGGTATCAAGGCATGTATAAGTTAGATTTTGTTCCGAGGGATATCATTTTTCTTGAACGTACGTTCACGAAAGTTGTTAATAAGAAATAGAATTTCGTTAAGTTACGAAAATGATCAAAGGTTTATAAATCTGAAATTTTTGTTATGGTTACAGTCTCCACACCTTTAGGAAATTACGTCCCGATATTTATTCGTATGATACTGTTGAATAAGGTTGGAAAGGTTGATGGGTATGGAGTTTGGAGAAGTACAAGGGTTTTGAGTAATGGGAAGAAGGGTGTTTACAAAAAAACTTCTAGATAGTCGATGAGGACTACTTGTATAAGGAACTTATGTGTGTATTAAAAAGTGTTGAGGAAAAATAGAGAAATGTATAGCTTCGATATAAAGATGAGGAACATAATTTGATGTTGGAATAGGGAACATTTAATATAATCCATAAGTATCTCAAGGTACGACAATCTCTTATCAACTGTTGGGCAGGTAAACGACCTCTACCAGCCATTGAGCAGGTTCTTAGAACCCCACCGGCTTGAGCAGGTACTACAACCTCTTACCAGTTGTTGGGCAAGTATACGAACTTTAGAGCTTATGAATTTGGAATGTGTTGCCAAGTACATGTAAAAATTGTTTGAATGGCATTATATTGTACTAAAGCAATTTGTGTCAATCTTGATAAATAAACAAACGCCTTGCATGGAATCCAGGGTTCTAACTATTTGCATAGAAAGACCAATAAGGATTTCCAAGATGGCTCTATCATTCCACCAGGGTCTTCCAGTCCCACCACACATTTGGAAGCAGGAATGATAGGTGTACATTCAAACCTTGTGTTGACTAGTATGAAACCATGTGGTGAAAGCCAAACGGTTTCCTAGAACAAAATTGCTTGGTTTCTGTCATTCCACCAGGCTCTTCCCAAACCACACAATGGGAAGCGGGAATGGGTCGTCCCACCTATAGCGCCTATAACTTTCAAACCGTGGTAGAATAAATTGTAACATTTGTAAGATTTCAAAGGTTGTACACTTTCGATCGTTTCCGTGTTTAAACTTATGTCCAAATGTTCTAAGTGATTGAAAACCATCCAAGCTTCAACCTCTTATGTTGAAAGCCTTGTGCATGAGTTGTGTGTGAACCATGGAAGTTTTGGCTATCCGAATTAGTTCAACAAAATCTCACTTGTTCACACTTTTTGACTAGTGACATCAAGTAGCTTCCAAGAATCAAAGTAACAAAACCCCGCCTCGCCTCCAACATTTTCCATGTTGGGTATGACACGCCCTGGTTATCCTTACTTGGCTACTTGACAAACTATTTAGTTATATTTTATTTCTTATTCATGACCAATCGGGTCATCAACTAAGTTGATGACCTTGTGCTTTGGTGAATCATACAATGAGGTTACTCTTACCTCCATGCTTGATTTATATGACTATACATGATAGACTATACTATATCATACAAATATATATAAATTTAACCAAAATCTTAATACTAACCGAATTATGGTTAGATGTTAAGAACTTAGGTTATACTATCTTAGTTCTAAACTTTCTCGTTTGTGATTCTAATGGGCAAGTTAGGACCCATGAAAACACAATGGAAACTTAGCGTCCAAACGGGTATTTAGACAAGATATATTTTCGTTACATACATACTTTTATTATTATTAAATTCTGAATCCGAACTCTCCACAAATTTTATAATCTCACACACCTTCGTTTCCCCAATGTAGGGTAACTTCGATGTTTTACTCTCAAACGCTTCAACTCATGTACGCGGGATTTCTACGCAAAATTGTGAGTATACTCGATCCCATTTTCCGGCTATACACTTTGGCTGCAACATTTACATTTATACATATCACGAATCACGTTTAAACTTGTTATGAACATACTCTGTCCGTTAATGATACTTGTTTTGTTCTTATTATCGCATGCTATGTTATACTTGTATCTATATGCTCATTAACTTTGCTAGCCTACCTTAACAATTATAGCGCTATTTTACAACCTTATCGCCCCGGCGATAATGGTACGCACGATTGCGGTACACTTTGGTTTAACTTATAATTAACACATGCTGGTATGATAACGGACAATATATGCAATTTACCATGTTGGATATGAGACAACTTTTATTCACAATTATGCTATGTATTTAAAGTTGTATACTCGTTAACTTTTTGTTGATCTTTATTTTAATACATGTTGCAGGAAACTAGTTGATGTTGATGAAGAATATTACTTAGGGTGGATTAGAAACACACGTAGACTTTTAAACTTATGTATTTGTTTTATGTTGTTACACTAATTGAAACTTGTTGTACTTTTCTTTTAGAAATAATGTATTCCATTTAGTATCAATGAAATTTGAATTGTTTAAATATTGTCACAATTAGTCGTTATGAAGTCTCTTGCAATCTCGTTTTCGTATCACTCCAATGTTTCTGCCATCGGTTGGATTGTGATAGTACGATCGTGCAAGACGATATTCACGACATTTGTGGAACAAAATCCTAGTTACATATGCCTTGTACCCTTTAAATAACCTAAACAATAAGTTAGAATGGTTAAAAATGTCAAAAAGATGATAATACAAGTCCGGGGGCCAAAGCTGCCAAAAAGTGAAAAAATTTGGATCAGAATGCCTTGCGGACCGTAAGACCTAAAGCCTTGTGGTCCGTAAGACATGCCCAGATGCAGAAAATTGCTTGTTCACCAAGTTCTGCTACCTTTCTTCAATTTGTGACACCTAGAACGAATTTTGCCACCTCTAATCTGGTCATGACACTTGTTAGGACACTAAGCAACACCATAACACCTTATCAAACACTTGTCAAGCTCTCCTTGATCCTTGATATAATTAGTCTTTTGTTCTTATGTTACAATCACACCATTCTTTTCTTTCTTACTCAATCACTCTATTGGAGCTTGCTTTTGCATTAAGGCCTCCATTCCTTAGTTCTAATCCTTCTTCCAAACACAAGTAAGTGTTTCTCCTAGTCTATTTCATTTATTTAGCTAGTTGTGAGCCAAAAGTCAAGCAAATTGATTGTTGCTTTGACTGGGTTCTGGCTATTTTGGTCAAGTCAAAGTTCAAATTGAACTTTGCTACATGATCATAATAATGAAGGTTTTAATCCCTCGCAATTACACCCTCTAATCATCATGTTTAGTAGGTGAATGACGAGTCAAACTTTTACGAAATAAAAGTAAAAAACACAGAAATTGCATTTTTACGACGAATGAGTTTTTAAGTAATAAAACTAAAAGTTTTGACACTAAATCAGTTTGTATAACAATATTAGACATGTCTTAGCATGTCTAACTCGTCATTTCTGGTTTAGTGCTCTATTCTTAGTCAAAAGTCAAGCTGTTTGACTTATGCTTTGACTTTCGAGTCTGACCTGGTTGGTCGACCTTAGTGTAACATTAGTCGAATACCAATATGAATTCTGTTTTGCTTTGACTTTCAAGCGTAGTCGAATACCAATTGTTAAAGTTTGATGGGAATCTAAACATGGCCCAAAGTTTACCTGGGAACGAGAGGACCAAATGAAAGCCAAATACCCACAACTTTTCTCCAAAGTTTCCTCTAATACAACTTCGGGACAAAATTCCCCAAAGTAAGGGAGACTGTAACATTAGCAATAATTCAAAGGTTGTGAACTTTCACTCGTTTTCGTATTTTATAAAATTCTATATTTTATTTACGAAATACATAATACATTATACATAATTGTACGGTCGAGCAAAGCAATTTCACAACATTCCCGGAACAATATTCAAGTTACATTAGAAGGGTTAAAAATGGCAAAAAAAGGATAATACAAGTTCGTGGGCCAAAACTTTTTGGATCAGAGTGCCTTGTAGACCGTAAGACATAATACCTTGCGGTCCGTAAGACATGCCCATAAGCAAAATTTTTGCTTAATTACCAAGCATTGTCACCTATCTTCAAACCTTGTAGTTAGGACATTGATCAACATCCAATAACACTTGGCAACACCTTATGACTCCTCGGTTAGTATAAACAGGCCATTGTTCTTGAGTTTTCATCACACCGTTCCTTTCTTTTCACTCTCAAAACTCTCTTGGAGCTTTCTTCTGCGTTGAGGCCTCCACTCTTGTGTTCTAAGCTTCCTTCTTGAACACTTGTAAGTGTTTCTCCTAGTCTGTTTCATTAAATAACTAGTTATGAGTCAAAAGTCAAGCAAATTGACTTTTGTTTTGACTTTCGGTTATGACCTTTTTGGTCAAGTCAAAGTTCAAATTAAACTTTTCTACATGATTGTAATAATGTAAGTGTTAATCCTTTGCGATTACACCATCTAATCATCACGTTTAGTAGGCGAAATGATGAGTCAAACATGTTCTAAATAAAAGTAAAAAACGCATGAAAATGCATTTTACGAAGGATGAGTTTTTAAGTATTAAAACTTAAATTATTGACACCAAGTCAATTTATATAACATTATTATACATGTTTTAACATGTCTAACTCGTCATTTCTAGTTTAGTGCTTATTCCTTAGTCGAAAGTCAAGTGGTTTGACTTCCGCTTTGACTTTCGAATCTGACCCGTTTGGTCAACCTTAGGTCCGACCAAGCCCAATTATATGACTATAGAAATATAGGGAATAACCCTCTGAGGTTATACCTCATGGTCATTCCGTTTAGTGAGTCAAATGACGAGTCAACTAAACTCATCGATAGTTCATACATTTCTTTATCATGCACTGATAGTCCATGGATGTACCATCATTTCCTCTATTTTGCAACGAAAACTCATTTTAACATTTTTCAATGTTTTCGAAATTATGAAAATTTTCAATGTTTTTAGTTTTTACCATTTTTCAATGTTTTTGGTTTTTCAAACATATTCTCCCCCTAAAATCAAAAACATATTTTGGATCTTTTAAGAAAAATGTAAGAAAAAAATTAAAAAAAATAAAAAAGACTGTGGTTTACTCGTTTTTAGCTTTAGAAATCTTGGTATCACTATTCCCCCCCCCCCAATTGCAGTTCTTTTATACCATTGATTTTCAGCAAATAATCAAATCGTGATTTGTCAATTGACTTGGTAAAAAGATCAATTTTTTGCTCATCGATATAAGTTTTGACTACGTTTATCAACTTCTTCTCATATGAGTCATGAATGAAGTGATAACATATTTCAATATGTTTCATTTTAGAGTGATTTACCCGATTTTTGGTTATCGGTTATTGCTACTTTATTATCTACGTGCATGGTGTAGTAAGAAATTTCAAACCGTAATCTCTATTTTTTGTTTGATCCAGAGCACTTGAGAACAACGACTTGTTGCCGCAATGTAATTTGCTTCGCATGTTGAGAGAGAAACAATTGTTTGTTTCTTACACTGCCACGTCACAAGACGACTTTCAAAGAATTGGCAAGCCGTAGTAGTAGATTTCACGTTCAGCTTGCAGCTTCCATAATCCGAATATGAGAATGCTGTTAAAACGAACTCATCATCTTTAGGATACCACAGACCCGTGTCCGGACATCCCTTCACATATCTGATAATTCTTTTAATTGTTGTCATGTTGATACTCGCGGCTTGGATTGATATCTGGCACATAAGAATGTGGGATACATAATATCCGGTCTGGATGCAGTCAAGTACATGAGCGAGCTAATCATTGGTTGATAAACTGTAGGATCCACCGCATGACTTGAAATGTCTGGGCCGATACTATGGGTTTGCTGGAGATGAGTGTTGGCCACTTTGCAATTTGTCAACTTGAACTTATTCAATATGTCGTTTACATATTTTGTTTGATGGATAAAGATACCCGTTGGTAACTAATCCACTTGTAGCCCTAAGAAGAACTTCATTTCCCCCATTGAGCTCATCTCAAACTTACTCCGCATCACCAACATAAATTCTTTATAGAGTGTGTCATCGGTTGACCTGACTATTATATCATCCACATATATTTGCACAATAAGAATATGCCCTTTCGTTTGATAAAGTTGTTATCAAGCAGATGTTGTGTCAACATTTCATAACATGCTCGGGGTGCCTGGTTTAAACTGTACAACGCTTTATCAAGCATCTAGACTTTATCCATGTTCTTCGGATCCACAAAGCCCGGTGGTTGTCCCACATGGACCTCTTATTTGACTTTTCCATATAGAAGCACAAATTTTACATCCAGTTGATAGACTTTCAAACCTTTCCAAGATGAAAAGGCTAAGAAAATTCTGATTGCTTCAAGCCTTGCAACTGGTGCGTAAACTTTCGTAACACCCACAACCAATTGTGCCTTATTGCGAACAATAACCCCTCTATGATCTTTCTTGCACTTATTGATCTTCTTGTGATTATCTGGAAGATCCACAAGCTTCCAAACTCCCAATAATTCAAACTGTTGTAACTCCTCTTGCATCGCATTGACCAAAATTTCTTCTGTTAAAGCTTCTATGTAGGTATTCGGTTCTATCTGAGAGATAAAACATTGGAATGAGAACCGGTTCTACTTCGGAGCAACCTCAATATAAAAACAATTCAATCCTTGTTGAAGTTGGCTTCTTATCTGTACACTTGTAGAGTAGTAGTAATGAAGTAGTAATGATGAACTGTAGAATAATTATGATGTACTTGTAGATTTTGAATTATATGTTGTTTGATGAACTTGTAGAGTAATTTTAATAATTACTCTAATAATAGAATAATTACGAAAATCTTACCGCGTTTTTTTGCTTTACCATGCCATTCGTAAGTTTCGCACGATAACTCTATTTGTATGGCTATATTTATAACTATAAGATTATATTGGGGAGGGTTATCTTGAGAACGTTAAATATTGCGAGAACCGTGAGAACGAATGAAAAACCAATCAAAACCATTTTTTTTAATACAAGTCTCATTATAAATTATAAACTATAAATAAGCAACATGTACGTGCATATGGTAGTTGTATCATTGGTTTTGGGAGTTTTTTTTTTTAAAAAAATTGATTTTTCCCTTTTAACCCTAAAGTTTTTGAATCTTTGGCAATTTAAGGCTGATTCTATTTACATCCAATTTTTTACTATTTACACAAGTTTTGTGACACTAATAAATTCAAATTTGTTTTTTTTTCTTTTATAACTTCCAATATATAATGTTTTATTAAAAACCGAATACGATTTTGTGATGTGCTTATTTTTATCTACATTTTGAAATAAATTTTATAAAAAACAGAATATAAAATTTTATAACGACTTACAAAACGTTATATTTGATACGGCTCCGAAATTTATATCAAAACGTAGATAAAAATAAGTACATCGCAAAACCATATTCGTTTTTTATAAAACATTATTTATCGGAAGTTATAAAAGAAAAACATAAATTTGAATTTATTAATGTCACATCACTTGGTACAAATAGAAAAAAAGTTGAGTGTAAATAGTAGGACCCGTAATTTAAACCTTTTGATTAGTTTGATTTTTCACTTATAATTCAAAAGTTTCTATTTTTTGCAATTTAACACCTTTGATTTTTTTTTTACTTTTAACCCAAAGCTTTTCATCATTTGCAATTTAATCCCGACACTTTTTAACTTTCAACTTTGGTCCCTTATACTTTTCATCTTTCGCAAGTTTTCCGTTTAACGTTTCGTTCTACATTTTTCGAGTTAACACGCCGCAACGTGCGTGTGGGGTTCAATGTTTTTCATTTATTTTTTTCCGTTTGACATGTCATTAGCAGCACGTCTATTTCCTCCGTTTGATAAGTCTGTCGCATCGCGCGGGTCAGAGATCAACTTAGTTATTCTTTTCTATGTTTTACACACATGTTCGCGGTCATGTAAGAATCATTTGACTTTCATCTAATATGATATATAACTAACGAAACCCCGCCGCATTGTGTCTAGTGAATTCTAGTTGTAATTAAAATACAACATCAAAAAAAGAATTTACAACATCAAAAAGTTCATTTCTCCTCTCAAAATCATTCTTATTAGATTTTTTACACATGTGTAAATATGTTGTTATTATTATTATTGTATTTGAATAATAATAATAATAATAAGTGTAAAAAAATTTGAATTTGAATTGTTTTTTACTAAATTCTCGTGATTTTTTCATTCGTTTTCACGGTTCTCACAATATTTAGCATTCTCATTTAACCCCTCTCCATAATTATAATTTGTTTATATATAACAATAACATAACCTATATTATTTAATTATTTTGATTACGCCCCGCTTGCGGTATGCGCATATAATGTATATATGTGTGGGGACGCTCGGGGGGCAAAAGTGAAATGCAATAATTATAACGTTATTTTACTAATTTTGTGAAAATAATATTAAAAGAGAGAAATGTTAATAATGCATCATGTGGTGACGTTGATAGACGAAATACAAGGAGGTAAATGCACTAAATGGCTTTTGTGTTAATTACTGAGTGTTATGTGCATTATGTACAAGACTTAAAGTAAAACTACGGTCGAGCCGTAGGCCTCAATAGAAGAAGGCAGTTCTTCATTCCTACGGGGCAGTGATGATGATGATTTAGTTATTTTGATCGTTGATTTTATACCTATGATGACATTGAATTTGTGACTTTGGTGTTATTATAAATTGAGTTAGGGTTTTACACTCTTAACAGCCGTTGACATTCGCAACAAGCAGCTGCTGAGAGATCGTTGGTATCACTTATAATCATCCGATCAAGGTTTGTGTTCTTGAAATTCGAATTTAATATATAAGTTTTCCTATATCAGCGTTTAAACCTTTATAATTGCTAATAAGTTATGCGTTTATCTGTTGACTGTTGGTACTGTACTGGTATAGATGGTGCTAATTTGTATGAGTATGTGCTCTGGTTTGGATATATTTTGTTTTGAGTTTTCGAGTGATTTGGTTTGCGACTGCTATTTGTTAGGAAGAGGATTGGATTGAGGAGTTATTAAGGTTGTGAAAGATGATTCTGGAAATTGGAAAATGACAGTGAATCTGTTGATGGCTGAGTTAGATAAATCATGTATGCGTTGGCTTGTTGATAGGTAATAAAATCTCATCAGTGTTTATGGCGTAGTTGTTAATAGCGAAACTCGGATAATAGCTATCAGGGGCACTATTTTATGTTTGGTGATACAATAGAAGAAATATATTATATGTATATTTTATCAAAATACGCTGTTTATATATGTATATTTATAAATAAAAGAGTAAACTTTCGTTTTGCTTCTTGTGGTTTAGTCACTTTAATGGTTTTGCCCCAATCCTTTAAAAATAGTCAGTTTACTCCCTGAGATATGAAGCCCTTCATGATTTTACTCCCGTTCTCTAACTTCATCCAAATTGTTTATTAACTGAAAGGGTATAATGGTAACTTCAATACCCTTAATTTCTTTAAATTTGTTTTTTTTCTAATTTATAACAAATGCAGTCTCTACCCTCCCTCTCTCTCTCTATCTACAAGATGTCCCTCTCTATTCTAAAAATTAAACTTCCAGATAATAAAAATAAAAAATAAAACATGACTATCTATTCATATATGTATACAGACACATTATATCAAACATTACTTTATCAATCAGCTCTCACCCTCAAACCTCACCATCACCACCATTAGCACCTCCATTACCGCCACCATAATCCACCGCCACCACCACAACTACTCTCTCTCTCTTACACACACACTAATCTATATTAGTAACCACCACCAACCCACCTCCTACACCCGCCATCGCAACCACCTCACTGTAACCCACCTACTATAATCGCCATCACTGCCACCTCCTACAACCGCCAGCACAGCCACCTCACCGGAACCCACCTCCTACAATCACTATCACTGCCACCTCCTACAACCGCCATCACAGCCACCTCACCGGAACCCACCTTCTACAATCTCCATCACTGCCACCTCCTACGACCACCATCACATCCACCTCCTACGACCACCCATCCGTCCAACAATATCAACACCATCGTCATCATATGAAACCCTAGTCGTCTTCATCAGATCTGAACAAACCCTAGCCACTTCATCAGATTAGAGAAAACCCAGATGTAGAGAAAGACGGTGAGAGAGAGAGAGAGAGTAGTGGTAGTGCCAGATGTAGAGAGAGAGACGTTAAGAACGAGAGAGAGAAAGTTGCGGTGGCAGCAGGTGGTGGTTACGGCGGCAGATGGTGGTGGTGTCGGCGGATTATGGTGGCGGCGACTGATATGCAACTTCGATGACGGTTCCGGTGGGGTGATACCGGTGGTGGTTGGTGGTTGGTGGTTGGTGATGGATAATGGAGATGAATCTGGAGAGAGAAGAGACAGGAGAGTGTGCAGAGAGAGAAAATAAATATAAGAGAGAACATGAATATTTATATAACATATAAATATCTTTATAACTGAATTACCAAAATACCATTATTTTTTCTTAAATTACCAAAATGCCATTCTAGTTAACAGGCATTTTGGATGAAGTTAAAGCCATTGAGCAAAATGGAGAAAGCATAGCAAACTATTGGAGGAAAATGACTATTTTTAAAGGATTGGGGCAAAACTATTAAAAAGACCAAACCATAGGGAGCAAAATGGAAGTTTACTCTAAATAAAAAAAGCTAAAATTCCGCTATTTTATAAGTATATTTTATCGCTATTTTGTTTAAAACAAAAAAACCTTTAATCTAACTAGTTTCATGCTATGGAGGTGTGCCAAAATCAGATTGCGACTTATTGCCAAGTCGCCACGTTAACAGCTATAGTGGGCGCTATGCTTGCTATTAACAACAGTCTTTTATGTGTTTTAGGTGCATGTATCAGTGCTCTTAGATTAAGATTTAAGCCTAGATAAAAAGGTGGCTCGGGTTGTTGGGATTTGTGGAGGCTTTGATCTAGGGGCACCCGGCTCTAATGCTCCAAATCAGTTAATATGGCAGGTTGCCTAAATTAACATTTCTTGTTCCCAAAGATGAAAACCTTAATCTATTTAGTACATATAGATGTGTAGGGCTTTTATAATTTCTGGAGCGTCTGAATAAGAATTATAACCGCTAGTTGCAACCTGGGCGTAGGTCACAACGACGGAACTTCGTAAATCTCGTGTTCTGTTTCTCCGTTTGATTCCTGTTTTGTGCGTGTGATTGTTTGTTTGTGATTTGTGATTCAAAGATACCTAACAAGGGTTAGCTAATCGGTCAAACTAGGCTATGGTGAAAACCGGTTTCAATTAAAATGGGCCTAGATTTAAATGGTTTGTTCTAAAAAGTAGTATCAAAACATGGGTAGTGATGGCGATGGGTAGGTGTGTAGGTGGTGGTGCGTTGGGTGGCGCAACCAGTGACCCGTTCTAACTTAGCAGATTATGTAAGAATGACCCATTTTGGCCCTTTGTGTGATTTGAGTAGACTCAAATCGACCCATTCTTGAGTATGTATGTTTGCAACTACAGTGTGGTTTTTTCGTTTTCCACTTACGGTCTAAGCTTTATACCCCATTTGTGGTTACCCTTTTTGTTTTTACCTTTGCACATTGTTCTTTTTGGGTTCAAGAAGCGGTGGCGGGCCCAAGATTTTTTTTCCAATGGGGTCCATTTTTTTCGGTGTTAAAATTTTCACAACAAAACATTAAAATTTTCGGGTCGTTCCTCGTTCGGGTTGGGTCAGAGCAAGGAACATATAACAAAATTATATAATTATTACTCATTAGAAAACACACAATAAAAATACGATGTCATTCTAATTTCTTAACTTAATATTCATAGTAACAAATCCTTAAACAAATAGACAAGTAACATAATTCAAGTTAGAAAACTAAAAAAATCAATTAGTTTTACCTATAAAGAGGAGCTGGCGTCTGTTTGTTTTTTCACTTTTTTGTTTGTTTAAGAAACCCTAGATTTGAATTAGATTTAAAAAAAGAACAGAAAAAACGGGCTATACAAGGATTGAACTTATGATCTCTTACCACTACACAAGCTTAACTTTTCTTTTTATGTTGTCCACCTAATTATATTTATGAGGTCCTTATAAAATTTAATATACCGGATCTACTAATTTTATAAAAAACATTGGATTCCAGGGACCTCGGTGCGCTCTATGTGGGTCCGCCCCTGTCAAGAAGGATATCAGAGTTAAGCGATTTTAAAGTTAATATAACCATGTGGTTAAATCATATAGATGTCAGCCTAGTTTTAAGAATAGCAGACAGCGCACATTGAACAAGAGTGAGCAACATTTTGATATACTTAAGTATGATGCTTAATTTTTTCTCAACTACTTGTTTTAATGTTTTGGTATCTAAACCTCCACTTTTTGATCTATAAACTAGTTGCTGCTAGTATAAATTGCCAAGATGCAAACGAGGAGGGGCAAAACATGGATCTCTACATCCCCAGGAAGTGGTACGTTTGAAAAAAATATATATTTTCATTATGGTTGAATGTTTTTTTCAAAAGATGTAAATAATTCACCACATGGTTTTTCTTCCTGCAGCTCTGCTACTAATAGGTTGATTACTTCAAAAGATCATGCATCTGTTCAGATTAACGTTGGCCACTTGGATGAGCGGGTCTTTACACTGGCCAGTTCTCTACTTTTGCCCTCTGTGGTTTTGTACTAGCCCAGGTACGTCTTGTCATTTTGGTTAACAATCATTTTGCTTGTTTTTTGTGATGGAATTGGTATCTGCTATTTTTGTCAATCAAAGGTAGATATTGAGGTTATATCTGAATAATGAAATGCTACAAGTTTCATATTTCACACCCTTATTGATTTTTTATTTTGTTTCATTTATTAGAGATATCTAGTAACATTATAAATGAATGTTATGTTGTGTTAAAGCTAGCTAAGCATGACAACAATATATATATACACACACACACACACACACACACACACACGGGAGTGCACTCAATGCATAAAATATTTTAATGTCTAGAATTGTGAGAACCTCGTAAACACTTGTATTAAGGCTCAACGACGTGGGTTCACACCCCTAGCCATATCACCTCCATAGCGCCCCCAACATTGATTCCGCGGCGTTATGGGGCCCATCGCCAAGCAGATAATAATGAGCGTTAAGGGATGATTTGGGGGGCCCACTTGCATGTTATACAATCAGATTGCCTTTTTTTAGTTTTTTTTTTCTCTATTGAGTTAAAGAGGGGCTTTATTCCGCACCGTCAATGTTAAAGGGGGCGTCATTGTTGCCGTAAAACCTACGTGGTGCTGATGTGGCGTGACCCGCACCATGCAGCCTTAGTGACGTCTAGATATAGTGGGAGAGAGAAAAATAAGCAATTATTTGGTTACATAACCGTCTTATGTGTCACAACGAAAATAACGTATGTGATAATGTTGTTCTCAATTGAACGACCCTTTCTTTTTCTCTACTGATGTGTTTGTGGAAACTCAATTTTTGCAGGGAGATGCTGACAGTGCACTTGACCGGCTGTGACAGAAGAATAAAGTCGAAGCTCACCAATAGTTACTTTACCAGTTTGGTGTTTGGTTTCATGAAAATTTGTATGTCTCAAATTTCAGTTATTACATCAAGTTTCGTGTTTAACATCTATCTTATTTGGGAGTCATTAGGCATATAGCATCCAAGTACCATCTCATCATTTGGTGTTACTGTTTTTTATGATGACTGATCTTTCTGTCTTTGGTATTCTTTGATTGTGTCATGCTTGAGACTTTGTAGTAGCCTACAAAAACTTCATGGCTGTTCATCATGCAGGTCGGGTTTGTATGAAGGTTTGGCCATATGAACTTGACAATTTTGCGGGTTTATTCATATTTGGAGGTATAGGTTTTTTTTAAATAATAAGTTATTGAGGAGCCAATTTTTAGATGATAGGGGTAGCTATAAAAATATTTCTAAAAACACAATCTTTCTAGTGTATGGGACGAATGATACGACTCCTGGAAAGTAAAAGAACATTTAGGAAACAATTATGTATGTTAAGTTGCGATGGACTAAAATGTTATAAGAACTTGACAACTCTAATGATTTGGCTAAGGCCCATCTGACCAAAATGTCTGACAACTATCTCTCCTCAGTCGGTGTATTACTCTTGTAGTTAGGTTCCAGAGCACAACCGCCCATCTACCATCACTGTCCTTTGTATGTCCTTTACAGCAAACCCATCACCGTCCTTTGGTTTGACACATGTCAATGCTCCCACCGCCATAATAACCTTTTAAAGTTATTAACAAATCAAACAATCGCAAAAAAAACTTCTATGGTAAATTGGTAACCTAGTTCTCTTAATTAACGACTAACCTTTCATTTCACGTATGATTGAGGTTGTCATGTATTAGACTCATCAAGAAAGTGTGTCCTAACTTAGTATGGTACCATGAAGTGCACACACCAAAAGTACGACTAAATTGGAACCCACCATCAGTGAACCCAAACCTCAAACCTTGGACTTTCGCTCGTAGAATAGGCTGGCTACACTCACTTGACTTGTATTTCAACTTTATCTAACATGCATTGATTAAATGAGGTAATTATCAAAAATCCATTACAAGGTGACTTCCAAGCTAATCTCTTTGTAGCTTTCTATTTTCCATGAGTTTCACATCTCGGAAGTGAGACCTAACTCTTTGCTTTACTATGAAACGATTTTAATAAAATCGTACCAAATACAACATTATAGACGATTTTAATAAAATGTACCAAGTACAACTTAGAGGTTGTGGTGCGTTTATGTAACACCCCAAAATATGAAATTTTACTATCATGCTATTATAACATGAATAGATATAACTAGGAATATCTAACCTAGTTAAATCCATGTTGCTTATTACTAAGGATAAGAGAGTTATGACCAAACTAGATGATTAACTAAACCTAGGGGGACAAAATTGGACAAAAGATAAACTCAGGTTTGTATGTGTGTGTCACAAAATCAATAGATTGAAAGTGAAATCCAAGTGATTTCCATTGCATATTTGAAGATTTTAGCTCTCTAACATCACCTAAACCTAATGTATGTGGTAAATATGATGAGTTGTGATGCTAAAAAAGTTAAAATGATAGACTAAAATTGATATTGTATTGATACTTGTAATCATCATACTTGCTTGTATGTGTAAATTACTTGAACAATTTAGAGATTTTGATAAGTGTTCATAAGTGACTAGAAGTGTGGTTTGACATAAAAAATGAACCCATGATTATTTTGGTCAAATTATGTATTAGCATATGATAATTGAGATTTCATGATAACTTAGTGCTAATAAGTGTATGAGGTTGTTGGGTGTGAGTGATATCGTAACCTCTGATATCTGTGGCATCCGATCATGTAAAAATGAACAAGTTTATCAAATGAAATTTTGTGTTTTATTTATGAGTTTTGTATATTTATCATGACAATTGCACATATTCAATTTTTGCACGATTCCAAACTTTTAAACAACTTCTGGAAGCGAAATCGCAAACTTTTACGCAAACGCAATCAGTTTAACGCGACGTACACTTCGGAACAAGGAAACAAGTATAACATACCCTAAATATCCTTTGTATAACTTAAAAATAAGTTCTGAAGGATTTGGTATGTCAAAAACAAGTTTATTCGATCACAGGGACTATTTACGACAAACTACGAAAGTCTGCCGATTCTCGTAGCGACACACATTCCGGAACAAATTCATAAGCCAAACATACCTTAAATAACTTAGAAATAAGTTTTGGAGGGTTCACTATGGCAAAATCACGCTTTTGTAACTTCAGGGCTATTTTGCAAATTTTGCGAAACTATGCCGATTCGCGTATTTCTTAATCCGGGACATGTACGCACATCCAAAAATTTTTTTAATCAATAAAATCTTGTATTTTAATGACTGGAACGCAAAAATATCATTCGTTACGCTTTTACGGTCATGCACGCGTTCGTTACGATTTTCGTCATAATTAACCGAAAACCGCAACCGTACGACCAAACGAACCGACTTCTGGAACATTTTTGGACACATTTCAAGTTCCCTATGTTATTTCGTCCTTATAGAGCTTAAAAATTAGGTTAACGGTGTTAGTAGTGCCAAAACGTGACGAAACGCGTGCAGGGGCCTGTTCTGCCAATTTCTGAAACTTGGGGCCAGCTGAGGTGGATGCGGAACGTATCCACAAACCCATACGGTCCACATGGGGTGCCCAGCTCACTAGTTTTGTTGGCAGCTGTCACACCCCGACCCGCAGCGGAATAAGAGTCGGGACATAATTGGGTTATCACCAAAGCTCATGATATTTACTAATATGTTTCATATTTATTAAAGTCAAAATTACATTCTCAATAATCCAAACATGTCCATACAAATACAAAGAAAAATAACCAACTAAACAATCCAAGCTCTAAACCAGTTTATTCTTCTAAGCCAATCCTATGTGTTTCTTGCTGCAGCTGGTTCACCTGTATCATGTGTAAAAATGGGGGGTTTTTGGGTCAACATAAGTTGGCGAGTGAACCTTGTTAGTTAAACATTTATTATTGATTTCTTGTTATTTTTATCAAGGAAAAATTGTGCAATAGTCATATGCGAGCAATGTAAATAATCCAACAATAACAATAACAATCCACAAACAATAACATACAATAACATATGAACTTGCATGAATATATAATATGAATGAAACTGTATATGTTGGCAACGTCACGTTCACGCTCATAATCTAATGGGGAACGGACGGCCTATGATGAATGTCTGTGCGATCAAGGCTCAATCAAACGGAGCCGATCGTATGTTGGCAACGGCAGGTTCACGCTCATAATGTAATGGGGAACTGCTCAACGCTCATAATGTAATGGGGAGCGGCGGCCTATGAAATTGCATGTACTGAAAATAATAAATTAAATCTAAACAATAACCACACAAACAGTTGATACAAGCTGAATACACATTTGTTCATGATATGATGTATGCACAATGATTTAAATATAATAAATGGTAAGACACATGATACACCCCAAAAACGTGATTAAAACGGGGAATTTGTAGAGATTCACTCACATTGGGTGCGTTCGGTTAGAGATGACGAGATGCGTACGAGTTTGAAGGATTGAACAACGAGGATTAACTAACCTAAATAATAACGGAAAGTTTAGTAAATGAGTGAATTTTATTAATAATTTTAATAGGATTTTTAGATATATTTTTGTGAGTTTAAGGCTATATCCTATCTTTAAAAACATTATTTTTAAGTATTTTTAATTGATTTTTAAATTAAATTAAATAAATAAAAATATAAAAAAATATGTTGACTTTTGCGTTGACCGTTGACCGTTGACTGTTTGACCGGTTCTATTGTGTGCATGTATGCGCTGGGTGAGGCTCGAACCCGAGACCTCCCGTACGCGTGCACGCAGCTCTACCAACTGAGCTACGTGTCTAACCCGAAATATTTCTGTTTTTTTTTAATTTATATACTGTTTTAATTTATTCAAAATTCATTTATTTTTAAAAAGAATTTTAATTATCAAACCGGTGCCGTCAACAGGTCTCGAACCCGGGACCTGTGGGTTAATGTTACACACAGTCCACCGCTGGACTGTGTGTCTAACTTGGTTAATATACAGATTTTTATTATACTTAACATCTAATTGCGAAAGAATCCGGTTCAGTAAAAAAAAAGAACATTTTAATTACAGAGAGTGTGTGTGTAACAAGAATCGAACTCGCGGCGTGTGATATATGTGTTCACACAGTCCACCGCTGGACTGTGTGTCTAACCCGAGATAATATCCAAATTATATTAAACTTATAATCAACCTAACTTCGTCTTCTTCGTTACAGAATCACAGCCTACGGCTACTCTATTGTTTTCTTGTTTAATTCGATTGACAAACATTCAAAAGACTAAAAGAGAATGGCAGAGACGATTTTAGAAGTAAACATACCGGAGAAACAATTTATCTCAGAATTCCGGCAAGTCGTCGGCTCTGTTTTTATGAACTACGACTGAGTGAACAAATTAACAGTTTTGATTAGCTAATTGTGGAATTGGAGTAGTAAACAAGAGTTATCAGAAGGTTTGAATGACTATACCGTTTTACAGCGGAAGATAAGAATTTTCAGAAGTTTTCCGGCGAGAGTGAATTATTCGATATCGACGTCTGCAACTGTTTCCGATTGAAGGTTTTGAGTTAGCAATAGCTTAACAACTGATAGACGATGAAAGAATTAAGAAACTTACTGATTTGATAGAAGACACGGTTTTCCGGCGAAAGTCCGGCGAGTTCAAATAGCTGCTCCGACGAACTGAAAGTTGTGCGAAAATGAAATTGATGGTTTGTAGAATGTGTTTGAGTCGCGAGAGGGGTCTATGATTGGAGTAATTCATGAATTGTAGACTTTTCAGTTATTAAAACCGATCCCACATGAATTCAAGTCCATTCAAGACTAAATTGATTGGGGATGTCGGTGTACCGGTTAAAATCAGTAAACCGCGACAATCAAACGTTTTTGGACGTTTGGTGACCGATTTCGGTTACAGTTAGTGTAACCAGATTGATTTATGATTGACCATAAAACTTAATTGTTTCCTAGAATTTACAGAAAACATCAAGTGGCGGAGTGGTTATATGTGTGTGTGTTAAGTCTTTGAGTTCTTTCCGGCTGACCCGAGTTCGAGTCCCGGCAGCCTATTTTTCTTTTTATTTATTTTATTTTTACTTTTCATCAATTATAACTTTTATATTCTGTTTGTTTATTAATTATGCATCATTAAAAATTAAAATGGACATAAATACGCAACGAAAAATTTATAACTTTATATTCGATTACAAACGGAGCGGGTTTGGAAAACCCGTTTTTGACAAATGTTACAGTATCCCCTACTTTTAGGAATTTCGTCCCGAAATTTAAGTAGTAGTAGTAGGAAAAAGATGCGGGTATTTTTCGCGCATTGAGTCTTCACGTTCCCAAGTAAACTCAGGTCCCCGTTTCGACTCCCAGCGTACCCTAACAATTGGAATGCGAATTCGTCGTAGACGTTTTTCTCCGAAGTCCATGATCTCTACTGGTCTTTCAATAAAATGCATAGATTCATCAATCTGAATATCTTCCAGAGAAATATGGAGGTTCTCATCAGCGAGGCACTTCTTCAAGTTTGATACGTGGAATGTGCGATGAATCCTGTTGAGTTCTTCTGGTAGATCAAGCTTGTATGCTACAGGTCCTACTCTTTCGAGTATCTTGAAAGGTCCTACGTAGCGTGGTGCTAGCTTGCCTTTTTGACCAAAACGAACTACTCCCTTCCACGGTGATACTTTTAAAAGTACATGATCACCAATGTTAAACTCCAAAGGCTTCCGTCGTTTATCTGCATAACTCTTTTGACGACTTTGAGCCGCTAGAAGATTGTTTCGAATTTGATGGATCTTGTCTGTGGTTTCTTGAATCAATTCTGGACCGGTGATTTGAGCTTCCCCAATTTCGTGTCAACATACTGGAGATCGGCACTTACGACCATATAAGGCTTCAAAAGGTGCCATGCCGATACTTGAATGATAGCTGTTGTTGTACGAAAATTCAACTAATGGTAGATGAGCTTCCCAATTTCGCTTGAAGTCTATGACACATGCTCGAAGCATATCTTCAAGAGTTTGAATGGTGCGTTCAGATTGTCCATCAGTTTGAGGATGATAAGCGGTACTGAGATCTAATCGTGTACCCAAAGCGGTTTGTACAGCTTGCCATGTTCGTGAAGTGAAACAACCATCACGATCTGAAATAATGCTTAACGGTACACCATGTCGGCTTACGATTTCACTGATGTAAATACGAGCTAGCTTCTCGTTCTTGAAATCTTCGCGGATAGGAATAAAGTGAGCTGATTTTGTAAGACGATCAATGACTACCCATATTGTGTCATACACACCAGAAGTGCGAGGTAACCCGGTAATGAAGTCCATGGTTATGTTTTCCCACTTCCATACAGGTATTTCAGGTTGGACCAGAAGTCCTGAGGGTCTTTGGTGTTCAGCTTTCACCTTGGAACATGTAAGGCACTTGGAAACAAAAACAGCAATATCCTTTTTCATTCCAGGCCACCAATAGGTGTATCGAAGGTCTTGATACATCTTATCGGCTCCTGGGTTATAGAGTATCGTGTTTTGTGAGCCTCATTCATAAGAAATTCACGAAGGTTGTTGTGGTCAGGAATCCATATGCGATCTAGATAGTACAGAATACCGTCAGATTTAGTTTCAATTTTAAGTTCAGCTCCACAGGACAGCTCCTTTCGTACGTCGTCTTCCGTTACTGAAACATGTTGGGCTTCTCGAATTTGATCTTTAATGTCAGTTATGATTTGCGAACATAGAAGACGAATGGAGTTCGCATAACCCTTTCGACTGAGTGCATCAGCCACCACATTTGCCTTGCCAGGGTGGTACCGAATTTCACAGTCGTAGTCATTTAGAAGTTCGACCCATCTTCGTTGCCTCATGTTTAACTCCTTTTGATTGAAGATATGTTGAAGACTCTTGTGGTCAGTGTATATTTCACACTTAGTACCGTAGAGATAATGTCTCCATATCTTAAGAGCGAACACAACGGCTCCAAGTTCTAGGTCATGGTTGGTGTAGTTCTTCTCATGAATCTTGAGTTGTCTCGAAGCATAAGCTATAACCTTTCCTCTTTGCATCAGAACACAGCCTAGTCCTTGCCCTGACGCGTCGCAATAAACCACGAAGTCATCACAACCTTCAGGAAGAGTGAGGATTGGTGCATCACAGAGTTTTTGTTTAAGGGTTTGGAAGGCTTCTTCTTGTTTGGGTCCCCATATGAAAGGTTTTCCCTTATGAGTTAAAGCCGTGAGTGGTACAGCAATGCGAGAGAAGTTTGAGATGAAACGGCGATAATAACTAGCCAAACCAAGGAATGATCTTACTTCAGTTGGTGTACGTGGCGCTTGCCATTCTTGTACTGCTTTGATCTTTGAGGGGTCGACATGTATTCCCTTGTCATTGACTACATGTCCAAGGAATTGTACCTCTTTTAACCAGAATTCGCATTTGGAGAATTTGGCGTAAAGCTTTTCATTCTCTAGAAGTGTAAGGATGAGTCGAAGATGTCGTTCATGATCAGACTTAGACTTTGAATAAATGAGGATGTCGTCGATGAAGACTATAACAAAACGATCGAGATAGGGTTTGCAGACTCTGTTCATTAGATCCATGAAGACAGCTGGAGCTTTGGTTAAACCAAATGGCATGACCATGAATTCATAATGACCATAACGAGTTCGGAAAGCGGTTTTTGGGACGTCTTCTTCATGTACTCGGAGTTGATGATAACCAGAACGAAGGTCGATTTTTGAAAAACAGCTGGCGCCTTGAAGTTGGTCAAGAAGATCATCAATGCGAGGTAATGGATAGCGATTCTTGATCGTTAACTTGTTGAGTTCTCTGTAGTCGATGCACATGCGAAACGTTCCATCTTTCTTCTTCACAAAAAGGACAGGTGCACCCCAAGGCGAGGAGCTAGGACGTATGAATCCTTTGTCAGTCAACTCTTGCAATTGACTGGCTAGCTCTTGCATTTCAGAGGGGGCTAACCTATAAGGAGACTTTGCAACTGGTGTAGCACCAGGTATAAGATCAATGCGGAATTCGACTTCTCTCAAGGGAAGAAGTCCTGAAATGTCGTCAGGAAAAACTTGCGGATAATATTTTACTACTGGGATGTCTTCAAGTTTCTTCTCCATGGTTCCCTTTTTGACGACATGAGTTAAAAATGCGACATAATTCTTGCGAAGATACTTTTGAGCTTGAAGACAGGACATTAATCTGAGCCCTTTCGACGAGGTTTCTCCAAAGATTCGTAGAGTCTGACCGTTTGAAAGAGGAATGCGTATAAACTTTTCGCGGCATACAACTTCAGCCTGATGTTGACTGAGCCAGTCCATACCAATTATAATATCAAAGCTTCCCAACTTTATAGGAATGAATGAGACCGGTTTCCCGTCAGCAACTTCTACTGTTATGGGTTCCATGAGCTTATCACGATTTTGGTTTAGGATGGGTTCAAACTCTAAGGACACAAAACTTTTATCCGCGCCAGTATCAAACAACATGGATGCATAACTACCATTGATAAGGAACGTACCGTTAACCACATTGCTGTCAGCTCTAGCCTGATTAGCGTTGATGTTGAAAGCTCTTCCTCTTGCAGGTGGAGGAGCTTGGTTAGCTTGATTCACCGGATTGGCTTGGGCTTGAGCATGAATAATGTTCACTAACCGTGGACAAGTGTTTCTAAAGTGGCTTGGGTCTCCACAATTGTAGCAAGCCCGCATAGGTTGCACCATGGGATAGTTGGGTTGGTAGTATGATTGGGCTAAATGTTGGGTAGGTGGTAGTAGTAGGGGTTGTTGGGCTTGACCCATTATTTGTTGGTGGGTTTGGGTTGAAGGCTGGTGGCGGTTCGTTCGCTGAGGTATGCGACAGGTTTGAACAGTATGACCTGCGCGACCACAGCCGGTGCAATGCTGGCAGGGATGATCAGGAAAGTGGTGGTATTGGCATCGGTTGCATTTTGGTAATGGGCCAGAGTATGGCCTTTTGTATGGTGCAGGTGAAGGGGCAACTTGGGTAATGGGTGCAGCAGGGATAGGGAAATTGGTTTGTGTGACAGCGAAGTTTCTAGTGTTACGTTTTCTCTTGTTAGCAAACTTAGAGGAGGAAGTGGAATGGTTTGAAGTTTGGCCCTCAACGGGGGCTTTCTTTTTCTCCTCTTTAAATTTACCGTTGCGAATTCGATTCTCAGTCAGTTCAGTAGCTAGTTCCATAGCAGCTTCAAGTGTTGCTGGTGAAGTGCTGAGAACTGAATCTTGAATTTTAGAGGGAAGACCTCGAATATAATGCTCGATTAAGCAGTAAACTGGGGTGAACAAGTTAGGGACCATTTGGTTCAACTCTAAGAACCTCTTGTTGTAGGAAGTATGATCTCCCTCCTTTTGCTTCAAAGAATGAAATTCGTCCTCCAACTTTCTAATCTCACTCCTAGGACAGAATCGTCTCGTCATGATTTCCCTTAACTCCTCCCACGTTAAAGCCATAGCATCTTCGATTCCCCTCTTACCCTTTTCAGTATTCCACCAGGTAAGAGCTACCCCAAATAGTCTCCCGGTTGCGTATCGTACCTTGTGGTCCTCGGGACAATCGCAGTTAAGGAAGGTGTTTTCCATTTCCTCAAACCAGTGGAGGAGAGCAGTGACACCTTCGGTCCCTTCAAATTTAGGAGGATCGCAAGACTTGAAATGTTTATATGAGCACTTTTTGGTAGCAGGGTTGCCGATGTTCTGGTCTTCTTGCTGAGGAGGATTGGTGGGATTTGTGGCGAGAGCTTGTTGTACTTGAACCACAATGTCAGGAAGCACCGCGGCCATTTGTTTTGCGATTTGAGTGGCCAAGCGTTCGTGTGACCTTCCTGATCTTCTACCCCCTCGTTGTTGTCTAGCCGACATCTACAGGAACATACATAAGAAGATTGTGAGTTTATGGAGTCTTTTTAGGTGTCATGTGTCTTAAAGAAAATGAAAATAACATAAATATCAATAATGCAACTACATCTATAGGATGTCTTGGGCTTGCTCATGTTGGGCCTCAAATGTCCCCCATACCTTCACCTGTATAGTCATGTGGGCCCCCATGTCTATTGGCTTGGTAGGATTCACATTAGTATTGACGATTTAACACTCGCATCACCCGAATGAAAACCACGAAATATGTTTACGAGATGTATGGTCGGAATGTGTCCAGGTGTAGACACAATGACAACTCAAAGTGGGGTTAGCTCACACGACGTTTGGTATAACATGCTTTGGCCTAATAGGTACTTCGTACTCTCATCGTTAGTCCCCAGGTAGGCAAACTGGTCCTTTATTTTGGATTTATACGAATGCTAGCCTAGACAGGACGTTCCGACTACCGGTACTTGTACCCTTCCAGTTACTACATGCCCGTCATGAGAACTCACTTTGATGTGATTTGAAAATACAAAAATCATTGTAAAAACAATCATGAAAATGATGTGATGTGTGCTTTCATGGATATGATATGTTATGAGAATATGATTTGTGATAGGCATTATATAATAATATGTATTTATGAACATGCTTGCATAACATTGAATGTAACATTAAACATAAAACATATAAACATCATGAATTTTGCATGTAACACACAAAAATCTTAAAATTTCTAATCAACTATAGTATAGGCTCTAAGGGTCTAATAACCTATCCTATATCCCTATAGTCATGGCTCTGATACCAATCTGTCACACCCCGACCCGCAGCGGAATAAGAGTCGGGGCATAATTGGGTTATCACCAAAGCTCATGATATTTACTAATATGTTTCATATTTATTAAAGTCAAAATTACATTCTCAATAATCCAAACATACAAATACAAAGAAAAATAACCAACTAAACAATCCAAGCTTTAAACCAGTTTATTCTTCTAAGCCAATCCTATGTGTTTCTTGCTGCAGCTGGTTCACCTGTATCATGTGTAAAAATGGGGGTTTTTGGGTCAACATAAGTTGGCGAGTGAACCTTGTTAGTTAAACATTTATTATTGATTTCGTGTTATTTTTATCAAGGAAAAATTGTGCAATAGTCATATGCGAGCAAATGTAAATAATCCAACAATAACAATAACAATCCACATACAATAACATACAATAACATATGAACTTGCATGAATATATAATATGAATGAAACTATATATGTTGGCAACGTCACGTTCACGCTCATAATGTAATGGGGAACGGACGGCCTATGATGAATGTCTGTGCGATCAAGGCTCAATCAAACGGAGCCGATCGTATGTTGTCAACGCCAGGTTCACGCTCATAATGTAATGGGGAACTGCTCAACGCTCATAATGTAATGGGGAGCGGCGGCCTATGAAATTGCATGTACTGAAAATAATAAATTAAATCTAAACAATAACCACACAAACAGTTGATACAAGCTGAATACACATTTGTTCATGATATGATGTATGCACAATGATTTAAATATAATAAATGGTAAGACACAGGATACACCCCAAAAACGTGATTAAAACGGGGAATTTGTAGAGATTCACTCACATTGGGTGCGTTCGGTTAGAGATGATGAGATGCGCACGAGTTTGAAGGATTGAACAACGAGGATTAACTAACCTAAATAATAACGGAAAGTTTAGTAAATGAGTGAATTTTATTAATAATTTTAATAGGATTTTTAGATATATTTTTGTGAGTTTAAGGCTATTTCCTATCTTTAAAAACATTATTTTTAAGTATTTTTAATTGATTAAATTAAATTAAATAAATAAAAATATAAAAAAATATGTTGACTTTTGCGTTGACCGTTGACTGTTTGACTGTTTGACCCGTTCTATTGTGTGCATGTATGCGCTGGGTGAGGCTCGAACCCGAGACCTCCCGTACGCGTGCACGCAGCTCTACCAACTGAGCTACGTGTCTAACCCGAAATATTTTTGTTTTTAATTATATTTATATACTGTTTTAATTTATTCAAAATTCATTTATTTTTAAAAAGAATTTTAATTATCAAACCGGTGCCGTCAACAAGTCTCGAACCCGGGACCTGTGGGTTAATGTTACACACAGTCCACCGCTGGACTGTGTGTCTAACTTGGTTAATATACAGATTTTTATTATACTTAACATCTAATTGCGAAAGAATCCGGTTCAGTAAAAAAAAGAACAGTTTAATTACAGAGAGTGTGGGTGTAACAAGGATCGAACTCGCGGCGTGTGATATATGTGTGCACACAGTCCACCGCTGGACTGTGTGTCTAACCCGAGATAATATCCAAATTATATTAAACTTATAATCAACCTAACTTCGTCTTCTTCGTTACAGAATCACAGCCTACGGCTACTCTATTGTTTTCTTGTTTAATTCGATTGACAAACATTCAAAAGACTAATAGAAATGGCAGAGACGATTTTAGAAGTAAACATACCGGAGAAACAATTTATCTCAGAATTCCGGCAAGTCGTCGGCTCTGTTTTTATGAACTTCGACTGAGTGGAACAAATTAACAGTTTTGATTAGCTAATTGTGGAATGGGAGTAGTAAAGAAGAGTTATCAGAAGGTTTGAATGACTATACCGTTTTACAGCTGAAGATAAGAATTTTCAGAAGTTTTCCGGCGAGAGTGAATTATTCGATATCGACGTCTGCAACTGTTTCCGATTGAAGGTTTTGAGTTAGCAATAGCTTAACAACTGATAGACGATGAAAGAATTAAGAAACTTACTGATTTGATGGAAGACACGGTTTTCCGGTGAAAGTCCAGCGAGTTCAAATAGCTGCTCCGACGAACTGAAAGTTGTGCGAAAATGAAATTGAAGGTTTGCAGAATGTGTTTGAGTCGCGAGAGGGGTCTATGATTGGAGTAATTCAGGAATTGTAGACTTTTCAGTTATTAAAACCGATCCCACATGAATTCAAGTCCATTCAAGACTAAATTGATTGGGGATGTCGGTGTACCGGTTAAAATCAGTAAACCGCGAACAATCAAACGTTTTTGGACGTTTGGTGACCGATTTATATTCGATTACAAACGGAGTGGGTTTGGAAAACCCGTTTTTGACAAATGTTATAGCAGCAGCTGATTAACTTGGTTGTTGACTCACCAAACGAACTTGCCACCCTATATCCTGCTTCTAACAAGTGTATTGACACTAATCCAACTTGGTGATAATTCATGGACATTTGTAAAGCTGTTATGACTTCAAATTTAACTATAAATAGCTTGGGGATTTCACCATTTGAAATCTTTCAACCCCCCATATTGCTCCCATTAGCCATTTCCTGAAGTAGCAACCACTTTGGAACATCCTTTTATATTCCTTGGCCATCCTTAGTATTTGTAAGTGTTTCAATCATGTCTTGTTCCATTATTTTAGCATATTTGAGCTAAAAATTGAACAGTTTGACTTCTGTTTGACTTTCAGTTTAGATCATGAATTGATCAAAACAAAATCCAGTGGAACTTGTTAATGTGGTCATAATCATGATGGTTATAATCCTTAGTGATCATGCCTACTGATTTCCACGTTTACTAGTCATTTTGACAAATCAAAGTTTCGGTCAATTATTTTGGGTGTCAAAACAGTTTGATTTGGTACCAAAACTCTTTTACAACTTAGTTATACATATCAAAACATGTCTAACTCGTCACTTTTAGTATGGTGCTTGTCTAGGATCGTTTGTTGAACGGTTTTGACCACCGCTTTGACTTTCAAATCCGACCCGTTTGGTTGATCTTTGAACCCAACCAAATACAAAATTTTGACCATAGTTATATAGGGAATAACCCTCTGAGGTTATACCTTATGGTCATATCATTTGATTAGTGTTATGATAGTTAGTTGTTATGATCTTCAATGATGACCAAAATGCCATTTTTTGCGAATAAATCAACTATAAGCATATGTAACATAAACTTTGACATGTAATTTAATCAGATAACATTTTCAGACATGTTTAAGCATTAAAGACTTATTATAACATATAACTAACCATCCGATTAAATACTTACGCAAATGACGTGTTAAAGTGGCTTAAACTACCTTAACGGGTCATAACGGGTCAAAAGCACTTAGGAACCTTTTCAAATCAGGATGTAGACTTTGTTAAACCATTTCATATGAGTACCAACACTCGTTTGGTTTACAAGACCTCATTCTATCCGATTCTCCAATTTCAAGTCCCGATGTTTACACAATTATCCGTTTTTATGACACGCTTGATTTCTCCGATCTTTTGAGCTTGTTTGGTCTTTGATTCAAGAATACTTTGCAATCACAAGTGAGTACATAGTCCCCTTTTTTATGTTTTGCAAATATTTTGGGGTGATTCATATGTGCTAAAACATTTTCGAGTTTACAAAATACAAATACTATGGTTTATATAAAGAATATGATTTAAATAATGTGAACGAACTTGTTGGTGCGTTGTATCCATAATGAGAATGGCATTCATTAACAATGGCCAAACCGAACAGTAGTAAGTTACGGCGCCTAGGACTGACAATCCCGTTACCAAAATTCCCGGGGTTTGTGGGGAAGTTTGGGAAGCGACTGAAACTGTATTTGTAACAAACCCCTTGGTGGTTTGTTATACGATTAAGGGACCCCATGGGTGGTCTCGAACAAGTCAACAAAGGTAAGTTTTCACAATTAAAACAAGAATGATTGTACGATTGGTCTATAACAAGGAACGATGAATGATGAACAATTGGTTTATAACAAGGAACGATGGATGATGAACAATGGGTTTATGATTAGTAATTTAAATAACGCGACGGGTGTAATGTGATAAAAGCATGGTGGATACGCCGCTGGTACTTCCTATATGTAAGTGCTTTCATCGTATTACATACTGTGGCCTTATCTAAATTTCTTGGACCAATATTTGCAAACAATGACACACAACGATTTTCAATTAAAGATATAAACCATACGAGGTTTCTTTCAAGACGATTTACTACTCGGATTTACAAAACAAATGTTTTGGTCAAGATTTATGGCTACAAGTCTTTTATAAACTATAAGCAACTTGTTTTAGTTGGTTAGTTATCATTTGCAATACCAAATACTTTTCGATAACAAGGTTTTCAATTAACGACTCTAGTAGTCTGACAAGGTATTTCAATACATATATACAAGACCATGAATTTGACACACTCACAAAACCTATGTACTCTCCGGCATATTTTTGCTGACTCGTTTTCACATATGTTTCAGGGAACAATGCTTGATGATACTGATGCATCTCATGTAGGATCAGACGTGGACCTTAGTGCTTATAAAATAAGAAAGACAATAAATATGCTTGTTTGTTTGTTTAAGTTTGTTTGAAAGTTCTAAAACAATATGACAATATAATCCATGTTTAATATCCAATAAAACAAAATATGAAATACCATGTGTTGTTGAAAAAATATGTTAACGTGACTCCCCAAGTGTTTCCGCCGCGTGTTGTTTTACGCGATTTGGGGTGTTACAGGTTAGTATCAGAGCACTGGTTATAGGGATTAGGTAATTAGTAATGCTTTGACCTAGACTATAACCTTCCTAGGACCCTAACGCGAGTTTTCTCGCGTTTAGATTTAAAATACAATACAATCACCTATCCTTAGGTGATTACCAAAACAAATCCACAGAATTTCAAATCCGTTTTTGAAAATCAATCATCTATCCTTAGATGATTTGTTTTTGGCTTTAAGCCTTCAAAGTTTTCAAAATCTCGTTAAAGTTTGGGTTTTAATAATGTGAACACGTGCAATCTGGAAGGGTGGGTGCCTATACCCTGAGTTTTCTGTCTAAGGCTAGAGTGTTCGTACAAATCCACTTAATCGGACCAGTCACTCTTACTTGGGAACTCTTGGGGTGAGTGTCTACTTATAGGCTAAAGCATGTCTTCGCGATACATTATAAGATCCATTTACTTCACTTTGTGTCATTTGATTGTCTTGAGAGACAAATGAATGACCACCATCCTTTTGTTTCATTGATATTTTTGATGCCTCTATTGATTTTTCCGAATGTCAATCTCACATATCTTCCTTAATGTTTTCTTTTAGAATGCCTCATCGACGTGATACAACTCAAAATGCCGAAATGGCTGCACTTATCGCTCAGCAAATGGCTGCACTTATCGCTCAGCAAATGGCTGCGATCCTCTCGAACCTAGTGACTCAAATAAATCAAGCGAACAACAATAACAACAATAAAAACAATGCACCAGCTCCGTGCAACTACAAACAATTCTGTTCGGGTAAACCACTTCAGTTCACTGGGCTTGAGGGAGCTACAGGACTTCTCCAATGGTTTGAGAGTCTCGAAAGCACGTTCCGATTCGTCCAATGTCCAAATGAGCGAAAGGTCGAGTTTGCGTCTAGTGTGTTCAAGAAAAGAGCTTTGACATGGTGGAATGGTATTATGAGGGATAGAGGTGCCGAAGTGGCCTTAGCTCAAACTTGGGAAGAGCTTCAGGCTCTTGTGATAAAGGAATTTTGTCCTTGCCACGAGCAAAGGGCACTGGAGAACGAATTCCATGATCTTAAGCAAGACAGTGGTGAGAGTCGTGCTTATACCGACTGATTTGAGGAGTTGAGTTTACTTTGCCCTTTGATGGTGACGCCTTTGGATAAGGCGATCGAGAATTATATCGATGGTTTACTTGATCTTGTGCAAGACATTGGTACTGGTAGCAACCCTACTGCTGTTTGACAAGCTATTGAGTTAGCCGCAACCTTAACCGACTCACAAGTCAGGAAAGGTAACCTTCATCGCAAGGGCAATAAGAAATCCTCTGCTAAGTCAACTCAAGAGAAACCAAAGGGAAACAAAGTCGAGCCTTCCAAACGATCGAAGAAGCGCAAGGCTTCTCAAAACTTTGCTATGACTGCACAACCCGCTCCAGCTGCTCAACCCAACCAAGCTCCCCAAAACCAACTTACTCAACCTCCTGCAAAGAAACCTTATGCGGGAACTCCTCCGCTTTGCAACTGATGTAATGGTCACCCTAAAGTTCAGATACCGTGTCGACAGTGTACTACTTGTGGAAAACTTGGTCACCTGGCGAATATTTGTCGCTTTAACCTAAACCCAGCTACACAGAACCCAGTTCAACCACAAGCAAATCCCGCTCGACCTCACTTTCCACCTGGTTCCTGTTTTAATTGTGGCGAGATGGGTCACTATAGAAACAATTTCCCGAGGCTAGCCAATGCTAATCCAACTCGTGGACGAGCTTTTAATATGAACGCCAATGAGGCCCATGCTGATAACGAAGTCGTTATGGTACGTTCTTTGTTAACAATCATGCTACTACTTTTCTGTTTGATTCGGGTGCCGATAGAAGTTTTGTGTCATTAGCCTTTGAATCTATGCTTTCGATGCCGAGAACTAGACTAGGAAAGCCTTTGACACTAGAAGTCGCTAGTGGTGAACCTCTTGTGCTCAATCATGTTATTCGAAATTGCCAGTTAAACCTCAGCAATCATTTGTTTTCTATCGACCTTACACCAATGCAACTCGGAAGTTTCGATGTTATTATAGGGATGGATTGGTTAACCAAGCATCATGCCGAAGTTATTTGTTTTGACAAGATAGTTCGTATACCTCTTTCTTCTAGTGAAATCTTAGAAGTTCGTGGAGAGAAACCCGCTAGTAACTTGAAACTCATGGCTTGGGTACAAGCCTAAAATTATTTACAAAAGAATTATGTGGCGTTCTTGGCACATATCGTAGAGGAGAAAGTAAAGAACAAGAGTATTCTAGATATTCCTGTTATCCGAGACTATCATGAGGTTTTTCCCGAAGATCTACTTGGTTTACCCCCAGTACGTCAAGTTGAGTTTCGTATCGATCTAGTACCTGGTGCCAACCCTATAGCCAAATCTCCTTACCATCTTGCACAGTCAGAAATGCAAGAGTTATCGAAACAACTACAAGAGTTATCAGACAAAGGTTTCATTCGTCCGAGCTATTCTTCGTGGGGTGCTCCTGTCTTATTTGTGAAAATGAAGGATGGATCCTTCAGGATGTGTATCGATTATCATAAGCTCAATAAACTCACGATCAAGAATCGATAGCCCCTACCTCGCATTGATGATCTTTTTGATCAATTACAAGGTGCTACCTGTTTCTCCAAGATCGATCTGCGTTCTGGGTATCATCAGCTTCGTGTTCACGAGGAGGATATTCCTAAGACTGCTTTCCGCACACGATATGGTCACTACGAGTTCATTGTCATGCCTTTCGGTTTGACAAATGCTCCAGCTGTATTCATGGACTTAATGAATCGGGTTTGTAAGCCTTATTTGGATAAGTTCATCATTGTTTTCATCGACATCATCCTTATTTATTCTAAATCTCGAGCCGATCATGAGCAACATCTTCGTTTGACTATGGAACTTCTAAAGAAAGAACAATTATATGCCAAATTCTCCAAGTGTGAATTTTGGCAAGTTCAGTTTTTGGGTCACATTATCAATGAGCAAGGTATTCATGTGGATCCTTCCAAATCGCTGCGATTAAGGATTGGAAAGCACCCACTACTCCCACTGAAGTTTGCTCATTTCTTGGTCTTGCTGGTTACTATCGACGCTTTATTGCGAACTTCTCAAAGATCGTGGTTCCTCTCACTGCTTTGACTCAAAAGAATAAGCCTTTTGAGTGGGGACCTAAACAAGAGGAAGCTTTTCAAACTTTGAAACTAAAACTCTGTGATGCTCCTATTTTGTCTTTACCCGATGGCAATGATGATTTCGTGGTTTATTGTGACACGTCGAATTTAGGCCTTGGTTGTGTTCTAATGCAACGGGGTAAAGTCATCGCATATGCATCAAGACAATTGACAGTCCACGAAAAGAATTATACAACTCATGATCTTGAGTTGGGAGCTGTTGTCTTTGCTCTCAAAATTTGGAGACTATCTTTAAGGCACGAAGTGTGTGGTTTTCACGGACCACAAAAGTCTCCAACACATATTCAATCAGAAGGAGCTGAACATTAGACAATGACGTTGGGTCGAACTCCTAAACGATTACGACTGCGAAATTCGCTACCATCCTGGTAAGGCGAATGTTGTGGCTGATGTGCTTAGTCGTAAAGAACGTGTCAAGCTTCATTGTGTTCGAGTTCAATCCGATATCCAAACACGTATTCTTGCATCCCAACGCACTTGTGTAACCCAAGGTTTGTTGAAAGACGAACTACCTCATCAACTCGAACTGCAACTCGAAACGAAAGATGATGGATTACTATACTACATGAACCGATTGTGGGTTCTGAATCAACTCAATCTCCGTGCTCTATTGATGGACGAAACTCATAAGTCTCGATATTCGATTCATCCTGGTGCTACAAAAGTGTACAAGGATCTTCGTACCCAGTATTGGTGGCCGGGTATGAAGAATGACATTGCCTTGTATGTGTCTAAATGCCTTACTTGTCTCAAAGTCAAGGCCGAGCATCAACATCCGTCTGGTTTATTGGAACAACCAGAAATACCGGTTTGGAAGTGGGAGAACATCGCGATGGATCTCATTACTAAACTACCACCACATCTAGAGGTCATGATGCAATTTGGGTGATCATTGCTGACAAACTTGCCAAGATCTATGTCGATGAGATTGTATCTCATCATGGTGTTCCTTTGGACATCAAATCTGACAGAGATGCTAGGTTCTCATCTCATTTCTGGAAGACTATGCAATCTGCTATGGGAACCAAACTCAATCTAAGCACTGCTTATCATCCTCAAATGGATGGTCAATCTGAGAGGACGATTCAAACACTGGAGGATATGCTTAGAGCTTGTGTGATCGATTTTGGTGGTAGTTGGGATTTGCATCTACCATTGATCGAATTTTCCTACAACAATAGTTATCACGCCAGCATCAACATGGTGCCTTTCGAAGCTTTGTATGGTCGAAAATGTCGTTCACATGTCTGTTGGAATGAGATCGGTGAGACACAGCTCACTGGACCTGAACTCATTCACGACACAACCGAAAAAGTCAAGAAAATACGCGTTAACCTTCTGACAGCTAGAAGCCGTCAAAAGAGTTATGCGGACAAGCGACGCAAGCCCCTGGAATTTCAAGTTGGTGACTACGTCCTACTCAAGGTATCCCCTTGGAAAGGAGTGGTTAGATTTGGAAAGAAAGGAAAACTTGCACCACAATACGTTGGACCATTCAAGATCGTTGAAAGAATCAGAAAGGTGGCCTACCGACTTGAGCTACCTCCTAAACTCGGGAATATTCACCCAACATTCAACGTGTCCAATTTAAAGAAATGTTTAGCCGATGCAAATCTTCACATCCCACTCGATGAAATTCACGTTGATGATACAATGCACTTTGTCGAGAAACCGGTGGAGATATTGGACTATGAAGTCAAGAAACACAAGCGAAGACGAATTCCGATAGTCAAAGTTTGATGGGAATCCAAACGTGGCCCAGAGTTTACTTGGGAACGAGAGGATCAAATGAAAGTAAAGTACCCACATTTGTTCTCACGAGTTTCCTCTAATTAAATTTCGGGACGAAATTTCCTGAAGTAGGGGAGACTGTGATATCTGTGGTGATCCGATCATGTAACAATGACGAACAAGTTTATCAATTAATGAAATTTTATGTTTTATTTATGCGTTTTGTATATTTATCATGACAATTGCACATATTCAATTTTTGCACGATTCCAAACTTTCAAACAACTTCTGGAAGCGAAATCACAAACTGTTACGCAAACGCAATCAGTTTAACGCGATGTACACTTCGGAACAAAGACACAATTATAACATACCGTAAATATCCTTTGTATAACTTAAAAATAAGTTTTGAAGGATTTGGTATGTTAAAAACAAGTTTATTCGATCATAGGGACTATTTACGACAAAATATGAAAGTCTGCCGATTCTCGTAGCGACACACATTTCGGAACAAATTCATAAGCCAAACATACCTTAAATAACCTTTACATAAATTAGAAATAATTTTTGGAGGGTTCGCTATGGCAAAATCACGTTTTTGTAACTTCAGGGGCTATTTTGCAAATTTTGCGAAACTGTGCCCATTCGCGTATTTCTTAATCCGAGACATGTACGCACATCCAAAAATTTTTGTAATCAATAAAATTTTTTTTATTGATTGGAACGCAAAAATATCATTCGTTACGTTTTTACGGTCATGCACGCGTTCGTTACGATTTTCGTCGTAATTAACCGAAAACCGCAACCGTACGACCAAACGAACCGACTTCTGGAACATTTTTGGACACATTTCAAGTTCCCTATGTTATTTCGTCCTTATAGAGCTTAAAAATTAGGTTAACGGGTGTTAGTAGTGCCAAAACATGACGAAACGCTTGTAGGGGCCTGTTCTGCCAATTTCTGAAACTTGGGACCAGCTGAGGTGGATGCGGACCGCATGGCCCAGCTCACCAGTTTTGTTGGCAGCAGCTGATTAACTTGCTTGTTGTCTCACCAAACGAACTTGCCACCCTATATCCTGCTTCTAATAAGTGTATTGACACTAATCCAACTTGGTGATGATTCATGGACACTTGTAAAGCTCTTATGACTTCAAATTTAACTATAAATAGCTTGGGGATTTCACAATTTGAAACCTTTCAACCCCCCATATTGCTCTCAACAGCCATTTCATGAAGTAGCAACCACTTTGGAACATCCTCTGAGATTCCTTGGCCATCCTTAGTATTTGTAAGTGTTTCAATCATGTCTTGTTCCATTATTGTAGCATATTTGAGCTAAAAATCGAACAGTTTGACTTCTGTTTGACTTTCAGTTTAGATCATGAATTGATCAAAACAAAATCCAGTTGAACTTGTTAATGTGGTCATAATCATGATGGTTATAATCCTTAGTGATCATGCCTACTGATTTCCACATTTACTAGTCATTTTTGACAAATCAAAGTTTCGGTCAATAATGCGATTTAGCGCAATTTACAATGAAACTAATTTCGGGTGTCAAAACAGTTTGTTTTGGTATTAAAGCTCTTTTACAACTTAGTTATACATATCAAAACATGTCTAACTCGTCACTTTTAGTATGGTGCTTGTCTAGGATCGTTTGTTGAACGGTTTTGACCACCGCTTTGACTTTCAAATCCGACCCGTTTGGTTGATCTTTGAACCCAACCAAATACAAAATTTTGACCATAGTTATATAGGGAATAACCCTCTGAGGTTATACCTTATGGTCATATCATTTGATTAGTGTTATGATAGTTAGTTGTTATGATCTTCAATAATGACCAAAATGCCTTTTTTTGCAAACAAATCAACTATAAGCATATGTAACATAAACTTTTACATGTAATTTGATCAGATAACATTTTCAAACATGTTTAAGCATTAAAGACTTATTATAACACATAACTAACCATCCGATTACATAGTTATGCAAATGACGTGTTAAAGTGGCTTAAACTACCTTAACGGGTCATAACGGGTCAAAAGCACTTAGGAACCTTTTCAAATCAGGATGTAGATTTTGTTAACCATTTCATATGAGTACCAACACTCATTTGGTTTACAAGACCTCATTCTATCCGATTCTCCAATTTCAAGTCCCGATGTTTACACAATTATCCGTTTTTAGGACACGCTTGATTTCTCAGATCTTTTGAGCTTATTTGGTCTTTGATTCAAGAATACTTTGCAATCACAAGTGAGTACATAGTCCCCTCTTTTATGTTTTGCAAATATTTTGGGGTGATTCATATGTCCTGAAACATTTTCGAGTTTACAAAATACAGATACTATGGTTTATTTAAAGAATATGATTTAAATAATGTGAACGAACTTGTTGTTGCATTGTATCCATAACGAGAATGGCATTCATTAACAATGGCCAAACCGACCTGTAGTAAGTTACGACGCCTAGGACTGACAATCCCGTTACCAAAATTCCCGGGGTTTGTGGGGAAGTTTGGGAAGTGACTGAAACTGTATTTGTAACAAACCCCTTGGTGGTTTGTTATACGATTAAAGGACCCCATGGGTGGTCTCGAACAAGTCAACAAAGGTTTGAATGTATTCACGAAACGACCAAAAGTTTTCACAATTAAAACAAGAACGATTGTACGATTGGTCTATAACAAGGAACGATGAACGATGAACAATTGGTTTATAACAAGGAACGATGGACGATGAACAATTGGTTTATGATTAGTAATTTAAATAACGCGATGGGTGTAATGTGATAAAAGCATGGTGGAGACGCCGCTGGTACTTCCTATATGTAAGTGCTTTCATCGTATTACATACCGTGGCCTTATCTAAATTTCTTGGAACAATATTTTCAAACAATGACACACAACGATTTTCAATTAAAGATATAAACCATACGAGGTTTCTTTCAAGACGATTTACTACTCGGATTTACAAAACAAATGTTTTGGTCAAGATTTATGGCTACAAGTCTTTTATAAACTATAAGTAACTTGTTTTAGTTGGTTAGTTATCATTTGCAATACCAAACACTTTTTGATAACAAGGTTTTCAATTAACGACTCTAGTAGTCTGACAAGGTATTTCAATACATATATACAAGACCATGAATTTGACACACTCAGAAAACCTATGTACTCTCCGGCATATTTTTGCTGACTCGTTTTCACATATGTTTCATGGAACAATGCTTGATGATACTGATGCATGCTCATGTAGGATCGGACATGGACCTTAGTGCTTATAAAATAAGAAAGACAATAAATATGCTTGTTAGTTTGAAAGTTCTAAAACAATATGACAATATAATCTATGTTTAATATCCAATAAAACGAAATATGAAATACCATGTGTTGTTGAAACAATATGTTAACGTGACTCCCCAAGTGTTTCCGCCGCGTGTTGTTTTACGCGATTTGGGGTGTTACATAACCTATGCATGAATCAAGTAAGAGAGTTAGCTTTGTAGGTGATGCCCACCAAGTGTTCGATAAAATGCCTAATGAGTTTTATTGAATGGTTAGTGTATCTATGTATGTCAATTGAAAGTTTGACTTTTGACCTAAAATAGAATTGAATGGTAAATGTGGTATAAAAATCCATAAGGGTGATGGACATGATTTTGGATGAATGATCTAATCATCTTATGGATATGATGTGACAGTTTGACTCTTGACAAGCTAGGTGGGAGCTTGCAAATGAATGGGTCAAATGGGTCAAGTGCACAAGGAAACTTGGACAAATGCAAGGTAAGTAAAGCTTACACCTCCTAGACTAGAACCACTACTTATGTGATGGAAAATATTTTGGTTAATAACAAGGGTTAACAAATAACTAGATGTGTGGTTAGCTGGTAAAATTATGACAAACTAATATTGGTGATAAATGAGAAATTGTTAAGATGAGACCCGATAGTGTAAACCATGAAACGAGTCAAAATGGGTAAAATTATGACAGATTACATTTTGGTGAAAATGAGAAATTGTTAAAATGATGGTGTAAACCATGAGACGGGTCAAAATAGGTAAATTCTGAAAAACTACATTTTGGTGATAAATGAAAAGCTGTTAAGATAGACTCCATGGTGTAAACCATGACACAGTCAAAACGGGTAAAATGATGACGAACTACATTTTGGTGATAAGTTAAGATGAGACCCCACGGCGTAGGGTCATACGGGTCAAATGGTGATGTTATCACGATTATAATTCGGTATTTAATGCTTTGTCTTATTAAGTTCTATACTATAATGTAAGGGCATGCATTGCCATGATTTAGCAAAGAGAATCGCAAGGTAATGATAACAGGTCATTACTTTGATCCGACATGTATTTGTAACAGGTCATACTTTTGGTAAGGGCTTATGGCACGATTAAAGATGGTTGAGTCAGAATAGGGTGATAGTCCACCTCAAGTGTGGTTATACTAGTAATTGGGTAATATGGCTCTTAGAGGCAAGAATATGTCTATGATGCGAAATTATGTCCGAATGAGTTTTTAAATACAAGGCCATTAGAAAATCTATGTCCTTAGAGACATAATTAATCTTCACGGGATAACAAGTTATATGTGTCACTAGGCTTCATTTAAACTTGCAATCCCCTAGTTTGTCAAAAGACTTAAAATTTACTAAAGTGCCCTCGGATGATGGGTTTGGGTATACTACCTCAAAGGGTAGATTTGATAATGAGTCTTATGATTGAGACCATTATTCCATTAACTAAATATGGGAGGGTTAAGCTAGCAATGCTCAAAGCCTCTTAATAGGTCAGTTGGGTAAAACTTTAAACCAAAAGAGCATGTGATATTATGTATAACTATAGTTGGGAAAAAGAAAATAAGAATGATATAAAGAAAAATGGAAGTATTGAGCTAGAATCTCAATGCCTTCTTAACGGGTCGCTTGGGTAAAACACTAAACTGAACGAAAGAATTGGAAATTTAGGAAACCTGGTCCAAATTGTGGGTATCGGGTTTGAGACTTGAAGGGAAAAGTTTGCAAAGTGCACGCTTCAGTAAAGTGCACCCTTCACCAATGTACACGCTTCTACAAAGTGAATGCTTCAGCAAAGAGCACGCCTTTCATCAAAGTGCACATATTAGTGAAGTGCACATATTTAGCCGTCGCGACACGCGACGTTTGAAGGTGTTTCTGTCGCGATACGCGACAGAACCCCGATTGTTCAAAAAGCTTTCTTTTGTCATTTTTTGATCTGGCAACACAAAAGAAATATAAACACTAATTGTTTTTTTTGTTTTATGACAGGTTTATAAAAGAGCTAGTACCGGACAAACGATGTGAAGAACTGAAAACAATTAAACCACCACATCATTGGGAACATCTTTTCAAAAAGATAAAATATGCTCACACGTGATGAAGAAACAGTAGATCTAACTGATCGGAATTGAATTAGATCTAGGGTTTAGTCTCTGCATAAAAGAGTTAATCTTTCGCCTCGTCGTTTGGAATTGTATGTCGATTAACTCTGCAAAACAAACCACCGTTAGACTCGCCACGGAGAGAATGGGGGTTCTCTCCGTGACCACCCTCCGGCGTGATAATAAGTACAGGTTGATCGGAATAGTTTAAAGTGAAGTAAGAGAGAGAGAGTAAGTGAGAGTGAATACCTTTTGCTTGCACCTGAAGACACTTATTTATAGCCGGATTTAGGCGCCAAAATGTGAGAGAGGAAATTTTAACAGAATCTTCGTTAACGTCGTTATCAGTTAGATCACCATCCAATCACACGAATTATGGTGTTGATCAATGGTTAAGGAAATGCCACATGGCAGATGATGCCTTTTTGCTTTCTGTTATAAGTGTGCCATCATCGTGACTTTGAGGAATGTATCAGATTGTGCCACATGTCAATTCTGTTGTAACCGCTCTAAAACTATTTAAAGTTGTTTCCTTCTGAAATGCTGCTGAGTTTCTTTTCTGTTGTAACAGAAAAGATTCCTTACTTGTCTTTCTTGCGCGCAGGTGTCATCTGATTAGAGAAAGAGAACCAAGCTTCACTTTTACCTTGCGCGAGCCCACGCAGGGTAGTTAAATGATTGTTTCTTCTCTTAGATGCCTAGCGCATGGAAGACGATTTGTGCAAGGTTTGCTCTTGTAGTAATAATGGGTATGGTCTCTTACTTGGCGCACGGTTTTTGGGACCATACCCCGTGAAGTCCCCCCAGTCCAGTGTTGCTCCTATGCGCAAGTGGCAAGTAGGTGGAGCACTGGACTAATAAAAATTATAGTTCTCACGCCCAACTGATGGCGGAAACATCGGAGTGAGACGAAATAGATTGCTCATTGCTCACAATGCTAATAGTGACAATAATTAATTAAAACCGAACTTCATTTCACAAATAAATCATTATTACAATACATGTAATTTCCAATAACAATAACAAATAAGGACAAGATTTATACAACATGATTAAGCCTAAGCGTCTATATGTGTATCTAGCATCAACGCTACTTCAATTTCATAGTGTCGTCTTCGTCAACTTATAACATGTTTAAAATAAAGTCAATGCAAAACCAAAGGCGACTACACAAGTTTAAGCATAGCATACGCATACGAATAAAGTTTTAAAACAATCCTCATGGCAACTATGATTCATACAAGAGCATATACAAGGCATGCAATACTACTAGTCAAACCCTTAACGTAATCACGATATTTTAACATGGCCTCTAGATTTCATGAGGAGGGGGATGCTTTACTTCCTATAGCGCTATACATGTCAAATGAAGGTTAAGATAAAGCTAATGACTATGGTATTACATAAGAATGGTCCAAGATATAAGCAACGAGTAAACGTATCAAGCATTCATGAATATTGGATTGTTTCGTGCATTTCATAAAGTTTAAGTTTGGTGATTTTGTATAAGGTAAACATGTTACACCCAAAAGTGATATAAACGAAAAGTGGGTCGGTGTACTCACGGTTTTGCAAGCTTTCCGACTTGATAAAAATCCGTGAACGTTGTTGGTTGGAGCTTCAAAGCTTCCTTTAAAATACTTCGTGTTTTCTTTTAGAATTCTTAGAGTTATCTTCCTTGCTTGGAAGATTTGAGAGAAGTAGAGAGGTTGAGAGAAGATAGTTGGAACAGTTAGTGTCCTTTTAGAATTCTTAGAATTCTTGATTTAGAGAGATTTGAGAGAATTAGGGAGATGGAGAGAAGAATGGTGTGAAGAAAATGGTAGAAGGAGGTTGGTATTTATAGGTAGAGAAGGTGGAAAATGGTGAAATATGATTGGTTAAAGAAGGTGGAAGATGATTGAGAAGGTGATTGGTGGAGAAAGGAGGTGGAAAATGGTGAAATATGATTGGTTAAAGAAGGTGCAAGAGGATTGAGAAGGTGATTGGTGGATAAAGGAGGTGGAAAAGGGTGAAATATGATTGGTTAAAGAAGGTGGAAGAGGATTGATGATGTGGAAAGATGATTGGTATATATGATTGGTTAAAGAAGGTGGAAGATGATTGAGAAGGTGATTGGTGGAGAAAGGAGGTGGAAAATGGTGAAATATGATTGGTTAAAGAAGGTGCAAGAGGATTGAGAAGGTGATTGGTGGATAAAGGAGGTGGAAAAGGGTGAAATATGATTGGTTAAAGAAGGTGGAAGAGGATTGATGATGTGGAAAGATGATTGGTATATTTCTTGGTATTCATTAAGTATATATTATGTAACTGAGTATATAAAAAGTATAAAAGTATAACTCAAGTATTGAGGATGTGCGTATAAGTATTTATACGTATAATTGTGTCGGTTTGCGTATAAATACGTATTTAAATGATCAGTTGTGTGAATAAAAAATATGCATAAAATATGAATTTTATTATGATTAACGCCTCAAATTGTGAGATTGAAATTAGAATACGAATGTAAGGTTTCTAAAATTAGAACACGAACGAAATTTTTAAAATAGAAATACAAAGATACGAGGCGTTACAATAGTGTTCATTTTATTTCTGTAAATAATTTCTCTACGCTAAAGGAAATGAAATCTTCATGTAGAAGGAAAGAACCTCCTGAATAAGTAGAGACAATTTTGAATTTTGAAAAAGCTGTCATTGTGTCAGGGTTTTGGTGAAAAGCACGTGTTGAGGTGACGTTTGACGTGCGTGTGACAGCTGTCAACAGAGACGTTCAACATTAATTGCAAAATGGCTCTTGGTGATTACACGTGCGCGTGGGGACGGTTACTGTTCACCACTCGCCCTTCTATCGCCTAGGGTTTGACGAAAACCCTGAATTTTTGACACGTTTGCTGCGGGCATTTATTGCGATGCCTATATACACTCTTCATCACAATCTGTCGTTTTTGTGCTTTCAGAAATTCTTTTCTTCCTCTTTCTCCTACAAATACTCCCTTTCCACTGTAATTCAAAATCAGTTGATATCTGCCTCAGATCCTTGTCATATTTCTATGGCTACGAGTTCTACTCCTTAGGAGATAGTGGATATGCCATCGACATCATCGTTGCCAACATTGAAGTGGAGACGGAGTGCCTTCGACAGTCTGGTTACTAACTTCAAGTTCCCAAAGTCATGGGATGCCCGATATCCAGATGATACTGACACAACGGCGAATGCTCCGGCATGGTACATTACTTTGTTTTGGGATTACTTTGATGAGGGTAATTTCCGACTTCCCGTGACTCATTTCTTACTGGAGATTCTTGATTTCTATAAGTTTTACGTATCCCAGTTAAACCCTATGGGGATGGTTCGTATCGGCACTTTGAGTTTGTTTGTCGATCGATGAACATCCTTCCGACCGTGGATAGATTTAGGGTTTTTTACCAACTACATTGTGCGTTAGGGTTCTATTCATTTCAACAACGTCTTCCAGCGAAAAGGTTATTGCTTAACCCACCCAAGTCTTTTCATGATTGGAAACAAAAGTTTTTTTACATTAAAGGGGCTGTGATACGGTCAAAGATGACCTTCCACGGGGTTGAAGAGATCGAGCTTGAGAGAATGGCTATCCCCACTGATGAAGTATGGTACCAGGATTTGAAGGATGTGCCTAACATTGTTTTGCCAGAGAGGGCTTTAGTTGCAGCAGGAATGAGTATGCTCTGGAAGGCTGGCCGTCGTGAGAAACCAGTGTATGTTGAAGAAGGGACAGGTAAGTCGTCTTACTTTATAATATGGTTCTGCATGCGTGTGCTCATTCTTTTGTGGTGTTTGGAGTTAGTTCCTTGTATGTTGTATCTTTCCAAAGAGAAAAAGGCAAAATGGAAGTGATGCCTATCGACGCAGATGAAGAGCCTTGGTTCTCACAGATCTTGGGAAACTTTGAACTGCCCAAAATAGAAGAGCTCAATGCGCAACCCTCTGCAACTACTGGTAAGTAATTTTCCTTTGATGCCTGAGTTAGTATTGAAATATTATCCCAAACGTTAGATGTTAGGTAATATTGCAATATAACTTATGGCGCGCATATTGTTTTGTTTGTGGTAATCCCAGTAGGTGACTTGTCAAACTTGGGCGTAGGCCCTGACTCCAAGAAGAAGAAAAAACCTACTGTTGCCATTCCTCTTCCCAAAAAACCTGTCGTTCTTGCGCCTAAGGCTCCTGAAACCCTAAAGGTGGAGATCAAGAAAGGTACGCACCTTGTCTCTGATTCTTGGTGTGAGTACGTGGTGGTGTTAGACTCATTAGAAGGTCTTGCGCCTGTAGGTTTAAAGAAACCCAAGGCAGAACCGAAGGATATAGCAGAGATTCCTGCGGCGAATCCAGATGACCCGATCTACGTGCCATTAAGTCCTGAAATATTGGTACTCCGTACCTCCAAGCAAAGAAAAAACACTGCCCCTGAACCACCAGTACCACCATCGAAGAAAGCTGCGCTGGGAAGAATCAGGAAGAAGAGCAATTTGGATGCTCTTGCAGAAAAATTTTCTCCAGGTAAGGGCACTTAACATGTCATTTGTATACTGAAATTCCTTTTTTTCATCTGTGCTTGTCATATGCAGAAAAAATTGTGAAGGTGGCGCAGACCACATCATCATCAATGCCTACAGCGCATCAACCTGAAGTTGAAGACTTCGAGAAGAGTGGTGATGATGTGAACCCAGACGCGACGTATGCTGGCCTAGAACCCATTGTGCCCGATATGCCAGAAAAATCTGCTCCGAAAGAAGAGCATATAAAATTATTTGTTGAAGATCCTGCTGGCGAGCAGGTAAAAGATAATGCCCCTTCTGATGTTGAAAAGCAACCTGTTGAGGATCCGAAGATACCTGTCACACCCCAACCGATGGCGGAAACATCGGGATGAGACGAACAAATTGCTCAAAATGTCATAATACTACTTTGCGACAATATTTAATAATTCAAAATTTCATTGCTACTAAACTATTGTTTCAATGTTTCAAAGGGAAAGTACGACATGTTTCAATTGACAATACAACATAGAACCAAAATACATGAAATTAAAACTGTATCTAATCCACCCTAATGTATTTCTTCATCGGCATCAACTTAGTTTCCTGCAACATGTATTAAAAATATATATATCAACAAAAGGTTGGTGAGCATACAAGTTTGATACATAGCATAATAACGAAAAAATTTGACTCATATCCAACATGGCAACAATGCATATATAATTGTCTTAACATACTACACTTGTTTTCTTATATGTCAATCCATAGTCTAACGCAATAGTCATTACCCAACATTGTCATAAAACGGGTGTTTAATAGTCTACTTAACAATACCACAAGCATACGGGCGGGCGTTACTCCTAGAGCGCTATATTTGTTAAGGTTGGCTAGCAAGGTTAATGAGCATATATCACAAGTCTAACATAGCATGCATTAATCGTGTATATAAATAAGTATCATGTTATAACGGATAGAGTAAATTTGTAAACTAGTTTCATGGTTTTTGTACATGTTGCACCCGAAATATTAAAATGGAAAATGGGATCGAGTATACTCATGGTTTTGCAAGCTTATCCGACTTGAATTCCGAGAGTGGTTGGGTTGATTATCTTGGAGCACCTCGTCCTTCTACAAGAAGGAACAAAGGCGTATGAGTATTGGGAGTTAACGGGACATTATAGATTCGGAGTTTTAAATAACGTGAAAATAGTGTTATGAAAATAATCATCTTGTACTCATGACCCTTGTTCTTAACACTATAGAAACCTCAAGGGTTTGGTGTGTTTTTCATGGATTCAAGACCCATTAGAATCGCAACAAGTGTATGGTCCTTAGATGATGTAACGAGTTTCTTAACAAGTAACTATGAGTTATTATTAAGTCTTTGTCACACATATAAATATATATACGTATATACTTATATTAGGTACTTTAAATCATAAATCAAGTATGAGGTAGGAGAATAAAGTCTCCATTTAGGTACCTCTAGTGTCATGGATTTCATGTAGGAGGTAGGAAGAACATGCTTCCGTTTAGGCACCTCGAATGTTCACCACTACACTTGTATTATAAACACAAGGAGGGTCAAGAACTAAATAATAACAACAACTAATCTAATATGAAACATCAAGTAGTGTGTGGAATCAAGATGGGTTGCCAAGGCTAGACCATCATCACACATGCACAAGTTGAACTTGGACACTACTTGTGGGTGTAAACCCAAGTCGAAAACAGAAAGTTTGTGAGGTTTTCACCTCTAGTTTGACATGTCTCAACCAAGCATTAGGACATAGGTTTGAGATGAGATAACTCAAGTTTGAACAAGTTTAACAAAGTTTAGTACACCTTGGAGCCTTTGTGGTGAAGTTCCAGGTCTGGATTCTCCAAGGGTAACCTATGGAATCATACCCAAGGTTGTTCCAAGTGGTTTGAAAGAAGAATGGATGAAAAAGATGAAGTATAAGTGAGGTTATGCTCACTTTTGCAACTTGAGTGAATATGCCTTGCTACTAATTTCTCAGCTGAATTTAGAGTGTTTGAAAGAGAGATTAGAGTGTTTGCAAACTGGAGGAAGTGTGGAGGAGGCTTGGGTTTTATAGGAAGTGATTAGGGTTGGGTTTGGTGAGCATTCAATGTAAGAAGCACAATCCTACAAACACCAATTGCCCAAACCAAGAGCAGATGTAAACATTCTGCGTATTTTGCCCTCTGGCGGGGAGCGAGATGGGAAGGGTTTGGCGGTCGTGGGGTGCCAGAGGGTAAAATCCCTAAACTTTGTTGATTTTTGACAATTTTAGCCCCTGAAGTTTGTATTTTGATTGTTTTAGGGTGTTTTAAGCATAAAAGGCATAGTATAAGGGTTATCTATGTAATGTAAGCATAATAATGAGTGTTAACAAACATGATCAAGTATATGGATCGCGATTAAGTATTGTATATGTCTAAATGTATCAAGTTTTTATGCGCATTGTGGTCTAAGTAACATATATGTAGAATATAAATGAGTTGATATGATAAAATAGAACATGTGTTTTATTATGATTCAACTCTCGGAATATTGATTACAACGAAAAGATGAGTACAACGATTACAAAGTTTCCAAAATTAGAATTACAACAAAGGCTTTCTAAATATAGAAAGTGTGAAAACGCTGGGCGTTACAATACCCCCACCTCACCAAAAAAAACCACCCACAGCCAAGCAAAGAACATTGGCTCATCCTCTGTTGCGCCTAATTTTGAATCATTTTTTGATGACCCAACAGAAGAATCCCCCATTCGCCCCGAGGAGACGCCTGGGGATTACTATTATCGCTCCTACTCAACCAAGCGAGCCTCCGCCTTCCATGAACCAGTGTGGAAGCTTAAATAAAGTGATGCCTATACCGACCTACAAGCTTGTAGGGAATGGTACAAGGGCATCTATCCACCGGCGGAGGTGATTTGCCAAGAAGAAAAGTCTTATGAACAAACATATCAGGCTTAATTGTTAGAGACGGCGCAAGCCTCATCTGTGACCCACAGGATTGTGCGTGAGTGGAGCAGTATGAATAAGGAGTGGGATGAATTTGAGTCTAAAAAATTTAAAGTTGGGGTTGAGAGTGAGAAGGTGAGGAAGATGAAGGTGGACCTAGAGGCGGAGAGATGCAAGTTCGAGGATGAGAAGAAAACGGAAGAATGGTTCGCCTTAGGTTGGAAAAAGAAAGTAGAAGCGGAGGTGGCACTTCTTGCTACATAGCGTAAGAGATGGCTAGAAGCCTGCGAGCGTGATAACAATGAGAAGATCTCTTTTGCGCAATGAACTAGAAAAATTAAAGCAAGAGAAAACTGACGCTGTAGCCGCTACTGATGAAGCCCGCTCGCACCATGAACGAAGCGAGCAGAATGAGGTAGGGACCAGAATGACACTACTTCTTAGAGATAAAGAAATAGCTGATCTTACCTCTATGTTATTTGATCAGGAAAAGATGAAAGCCAATCTTGACAATGCAAAGAAAGATATTCAACTGGCGAAGGTTGAGAAAGCTGAGTTAATCCGCCATCAACCGGAGAATGAGAAAAAAATCAAAGATACGGAGAAAGAGCGTGCTACCGTGGAAAGCATTGTTGAATCCTAAACGAAAAACCTGACATGGATGCAGCATTATTTGATTGTGAATGTGAGTACCATTTTTCTTCTTACATTGTTGATATGTCGTATTGATCTTACGTCATAACTTATTTTTTATAGATTGCCAACTCAATTTTGAACTCTGTTGAGTTGGATGAAACCATGGCGCAGCTTATGGTTTCGGCCCGGAATGCTGGCTATGCCCGGGGCTACCAAGATTGCGCAACCCATGTAGAGTACGTCCTTAAAGTGAAGTGGGATACTAGCTGATCGATGCTTCATGGAGTTGATACACACTCCTCTTATACAGCTGCCAAGGCTAAATATGATCAGCTGCAAATTCCCATTATGGAGTTGGTGGATAATGCCCTACCCCATGACGACTTCGTGAAGCGTCTGATAGAATTTTTTTGGAAGCGGAAGAAAAACAGGCTGAAACAAAGGCCCTAGAGTAGGAGTTGTATTTAAGCCATGTTTGTTTAATATTCACATGTATGTACAGATGCGCTTCTGCGCAAGTCTTTTATGTCATAATATATTTGGATTACAATTTTTGCACGAGTACAATTACTTGTTTAGGATAAGATAAATGAACGAGATTAACCAACTCATGTGTGAGCAGCAATAATGTGATAGCTCATGAGTGGCAATTATTTTTGTGTTTCCAAAGTAATCGCATGCATTTGTAAGAAATATTCATAAAAGCAAAAATGTAAGTAGCGGCAAAGTGAAATTTCATTGATAAGGCTTCGAGCCATAACTGTCGCTAAGATTACAAATAAACTACTGTAAGCAGTCTCATGCAAAGCGCAAAGCTATTGCATTGAGAGAGCTGAGATTACAAATAGCAACGGCGCAACTGCTGGGCGTTCCAGGTTCTGGGAACGCTGGTGCCGTCCATGCGCTTGAGGGTATAAGCTCCTTTGCCAAGAACTTCATTGATTACGTAAGGGCCTTCCCATCTTGGAGCGAGCTTTCCTGGCTTCTCAATGTTGGAGGCTTCATTATCTCGGAGGAAGAAATCTCCAGGTAGAAAGGTGCAAACGCGTACTCTTTTGTTGTAATAATTCTCCGATTGGGATTTATACTTTGCTTCACGAATAGTTGCGTTTTCGCGTCTTTCTTCGGCCAAATCAAAATCCAAACGACGTTGCTCCTCGTTGTTTTGTTTCTCCAGGGCAAGCATCCTTGGAGATGGGAGGCCTATCTCCACTGCTTCCGTTCCGTAAACCAAACTGAACGGAGTTTCTCCTGTGCTTGTCTTGGGCATTGTGCGATGAGCCCACAAAATACTGGGAAGCTCATCTACCCATCCTCGCCGCGCCGTACCCAGGCGGGCCTTGATACCATCAACCAGTTGTTTATTGATGCTCTCGACTTTTCCGTTCGCCTGTGGATGCGCAACGGAAGAGAAAACATGCTCAATCATCATCTCTTGCATCCACTTTTGTAAATCTTCGGATGCTAGGTTTGGACCGTTATTAGTTATAATGCGCATCGGTAGCCCAAACCTACAAATAATGTGCTCCCATGTGAATTTCCTAATCACCATAGTTGTTATGGAGGCTAAAGGCTTCGATTCAATCCACTTCGTGAAGTAATCCACAACAACTACAATAAACTTTACTGCACCTAGCGCATCAGGGAACGGACCGACCAAATCAATGCCCCACTGTTGGAAAGGCTAAGCAGCGGTTATTGGAACAAGTGGATTTTTTGGGCGCATGGTTTTCGGAGCATGTCTTTGACAAGACATGCATCTGCGCAAAGTTTCAACAACATCGACATGCATTCCAGGCCAATAGTAGCCTGCGCTCATAACTTTGGCTACAACCATGCGCGGTCCAACATGAATGCCGCACAATCCTTCGTGAATCTCTTTGATTAAGTATTGTGCATCACGCTTGTTGACGCATCGTAAAAGAGGACCCATGTACGACTTCCGATATAAAATACATTCTGCCATTTCGTAATTAAGGGCCTTGCATTGTATCTTCCTTGCTTGTGCCTTGTTATCAAGGAGAGAACCATGTAGCAGATACATAATGATTGGATACATCCAAGATGGACTTCCAATTTCTACGATACTTACTTGTTTTAGTGGCACAGAAGGATTGCTCAAAATTTCTATTCGGACCTCTTTAGCCAAATGTTTGAAACTTGTAGCCGCCAACTTGCTTAAAGCATCTGCTTGTTTATTATTGCTGCGATTAACATGCACTACTTTAAAGTGTTTAAACTGACTTATCAATGTCTTTGCCTATTCTAGATACAGATCCATAATGTCTCCTTTAGCGTCGTAAGCTCCGGTTACTTGCTCCGCCACTAATAAGGAATCAACGTGTGCTATTAAATTTGTTGCTCCCATCTTGATAGCGAGGCGCAATCCTGCTAGAAATGCTTCATATTTGGCCTCATTGTTCGTATTTTTGAAATCCAGCCGAATAGTATATGTGAACTCTTGATTGTCATGGTTTACCAGACTGTCACACCCCGACCCACAGCGGAAAAAGGTGATCGGGGCATGATTGGGTTTTCATCAAAGCTCATGACATTTATTATGATGTTTCATATTTATTATTACAATTTTAAAGAAGATCATACAATCAAATCATACAAGTACAACATGTTCTATACATCTTTCTAGTCTTCATTATTTTTCTTCTAAGGCAATTTCCTATGTGTTCCTTGCTTCATCCTGTTCACCTGTATCATGTGTAAAAATGGTTTTTGGGTCAACAAAAGTTGGCGAGTGAACCTTGTTGAAAACATTTGATATTGATTTCTTATTGTATTTAATATGGAAAAATTGTGCAATAATCATATGTGAGCAAACGTATATAATCAAACAAACAATAACAAACCACCTTGCATGAGTATATGACATGAATGATAATGTATATGTTGGCAACGTCACGTTCCGCTCATCGGTAATGGGGAACAGACGGCCTATGATGATGTATGTGTGATCAAGGCTCAATCAAACGGAGCCGACCATATGTTGGCAACGCCACGTTCCGCTCATAGGTAATGGGGAACAGTTCCGCTCATAGGTAATGGGGAACAGACGAGCCTATGATAATGTATGTACTGAAAATAACAAATTTATTCTAAACATTAACCACACAAATAATTGAAACATATTGGATACACATTTGATCATGGATATGATGGATGCACAAGTGTTTAAATGTAATAAATAATAAGCGACACATGATACACCTCAAAATGTGACTAAAACGGGGAATTTGTAGAGATTCACTCACAGTGGTTGCGTTTCTTGGATTGATGATGAATGCGCACGAATTTGAATTTAACCACGAGAGAAACTAACCTAAATAATAACATAATGGTTCGGTAAATAAATGGATTTTATTTGAGATTAATAATTTTAATTCATAACCTTAATAGGATTTCTAGATTTATTTTTTGTGAATTTAAGGACATTTTCTAACTTTAAAAATATTATTTTTAAGTATTTTTTAAATAATTTTCTGATTAAATAAATAAATAAAAAAAATAAAAAAATGTTGACCGTTGACTTTGACTGTTTGACCGGTTCGGACTTTGTGTTTGTTTGCGCTGAGTGAGGTTCGAACTCGTGACCTCCCGTACGCGTGCACGCAGCTCTACCAACTGAGCTACGTGTCTAACCCGAAATATTTCTGTTTTTAATTATACTTATATACTATTTAGATTTATCCAGTAATCAAAAGAATTTTAATTATATCGAACCGTGCACATAACAGGTCTCGAACCCGGGACCTGTTGTTTAACGTTGCACACATTCCACCGCTGGACTGTGTGTCTAACCCGAAATATATTGAAGTTTAATTATACATATACACATACTAGCGCTAACATATTTTGATTTAAAAAAAGGCTTGGATAATTTCAGGGGCGGTGTAACTAACCGGATTCGAACTCGAGACTTTGGCTTCGTGTTGCACACAGCCCGACCAATTGGGCTGTGTGACTAATCCGAAGGATATAAGATTTTTATTAAATTTATATATTTACTAGATTATTTCGTTAACTGGTTTTAAAAAGGTTGTGTATAATTGGCGAACCGGAAAGCATGTACAGACTCGAACTCGGGACCATGGCTTGAAGTTTTGCACACAGTCCACCGCTGGACTGTGTGTCTAATCCGTTTCGAATTAAACTTATACATTAACAGTGCTTCATCTTCTTCGTTACTTGAACAACCAGACTGTTAAAATCCGATTTCTTCGATTCATTAATCAATTCCTTTATTAATTTTTGAATAACTACATATGAGACTAATAAAAATGAGAGGGATTAGATGTAAGATATACCGAACAGAGATCCCCTGTTTCTCCGGCGAGATTCCGATGACAGCAGGTTATTCCGGCGACGTGTAACTTGCGGCAGAGGATCTTCAGGAAGTTTGAGGTGACTGTGGGTGACTTCTGTCAAAGCTCTAGAAGTTCTATTTATAGAGTAAGGCAAAAGAGATGAAATGGGTACGGTTTTCCGGCGACTTGCAGAGAATTCCGGCGAGTTGTTCTTGCTGAATAGGGACTTGTAGAGAGGTTAGCGAGAGTGTTGAGAGTTGATTCGAGTAAACAAGCGAATTGATTTGAGTTTTCGGTTATGAAATTCTCGGTTTATGAATGAAATTGATTTGAGTTTTCGGTTATAACTGATGTTTATCATTAGTTATACCCATTTGCGATCAAACAGAAGCCGTTTCTTCCATAATTCCCGCGATTTAACGAGTGAATTCGGAAGTTGAAACTGAAGTTGCAGGTCTTACATTTTCTTACATAAGATTTAAATGTTTTCAACTTTAGCACAAATGTGCGTGTGGCGGAGTGGTGAAAGTTGTGTGGGTATTAACTTCTGGGTGACCCGGGTTCGAAACCCGGCGTCTCCACATTTTTTTTTATTTGTTATTTTTTTGTTATTTAATAATTTTGTTTTAAAATTCTAATTTGTTTATTAATTATGTATCGTATAAAATTAATTTGAGCATTAAATACGCGAAAAAATTTATAACTGATTATTCGGTTTAATAAACGAAGCGGGTTTGGATAACCCAGTTTTTTTTACGGATGTTACAGTATCCCCTACTTTTAGAAATTTCGTCCCGAAATTTAAGTAGTGGTATGTTTGACTCAAAAGGAGGGTGGTTTTGGTAATTACATACTTAGAAGGGGGTAAGAGTTTAAATTTTTACTTGAGGCGGTAACGTTCCTTGTAAGGGTTGAGTACCCTGCTACAGGAATCGCTTTTTGATGCCTACGATAAAGAATATTGATAAACATAGTTGATTGACTAGGTATGATCTCATGCACAAGAGTTCTGAGAGAATCGATACGTTTGGAAAGATAAGGTTATATCCTAAAGCAAAACTTCTACCACTAAAACCTACATGGAACCTCTCTTAACTGCCTGACAATGCCTCTGATCCTTTGGCAAGAATACTTATATATAGGAAGTACCAGCGGCGTATCCACCATATTCTTGTCAAATTTTCATTGGCTTTATCGGTAAATTATGATTAGTTCTATGTGACTACAACAACCAAAACTTAAGTCTTAATTCTGAATGTATACTTGTTTGAATGATGACAGTACCTCTCTCGTTTGTTATGATGAAGAGGTTAGTCTATGTAGAAGTGAGACACAGCCCAACTTCTTTGAATGATGAGATTGAAATACGTTGAGATGTATGATGATATGAATGCTAAATCAGTGAGTATAAAACAAACTTCAACCATGACATTACTAAATCCTACATGGAACTTCTCATAACCGCCTGACAATGCCTCTGATCCTTTGGCAAGAATACTTATATATAGGAAGTACCAGCGGCGTATCCACCATATTCTTGTCAAATTTTCATTGGCTTTATCAGTAAATTATGATTAGTGCTATGTGACTCTAAAACATAAACAAACACAACAACCAAAGCTTGAGTCTTAATTCTGAAAGTATACATGATTGAATGATGACAGTACCTCTCTCGTTTGTTATGATGAAGAGGTTAGTCTCGGTAAAAGTGAGACACAACCCAACTTCTTTGAATGATGAGATTAAGATACGTCGAGGTGTATGATGATATGAAAGTTAAATCAATGAGTATAAAACAAAACTGAAATAGTAATTCGCATTAAGATTCTTGGATAAATTTCCAATTTATAATTGAGATACGTGAAGATTGAAATAACATAAAGAAAACATAAAAACTAAGCGGTTGGAGTTGAATTCTTGATTTTTGGTGAAGAAAACTAGTTGGGTGGTTCGTTTGGGCCGTCATTATCTTCAACAGGATTGGCGTTGATGTTGTAAACTCTTCCTCTTGCTGGTGGCCTAGTGGTTAGGTTTTCTTGATTTGCTTGGTTAACTGGGTTTGCTTGAGCTTGGGCGTTTATGATGTTAACCAATCGAGGGCACGTGTTTCTAAAGTGGGTAGGGTCGCCACAATTAAAACAAGCTCGAACATACGGAAACATGGGGTATTGGGGTTGTTGATATGTTTGGATCATGTTTTGAGTAGGGGGTGAGGTTTGGTTTTGAGGGGTGCGGCAAACCTTGCTCAAATGACCATAGCGTCCATAATTCGCACATAGTCGACAAGGTAAGGTAGATGGATGGTGATAAAAGCAAGTGTTGCATTGAGGGTGAGGTCCAATGTAAGGTTTCTTATTTGGGTAAGTTGAGTTGGGTGCTACTTGAGTGATTGGGATAGCTTGGAGGGGTATGGCTTGTGAAGCTGGTTGATTGTGTTGAGTGACAGCGAAAATTTGCCCACTCGTTTTCTCTTAGAAATGGGTTGAGAAGGGGATTCGGTTTGGGTGGAGTTTGAGGTTTCAGTTGATGCTTTATCCTTCTTATTCTCTTCCTTGAAGTCCTTATTTCGTATGCGGTTCTCGGTGAGCTCTGTAGCTAACTCCATAGCTGCTTCCAAGGTTGCAGGTGTGGTACTTATTATAGGGTCTTGAATTTTTTAAGGAAGACCTCGAATGTAGTGCTCGATCAAACGGTAGAGAGGAGTGAACAAGTTGGGGACCATTTGATTTAACTCAAGGAATCTCTTGTTGTATGTGGTGTGGTCGCCCTCCTTTTGTTTCAAAGAATAGAACTCATCTTCCAATTTCTTGATTTCGCTTCTTGGACAAAACCGTCTTGTCATGATTTCCTTCAACTCTTCCCACGTTAAAGTCATTGCATCTTCAACACCTCGCTTGGCCTTCTCTGTATTCCACCATGTAAGTGCTATTCCAAGTAAACGACCGGTAGCATATCGCACCTTACGATCATCGGGGCAATCGCAATTTAGAAAAGTGTTTTCCATTTCCTCAAACCAATGGAGGAGAGCGGTGACACCTTCAGTCCCTTCGTATTTTGGAGGGTCGCAGGATTTGAAATGCTTGAAGGTGCATTTAGTGGTATTTGGGGGAGGGTTGACAACATTTTGATCTTCTTGATTGACGGAATTAGCGGTAAGGGCTTGTTGAACTTGAACTACAATGTTGGGTATTACAGCAGCCATTTGTTGAGCGATTTGGGCAGCCATGCGCTCGCGGGCTTTCCCTGATCTCATCTTCCTACGAGCGAGACTAGAAGACATCTACAAGGAATACGTATCAAGAGTATGAGTTGGACGTTTTAGGGGTCATGTGTCGTATTTAGGAATGAACATTCATAAAATAAATATAGAATAATAAATCTACTACATCCATAGGATGTCTTGGGCTTTGCTCGTAATTGGGCCTTGCATGCCGCCATACTTCACCTTCGTAATCATGTGGTCCCCCATGATTACCGGGTCTTTCATATGGTTCGCATGTGTTAGCCTGGTAACGTACACTAAAACCCAGAGAAAATTGAGAAATATGTATGTAACGTATGAGATTCGGAGTGCATCCAGGTGTGGACACGGTGACAACTCAAAGTGGGGTTAGTTCGAACGACGTTTGGTGTGGCATGCTTTGGCCTAATAGGTCCTTCGTACTCTCACCGTTAGTCCCCAGGTAGGCAAACTGGTCCGTTATATTGGATTTATACGAATGCTAACCTAGACAGGACGTTCCGACTACCGGTACTTGTACCCTTACAGTTACTACATGCCCGTCGTAGAACTCACTTTGATGAGATTTGAAAAATGAAAAATGCGACAAAATCTTGAATAACGGAAGTATGAAGATGATTTGAATATGTGAACATTGAAATATGTATGATGAATATGTATGTAAGTATGTATGTTTGACTGTAAGTATAATTCATTATGTATCACAAAATGTAATATTGGAAGTATTTGCATGCATTTGTGTATGTAATAAATATGAAAGAAATAAACATCATGAGTTTGCATGTAACCACATAAACAATTAAAATCTAATCAACTATAGTATAGGCTCTAATGGTCTAATAACCTATCCTATATCCCTATAGTCAAAAGCTCTGATACCAATCTGTCACACCCCGACCCGCAGCGAAAAAAGGTGATCGGGGCATGATTGGGTTTTCATCAAAGCTCATGACATTTATTATGATGTTTCATATTTATTATTACAATTTTAAAGAAGATCATACAATCAAATCATACAAGTACAACATGTTCTATACATCTTTCTAGTCTTCATTTTTTTCTTCTAAGGCAATTTCCTATGTGTTCCTTGCTTCATCCTGTTCACCTGTATCATGTGTAAAAATGGTTTTGGGTCAACAAAAGTTGGCGAGTGAACCTTGTTGAAAACATTTGATATTGATTTCTTATTGTATTTAATATGGAAAAATTGTGCAATAATCATATGTGAGCAAACGTATATAATCAAACAAACAATAACAAACAACCTGCATGAGTATATGACATGAATGATAATGTATATGTTGGCAACGTCACGTTCCGCTCTTCGGTAATGGGGAACGGACGGCCTATGATGATGTATGTGTGATCAAGGCTCAATCAAACGGAGCCGATCATATGTTGGCAACGCCACGTTCCGCTCATAGGTAATGGGGAACAGTTCCGCTCATAGGTAATGGGGAACAGACGAGCCTATGATAATGTATGTACTGAAAATAACAAATTTAGTCTAAAACATTAACCACACAAATAATTGAAACATATTGGATACACATTTGATAATGGATATGATGGATGCAAAAGTGTTTAAATGTAATAAATAATAAGCGACACATGATACACCCCAAAATGTGACTAAAACGGGGAATTGTAGAGATTCACTCACAGTGGTTGCGTTTCTTGGATTGATGATGAATGCGCACGAATTTGAATTTAACCACGAGAGAAACTAACCTAAATAATAACATAATGGTTCGGTAAATAAATGGATTTTATTTGAGATTAATAATTTTAATTCATAACCTTAATAGGATTTCTAGATTTATTTTTTGTGAATTTAAGGACATTTTCTAACTTTAAAAATATTATTTTTAAGTATTTTTAAATAATTTTCTGATTAAATAAATAAATAAAATAAATAAAAAAAATGTTGACCGTTGACTTTGACTGTTTGACCGGTTCGGACTTTGTGTTTGTTTGCGCTGAGTGAGGTTCGAACTCATGACCTCCCGTACGCGTGCACGCAGCTCTACCAACTGAGCTACGTGTCTAACCCGAAATATTTCTGTTTTTAATTATACTTATATACTATTTAGATTTATCCAGAAATCATTTATTTTAAAAAGAATTTTAATTATATAGAACCGGTGCACATAACAGGTCTCGAACCCGGGACCTGTTGTTTAACGTTGCACACAGTCCACCGCTGGACTGTGTGTCTAACCCGAAATATATTGAAGTTTAATTATACATATACACATACTAGCGCTAACATATTTTGATTTAAAAAAAGTCTTGGATAATTTCAGGGGCGGTGTAACTAACCGGATTCGAACTCGAGACTTTGGCTTCGTGTTGCACACAGCCCGACCAATTGGGCTGTGTGACTAATCCGAAGGATATAAGATTTTTATTAAATTTATATATTTACTAGATTATTTCGTTAACTGGTTTTAAAAAGGTTGTGTATAATTGGCGAACCGGAAAGCATGTACAGACTCGAACTCGGGACCATGGCTTGAAGTTTTGCACACAGTCCACCGCTGGACTGTGTGTCTAATCCGTTTCGAATTAAACTTATACATTAACAGTGCTTCATCTTCTTCGTTACTTGAACAACCAGACTGTTAAAATCCGATTTCTTCGATTCATTAATCAATTCCTTTATTAATTTTTGAATAACTACATATGAGACTAATAAAAATGAGAGGGATTAGGTGTAAGATATACCGAACAGAGATCCCCTGTTTCTCCGGCGAGATTCCGATGACAGCAGGATATTCCGGCGACGTGTAACTTGCGGCAGAGGATCTTCAGGAAGTTTGAGGTGAGTGTGCATGACTTCTGTCGAAGCTCTAGAAGTTCTATTTATAGAGTATGGCAAAAGAGATGAAATGGGTTCGGTTTTCCGGCGACTTGCAGAGAATTCCGGCGAGTTGTTCTTGCTGAATAGGGACTTGTAGAGAGGTTAGCGAGAGTGTTGAGAGTTGATTCGAGTAAACAAGCGAGTTGGTTTCCTGACTGAAAGTATTTATAAGTAGAGGTGAATTCAAGTTTTCGGTTATGAAATTCTCGGTTTATGAATGAAATTGATTTGAGTTTTCGGTTATGAAATTCTCGGTTTATGAATGAAATTGATTTGAGTTTTCGGTTATAACTGATGTTTATCATCAGTTATACCCATTTGCGATCAAACAGAAGCTGTTTCTTCCATAATTCCCGCGATTTGATGAGTGAATTCGAAAGTTGAAACTGAAGTTGCAGGTCTTACATTTTCTTACATAAGATTTAAATGTTTTCAACTTTAGCACAAATGTGCGTGTGGCGGAGTGGTGAAAGTTGTGTGGGTATTAACTTGTGGGTGACCCGGGTTCGAAACCCGGCGTCTCCACATTTTTTTATTTGTTATTTTTTGTTATTTAATAATATTGTTTTAATATTCTAATTTGTTTATTAATTATGTATCGTATAAAACTAATTTGAGCATTAAATACGCGACAAAATTTATAACTAATTATTCGGTTTAATAAATGAAGCGGGTTTGGATAACCCAGTTTTTTTTTACGGATGTTACAGTATCCCCTATTTTTAGAAATTTCGTCCCGAAATTTAAGTAGTGGTATGTTTGACTCAAAAGGAGGGTGGTTTTGGCAATCACGAAGACCAGCACCAGCCCCGTCGCTGTTTGATGCGCCTTCAGTGAATAATACCCAAGGTTGTCATCATTTATGGGGTCCAGACTTTGAGCTGCTTCGCATTCATTAACTTAGTCTTGTGATACTTCAGCAATAAAATCGGCTAATATTTGCCCCTTGATGGCTGGGCACGACTTCTATAAAATATTGTAATCTCCCAACTCAATAGCCCACTTTGCAAGACGTCCCGATACGTCAGGCTTTGATAAAATTTGCCCCATGTGATAATTTGTCAATACAGTAATTACATGACCTGAAAAATATCTCCGTATCCTGTGCGAGGCGTGAACAAGAGCTAAGACCAATTTTTCCATTATACAATATCGTGTCTCTGGATCATTGAGCATCTTACTAACGTAATAAATAGAAGTTTGAACCCCTTCGCGCTCAACTAGTAGAACTGATCCTACCGCCATGTCGGATGCAGCGAGATAGAGTATCATTGGCTCTTTTTCAAGGGGAGCAGTGAGTGTTGGGAGTTGTATTAAGCAATTCTTCATATCCTGGAAAGCACTCTCTGCTTCAGGAGTCCATAAGAATTCATTCTTCTTGACACAGTTGTGCAGCATACGAATGAATGGAAAGACTTTGCCGCATGATTAGCAAGAAAACGATTGAGCGCAGCTAATCGTCCTGCCAATCATTGCATCTCTTTGATAGTAGAAGAAGAAGACATTTTATGGATTGCCTCCACTTTATCAGGATTAACTTTGAAACCATCTTTTGTAATAATAAATCCTAGGAACTTGCCTTCTTCCATGCCAATTGAACATTTGCTCGGGTTCAATTTTAAGTTTACCTTCCGCAACGAATTGAAAGTTCATTAGATGTTTGTTAACATGGCTTCAGTGTCGCTCATGATGACAAGATCATCAATGTAAACTTCAACCGTGATTCCAATATGATCGCCAAAAACTGTATCCATAAGTCGTTGGTAAGTAGCTCCTGCGTTGCGGAGGCCAAAGGGCATCTTTGTGTAGCAGAAAATGCCTTTCTCCGTGCGGAAAGCGGTCTTGTCCTCATCTTCTGTAGGATCTGAGTTTGAATTACTTGTAGTTTTTGTTTCAAAAATGGAAAATGATTGAATTAAAAGAGATTTGCAGCGGAATAAGATGGAAAACTTTTACTACAAGCAATGGTCGTTTGTTTTCATCATCAACATGCTTTCAAGTTAATTAACTTGCATGTGATTCACAAACTCCCCCTCAGCCTTTGCAATTACAGTTTGGTAATAAGAGAATGCAGAGAAGATGATATGCGAAAGTTGATCTTTTTAAGAGACAAGTATAAAGGTTACAAGAGTTGCCTATTTATACTAACTATCTAACCTCTGAGCATCTTTGATGACGTCAGGGTAGATAGTGACAGGAAACAATATGTAACTAACTCTAAACACTGCTAATACTAAACTATCAGTGCATGGCACTGTTACATTGATTAACTAAGCTAATGACTAAAGTCTGATTCCTATCCTCTGTCCTTGTTAACTCTGGCAGACCTTGAAGCTTTGTGAAGGCAGATGATAGAATGAGCAGTCTTTATGGAAAGCAGTGTAAGTGCATTAGAGGATGTAACCTGTGATAGTTGAACCAAAGCTCGGACAGTGTTATTTGGCTTTATATCATCTGTTCCTTTCATAGGGTTCAATCCCAACAATCTCCCCTGGAACAGATGATGCCAAAAACACTTTATTCTTGGTTTTTATTCCTCATAAGAAATTCTCTTATTTGACCTTTGAATTGAAGTTCAAAGTTAAGAGATTCCATGTCATCAGCATCCTTCACCAGCTCTAAACATAGTAGTTCTTGGAAGTCTTCTACTGTAAGCTCATAAGCATCTTCCATGGATAGTTTAGTGGCTGCACCATTAGACTTGAGCAATGTCAATTCATGGGTGTCTTTGTCGACCTTCCATTTTAGAATTTTTGGGTCTGATGGTTTTCTTGAATGAGCCTTTATTGCTGAGGTTTGTGAATGAGCCATTTTTGACAAATCTTTGGCCAGCTTGGTACTTGTATCATCTGTGTGATAATTAATCATATTCTGAATCCTTTCTTTGATAAATCTATCCTCAAACTCTTTTTCAATCTTTTCATTCATCTCCCCTTACTTTTTCTTGTGTTGCAGGGAAAGTGTGGAGTGGGCAGATGTTGAGCTGGACTTTTTCGAGAGTTGAGCTCTGAGGATAGCATCTTCTTTTGAGTAATCAGACTTGGGAGGCATGGATGGATCCTTTTTCCTTCTCTCTTCCAAACTTTTTTAGGTGTCTATCACCCTCACCTCACCCCATCTCATCACTTGGTTTTTGGAACCATAATGATTTTGGATCAATTCTTGCTTCATTCTCTTCAACTTTAAGACATTTTCAGTGATATCTTTCTTGTATAAATCCCAGTTGGGAGGAGTTGGCTTTTTGAGAGGGTCTTTCAACATTTCTTGCATTCTATTGATTTCTTCTCTCAGCTCATCTATGCTCTAATCCCTGAACTAAGGCCTTGTTGCCTTATACATCTTCTTTTCCATGATATACTCAATGAGTTCACTCTTGAGCAACTTATCTTACTGACAACTGGTTGCTAAGATCCTTGAGAAAGTTTTGCATAATGCTAAGATCCTTGAGAAAGGACATGATAATCTATATTTCTCTATCATTTTACCAGCTGATTCTCTTTTAGCAATATCCTCTGCTTCCTTCTTTTTCAAATCTAGATAGGCATCAACATTTGCTGGTCTTGGATAGCCATCAAGGGATAGAATTGTTCTTTTGTCAGGGTCATCCTCTGAAAAGAAACTTAGGATCTCTTCCCTGACTACTGGTAAATCAAGAGAATATACTTTTGATGCAGGAGTGACTATAAGAGTTGAAGAAGTTGTAAGCACTGATGTGGGGATCACTGGTGTTATGATAGTGGAAGAGGTGCAGAGATCTCATCATCATTTATCACTTTTGTGATTTTTCTCCTTTTAAACCTTAAGGTGGGTGATGGTGGTTGTGGGATTTTGGTGGTGTGGATAATGGTTGAGTTGATGTGGGAAATGTGATTATGGCAGTGGATAGAGATGCATCTGTTGCAACATCTGTTGTATCAACAGATGTTGACACAACAGTTGCTGTAACATCTGCTTGTGTGGATGTGGGTTGTGGTTTTGAAGATGTGATAGGTTTTTGAGAGGCAGAAGTTTTAATGGTTGGATTGGTTTCATGCTTAGTTTTAGGAGGTGTGGATGTTGGTTGCCTGGCTTTTCTAGCAGGAGCTCTTTTTGAAGAAGTACCAACCTCTCCTTTTTCTTTTTGCTGATCAATCTTTTTCTCAACCAACACTCTGCTCCCCTCAATCACATTCTTCTTGTGACTAACCCTTGCCTTGGCAACTAATTCTTCAGTTGAATCTATCTTTTTTGAACCATCAGGCCTTGGAATGTTCAATGTAGGTCTGGCCTTATCATCATCTATTGTCAGCTTCTTTGGACCCAAAGGTTTCTCCCCCTTTTTGGCTTCATCTGTTGTAACAAATATAACCGTTGGAGGTGCATGGCCAGCGGTTGTGAGTAGATGTGCTTTGATGGCTTTAATGTCTGCTGCTGTGTCTTGATACCTTGATTCAAACGTGTTTTGAACATTATTCACATGATGCTTTTGTTGTAAATCCAAATAATGTTGTTGATGTTGAAACAGAGGGTTAAGAGCTTCTTTGAGATCAGCAGTGGATAGAACAGAGGGTTGATATTTTGTAGCTATCATCTACTTTAGTAAATCTTTGATTTCACCAACAGAGTTTTCTATTCTGGTCACTCTCTCCGTCAAATCCTGGTATTTTAGATCATCACCTAATTTAATAGGATCATCTGAACTCCTACCAGAGGTGGTAGTTATATCTATGTTATCATGAGCAATGGTTTTAGGACCAGCTTCAAACATAGATGCCCCTTTTTCTTGGTACTGGGGACTTCCCACAATAGAGGTAACAGTTGTTGTCTCAGTAGTGGTTGCCTTCAACCAAGTCTTATGAAAGAAACCACTGTCCAACTGAGAACTAGGGAGTTCAGCAATTGTAGTGGCTGCTTGTGTTGAAATATCACCAAAGGTTACATGTAATCCAAGGGATGTAGCTTCTTCAGTTGCTGATGGGCTAGCAATGAATAAAGAAGCAGACCCAGCCATTTGATGAAGTATATTCTCAGTAATAGGTTGTTGAGAAGTGCTGGTTTGTGTCTGAACTAATTCAATTGCATTCAGCAATGGTACAATTGTGGGTGGAAGTGAAGGTATTGGTGAAGGTGGTTGAGTAGAAATCGATATTGCCCTGGGAGAGAGGCTGTGGAAGATAGACCCAAGTGGATCCAGAGCTTCATAAAGTGGTGTCCCTGTGTCTACAACCTTTTCCTTTTGTGAGGAAGAAGGAGGAGTTTCAAAGCCGGTGGGAGATCTTTGTACCATCTGCTGTGAAAAAGTAGCAGCAGTCGTTTGTGACTTTGGTGCTGTCACAAGGTTAACCTTTGGGATCTTATCATCTAGAGGACCCTTTTTGGGTTTGGTGGGCTTTTTGGAGAGTGTTTTGGTTTTCTTTTTGGAAATTTTTGGTGTGGGTTTCAGAGCAGCGGTTGTGTTGCCCTGATCACCAAGAGCAGTGGGCTCAGTAGCAAGAGGTTGAGATTGAACATTTTATTCTGGTATAACTTGCTCAACCTCCTCTACTTGTGTTTTCTCAACCTTATCTTGGTTTGTTATTCTGGTGAAAGTTTCATGATTAAGGCTGCATGGATTAACCACAGCGCCTTGTTTACTTTCAGGACCTTTGATTTGATCCTGCAAGTAAACACTCAAGAAACATGGATGCATCAAAAAAGCTTTTCTTTTTTCAATATTTTTAAAATTATTTAAAAGATCATTGAACAATATCTGGGAGTAGTTTAAATTTGTTTCAGTTAAAATTGCATACCCCAGATATTGCATGTTCAAAGGGATTTCATTGAAAGCAGTTGATTTTGCTAAGAGACAAGTAAGAATGGTGTGAAAGAAAAATCTCATCTCAGCAGGAAAGTTAGGTTTAAAAATGGTCATACCTTTCATCTGGCCATTAACCTCTTTCTAGAAATTCTGCTTGGAGCTCATTAATTGGAAATGACACAGGGTGTTGTATGTCATTTAACTTGAAAACTTGAGAGATCGACTGGGGGCTAATTTGCATCAACACTCCCCCTACTCTTGAAATTATTGCATAAGGAACACCAGCAGCAGATGAGTGAACCTTTGCATTTTTCCAGAAATCATGAAGAGCATCAATGTAAATGGGGGCTTTGACGGTTAACATGTGCAAGAATTTTGACTTTTGCAAAATTCGAATCATTGGATGATAGCGAGTATTTGCGTCGTTTTTTCAAGTATGGCAGTGTAATTGTGTGGGGTTTTGATTATGAGAATGAAAGGCGGAGGTTCTTCTTGCGATTTAGCTTTGGATTTTGAAGATTTTGATTTGGGAGCCATAGTGTTCGAGAGAAAAAATGTTTTGAGATTTTGAAATCGACACAGTTTAGGGTAACCACTGGTGAGATAAAACAGGGTTTTATAGGGGTTTTGAAAAAGTGAACATGACGTGGCATCTGTTGCAAGATCTGAAGGCTAACATCTGGCCACGTGTAACCTCTGATGAGAAAAGTAACCGTTGATGTGGCAAACCACTTTTTTAGGACAGAGGTTTGGACAAAACTGATTTTTAACATTATCAGTGGATAGCTATCAGTGTTTTAAAAAATGGAAATAAGAGGATACACTTTAACAGTGGATAAGATTTTTAAGCCTATCAGAGGTTTTGAACAAACAGATGTTTTGAACAGACTTTTAAAGATTTTTTGAAAAACTTCAATTTTAACTATTTTTAAGGTATTTTTTATTTTCCGAAAACATTTTGATGCTATGTACACATGGATTTACAAGAAAACTTGTTTTTAATCCATGTTTAGCATACCAAGCCTTGAGATCAATTTTTCAAAGGTAGATGTATCCAGTGCCTTGGTTAAAACATCTGCCCATTGATCTGAAGTATGGACATGATGCAAAGAAATCAAACCTTTTTCATAGCAATCTCGCACAAAGTGATGTCTGATGTCAATGTGCTTTGTTGTTGAATGAGAAACTGGATTTTTGATGATATTTTCAGCAGCTTGACTGTCCAATTTGAGTGGAGTCTTTAGTGCAATGATACCAAAATCCAACAACTTGTTTTGAAGCCACAAGAGTTGAGCAGTGCAGCTAGCAGCAGCAATATACTCTGCCTCAGCAGTGGATGTAGAAACTGCAACTTGCTTTTTGCTTTGCCAAGACACTAGACAATTACCTAGGAATTGACATCCTCCTGATGTGGACTTCCTTGTAGTTTTACAACCAGCAAAGTCACTAATGGAAAAACCTGAAAGCTCAATATTCCCATTAGCTGGATACCAGATACCAAGTGTGGGAGCACCTTTTATGTATCTGAATATCCTTTTTACAGCAATTAGGTCAGACTTTCTAGGTAATGCATGTGATCTGGCGTAAACACACGTTGCAAACATGATGTCTGGCCTTGATGCAGTTAGGTACAATAAAGACCCAATCATGCTTCTATAAAGAGTTTGATCAACAAGGTCATCTTTACCATCAATGGTGACTAGCTTGGAGGTTGCCATGGGTGTGCTACATGGTTTACAATCATCCATATCAAACTTTTAAGCAGTTCTTTCACATACTTGTTTTGATGGATAAATGTACCATTCTGCAATTGTTTAACTTGAAGACCAAGAAAACATTGGAGCTCACCCATTACACTCATCTCAAACTCTGCTGCCATGAGTTTTCGAAACTCTTCACACATAGCAGTGCTTGTGGATCCAAAATTGATGTCATCCACATAAATTTGGACAAGCATCAAAGCTTTTCCTTTCCATTTTAAAAACAGGGTTTTATCTATTTTACCTCTAGTAAACCCTATGGATAAGAGAAAAGTGGAGAGAGTTTCATACCAGGCTCTTGGTGCTTGTTTCAAGCCATACAATGCTTTATTGAGCTTGTACACATGATCAGGATGGAATGCATCTCCAAAACCTGGATGTTGACAGATATACACCTGTTCATTGATTTTTCCATACAAAAATGCACTCTTTATATCCATTTGAAACACCTTTATGTTGTGGTAGCAGCAAAAGCTAAGAACAAGCGAATAGCTGCCAACCTTGCTACAGGAGCAAAACTCTCATCATAGTCTATACCTTCTTCCTGACTGTAGCCTTGAACCACGAGCCTTGCTTTGTTTTTGACAACAATACCCCTTTCATCAGTTTTGTTCTTGAAGACCCACTTTGTACCAATTGGACTTACATCCTTTGGCAGTGGCACAAGCTCCCAAACTTGTTGTCTTTTGAACAGAAGGAGTTCTTCTTGCATGGCCTCTACCAAGCTGTTGTCTTTCAGTGCCTCTTGGTACTTGACTGGCTGTATGAGTGATAGAAAACCAGCAAAAAGACAAATATTTTGGGATTGGCTACGTGTGAGCACCCCAGATTTGATGTTGCCAATAACTTGATCTGCTGGATGGCTTTTGAGATAAATCAAATCACCTTGGTATGGAACAATAGCATTTTGAGGTGATGGCTGCAAATGTGTATCATCTGAGCTAACCTCTGCTAGTGAAATTGAAGTATCAGCCATTGATGAGAATGGTGGTGGTGGTATTGGAGGTATTGGAGGTATATAGGTAACATTCTGATGATTTTGGTGCCCAGATGTAGGACTTTTATCAAAAGATGTTTGATTTTGTGAACTGGCAGATGTTTGAAGATCAACCACTGTTGACCCAGAAGTGGCAGAGTTTACACAAGAGCTTGTAGCACCTGATCCTCTGTTTGAATAATAGACTTTTGTTTGTGGAAGCACACAGTCATATCCTTGATCTTGATCTTCTTCAGATGATTGTGGTGTACCTGCATTGTTTAGCTTGATAGAAATATCAGCAAATGTAAATTTATCTAAATCAAAAAGCTCTGCAGGATTTGCTGGGATTTTCAGTGATGATAGTTCATTAAACTTCACATTCAAAGTTTCTTCAACACACTTTGTCCTAGAGTTAAAAACTCTATAGGCTTTGGCAGTGGTGGAGTATCCTAGAAAATAACCACAATCAATTTTGGCTGCAAACTTAGATATAGAATCTCTTAAGTTCAAAATGAAACATGGACAACCAAAAATTTTAAAATATGAAATCAGAGGTTTGATTTTATACAAAATCTCATAGGCAGTCTTTTGATGCCTGGGGTTAATCAAAACTCTGTTTTGAACATAGCAAGCAGTGTTTACAGCCTCTGCCCAAAAAGACAGTGGTAAACCAGAATCTGCTAGCATAGTTCTTGCTGATTCAATTAAGGTTCTGTTTTTCCTTTCAACTACCCCATTTTGTTCTGGGGTTCTTGGAATGCTATATTGTCTAACAATTCCTTTTGACTCACAAAAAGCATCTAACTCCCTATTTTTAAACTCTGTTCCATTGTCACTTCTAAAGATTTTTACTGGAAGCTCAAATTGCTTTTCTACTTGTTTGACAAAGTTTTGCAAAATGCATGCAGTTTCATCCTTAGAATGAAGAAAGAAAGTCCATGTAAACCAAGAGAGGTCATCAACTATCACTAGGCAATACCTTTTGTGTTTTAAGCTCATGATTTTCACTGGGCCAAACAAGTCCATGTGCAACAGTTGTAAACACTGGCTTGTTTTGGACTCTTCAATTGATATGAAAGAACTTTTATGTTGTTTGCCTTTTAAATAGGAAACACAATGTTCATCATAGGAAAATTGCTTGTGAGGCAAGCCTCTTACAAGACTTTGTTTTGAGAGTGTGGTGATAGTTTTAAGATTTGTGTGTCCAAGTCTTCTATGCCATAACTCAGTCTCTTTGCTAGAAGCAACTAAGAATAGGCATGTTCCAGACATAGGATTATCTTTTAACATATCTACCACATACACATTCCCACTTCTATGTGCAGTGAGTTGTGCTTTGCTCTCAGCAATGATTTGATCAATCTTTTTGACAACCTCTGGTCCCACAATTTGACAAGTTTTCTTAGTGAAGAAGGATCCATATCCTCTGTCACTCATTTGTGAGACACTCAGCAGGTTAAATTTCAGATTGTCAGTCAAATTCACATTTTCAAACTTGAGTTTACCAGCCAGAACCGACCCAGACCCTAAGACCTTTCCCTTTGAGTTATTACCAAAAGATATATCACCCCCCATGAGCCATGAAGTCCTTGAGAAGGGCTCTACATCCTGTCATGTGCCTGGAACCTCCACTATCTACATACCATAAGCTATCAAGGCAAGTAGAGGGTCCCTGCACATCAAGTAAATAGATCAGTTAAGATTGGTCTCCAAAGCCAAAATGGCTTTGAATGGGGTCACAGATGGTCCAGTCTCAAGTCTAGGACAATGGTCAGTGGTTTTGAAATTTTCTTGTAACATCTGCTCTTGACCATTACCTATCAGATGATTGTATCCATAAGGGTGCCTGTTTACTCTTTGCTTTGAAGGTTTTTTGTAGCCTTCATAAGCATGAGGAACCTTTTTATAGGTAGGTTGGCCATACCCTCTTGGAAATGAGTTTGAAGGTGGGGCATCTGTCACTTGCACCTCTCTTTGAACAGAGGTTTTGGTTAAGGCTTTTGTAACAGGTGTTTCAATTGGTTCAAAACTCTGCTTGGATTTATTTCCAACAGAACTTGAACTGTCTCTTTCAAGTGCTTTTGCTTTGATCTCTTTTACCTTTTGTTCATAGTTTTTGAGATAGGCACACTGTTGAGTTGAGTGATTTGTTTTGCTGCAGATGGTGCATTTTGAAGAGTTTTAGATAACACAAGTTTTGTTAATGTCATAGGCTTTTAAAAGAAAACAATATGAAGCCACATGATTTCTTTTTTCACAAAATTCACAAACACAAGTTTTTAATCTTTACTCTTCTTTTCCTATCAGACTTTTTCTCAGCAGTGGTTGTAACCTCTGCTGGTACATCTTTGATAGGGATCACCAGTGCTTTTAGGGCTTTAATACCATCAGTGGTTGTGAAGTCCATTGGCTTAAAGTTTTCTACGATATCACATTCATCTGACCAGGTTGGTTTAAACTGATATTTTTCAATTTCTTTATCTCTTTTGTTGAAACCTCTGGTTTTTCCAAAACAATTTTGTTTCCAGCTTTGTGTAACATCCGTCGAAAAACGGGTTTTCAAAACCCGCTTCGTTTATTAATCGAATATCAAGTTATAAAATTCGTTGCGTATTTATGATTAATTTTGATTTTAAACAATACATAATTAATAAACATTTTAGAATTTAGAAACTATAATTGTTAAAAAGTAAAAATAAATTAAATAAAAAGAAAAAAAGGCTGCCGGGTTTCGAACCCGGGTCAGCCGGCTCATTTAACACACAAACACTTAACCACTCCGCCACTTGACTTGTTTGTGGTAATCAAGGAATCAAATAAAAATTAAGTTTCACCGTGAATTCATCTGGTTGCGTAAAAAATTGAAACCGCTCATCGGCTTTCAAACATCCAGAGACTGTTGAGTGATCGCGAATTACTGATTATAACCGATAAATCAATTGCAGCCTATGTTCTTAATCAATTCCGTCTTCAATGAACTCGCTTCATATGATTTTGAGTTTTGAAAACCGAAATTATATTCCTCCTGTTTTACACTGATAATATCATCGTCTCATAACTTGGAAACACTCGCAGAACCTTCAATTTCATTTGCGCTCTAAATTCTGTTCGTCGGAAACGTTATCTGTTATCGCCGGACTTTCGCCGGAAAACCAGGACATACATCAAATCGGTAAATTTCTCGATTCTTTCATTTTCAATCCATTGTTAGACTTTCACTAACTTAAATCCTTCAACCAGAATCGGTCCCAGACGACGTTGCCAGATATTCTGCACTCGCCCGGAAAATCTCAAAAATTTCCGAAATCACGCTGTAAATCGGTACAAATATCTAAACCCTCTGATAATCTTTGTTTAGTAACTCAATTTCACAATTAGTTGATCAAAACTGTTAATTGATCGCTCAGACGGAATTCACAAAACAGAGCCGACGACCTTTGCCGGAGTTCTGAGAAAAACATCTTTTCCGGTACATTCATTTCCAAAACCTTCTTTATCCATTACATTTCAATCATTTATATGTTCGTTAATCGAATTAAACCAGAACTGTCCAATATCGGTTGTCTGTGTCTTTGAACGAAGAAGATGAAGTCGAACCTATTGTATAAGTTTAATTAAAACAAGATGTTAAACCGGGTTAGACACACAGTCCAGCGGTGGACTGTGTGCAAACACATAGCGCACGTCACGAGTTCGAATCTTACAAACGCACTGGCTTTCCGAATTAAAACCAATTTTTTTAACTGAATCAGAGTAGGTCCCAGGATGTTTTTAAGATTAATATAAACTGTAAGTTTAACAGATAAGACACACAGCCCAATTGGTTGGGCTGTGCGCTTACAAACCAAAGGACCCGAGTTCGATTCGGTTTCCTTGCAACCGGTTCAACCATTTAAATTCTTTTAATATAAAACCAAATAAATTAAACATTTAATTAGTATATATATATAATTAAAACATAGAATATTTCGGGTTAGACACGTAGCTCAGTTGGTAGAGCTGCGTGCACGCGTACGAGAGGTCTCGGGTTCGAGCCTCACCCAGCGCACACATAAGTCAGTGTCCGACCGGTCAACGGTCCGGTCAACGGACCGGTCAACAGTCAACGGTCAATAAAAAGTCAACATTTTTTTTATATTTTTATTTATTTATTTAAATTAAAAATCAGTTAAAATTACTTAAAAATAATATTTTTAAAGTTAGAAAATGACCTTAAACTCACAAAAATAAATCTAAAAATCCTATTAAAATTGTTAATAAAATCCACTTATTTACCGAACCATTTCGTTATTATTTTAGGTTAGTTATTTATCGTCGATCAAATCTCCAAACTCATGCAAATTCAACATCATCAAACAAACGCACCCAATGTGAGTGAATCTCTACAAATTCCCCGTTTTAATCACATTTTGGGGTGTATCATGTGTCACTTATTATTTATTACATTTAAACACTTGTGCATCCATCATATCCATGATCAAATGTGTATCCAATATGTATCAATTGTTTGTGTGGTTAATGTTTAAATTAAATTTATCATTTTCAGTACATACATCATCATAGGCTCGTTTGTTCCCCATTACCTATGAGCGGAACCGTTCCCCATTACCTATGAGCGGAACCGTTCCCCATTACCTATGAGCAGAACGTGGGGTTGTCAACATACGATCGGCTCCGTTTGATTGAGCCTTGATCGCACATACATCATCATAGGCCGTCCGCTCCCCATTACCTATGAGCAGAACGTGACGTTGCCAACATATACATTATCATTCATGTCATATACTCATGCAAGGTCGTTTGTTATTGTATGTTTATTTACGTTTGCTCACATATGATTATTGCACAATTTTTCCATATTAAATATAACAAGAAATCAATAACAAATGTTTTCTAACAAGGTTCACTCGCCAACTTTTGTTGACCCCAAAACCCCCATTTTTACACATGATACAGGTGATCCAGTTGCAGCAAGAAACATATAAGGGACGGCCTAGAAGAATAAATCAGTTTAGACTTTGGATTGTTTGTTTAGTTACTTTTTCCTTGTAATTGTATGAACTTGTTTGGAATATTGAAGTTGTAATTTTGAATTTAATAAATATGAAACATTTTAGTAAACATCATGAGCTTTGGTGATAACCCAATTATGCCTCGACTCTTATTCCGCTGCGGGTCGGGGTGTGACGGATTGGTATCAGAGCCATGACTATAGGGATATAGGATAGGTTATTAGACCCTTAGAGCCTATACTATAGTTGATTAGAATTTTAAAATTGTTTATGTGTTACATACAAAATTCATGATGTTTATATGCTTTATGTTTATTGTTACATTCAATGTTATGCAAGCATGTTCATAAGTACATATTACTATACAATGCTCATCGTGAATCATATCCTCATAACATAACATATCCATGAGAGCACACACCACACAATTTCCATGATTTTTGCAACGATTTTTGTATTTTTTTTCAAATCACATCAAAGTGAGTTCTCATGACGAGCATGTAGTAACTGGAAGGGTACAAGTACCAGTAGTCGGAACGTCCTGTCTAGGCTTGGCATTCGTATAAATCCAAAATAAAGGACCAGTTTGCCTACCTGGGGACTAACGATGAGAGTACGAAGGACCTATTAGGCCAAAGCATGCTATACCAAACGTCGTGTGAGCTAACCCCACTTTGAGTTGTCATTGTGTCTACACCTGGACACCCTCTGACCATACATCTCGCAAACATATTTCATGGTTTTCATTCGGGTGATGCGAGTGTTAACCCGCCAACACCAATGTGAATCCTACTAAGCCAATAGTCATGGGGGCCCACATCACTATACAGGCGATGGTATGGGGGACATTGGAGGCCCAAACATGAGCAAACCTAAGACATCCTATGGATGTAGTTGCATTATTGATGATTATGTTATTTTTTTTAAAACGACACATGACACCTAAAAAACTCCTTAAACTCACCATCTTCTTATGTATGTTCCTTTAGATGTCGGCTAGGCAGCAACGTGGGGGTAGAAGGTCAGGAAGGTCAAACGAACGCTTGGCCACCCAAATCGCAAAACAAATGGCTGCGGTGCTTCCTGACATCGTAATTCAAGTCCAACAAGCTCTCGCCACAAATCCCATCAACCCTCCCAATCAAGACGACCAGAACGTCGACAACCCTCCCTCCAAAAAGTTCTCTTACAAACACTTCAAGTCTTGCGATCCCCCGAAATATGAAGGGACCGAAGGTGTCACTGCTCTCCTCCACTGGTTTGAGGAAATGGAAAACACCTTCCTCAATTGCGATTGTCCAGAGGATCGCAAGGTACGTTACACAACCGGGAGACTATTTGGAGTAGCTCTTACCTGGTGGAATACAGAAAAAGGTAAGAGAGGAATCGAAGATGCAATGGCCTTAACATGGGAGGAGTTAAGGGAAATCATGACGAGATGCTTCTGTCCAAGAAGCGAGATCAAAAAGTTAGAGGATGAATTCCACTCGTTAAAGCAAAAGGAAGGAGATCATACTTCCTACAACAAAAGGTTTCTAGAGTTGAACCAAATGATCCCCAACTTGTTCACCCCAGTTTACCGCTTAGTCGAACACTATATTTGAGGCCTCCCCTGGAAAATTCAAGACTCAGTTCTAAGCACTTCGCCTGCAACACTTGAAGCCGCTATGGAACTAGCTACCGAGCTTACCGAGAATCGCATCCGAAACGGCAAATTTAAGGATGAGAAAAAGAAAGCCCCCATTGAGGGCCAAACTTCAAACCATTCCACCTCCTCCTCAAAGTTTGCTGGTAAGAGGAAACGAAACACCAGAAACTTTGCTGTCACTCAAACAAATTTCCCTATCCCTGCTGCACCCATCACTCAAGTTGCCCCCTCATCTGCACCATATAAAAAGCCATACTCCGGCCCATACCCAAAATGCAATCGTTGCCAATACCATCACTTTCCTGATCATCCCTGCCACCATTGCACCGGCTGTGGCCGTGCAGGTCACACCATCCAAACCTGTCGCGCACTTCAGCGAACGAACCGCAATCAGCCCTCAACCCAAACCCACCATCAGATAGTGGGTCAAGCCTAACAACCTTTACTCCTACCACCTGCTCAACATGTAGCCCAATCCTACTACCAACCCAACTATCCCATGATGCAACCTATGCGGGCTTGTTACAACTGTGGAGACCCGAACCACTTCAGGAACACCTGTCCACGCTTGGTGAACATCATCCATGCCCAAGCTCAAGCAAATCCAGTAAACCAGGCTAACCAAGCTCCTCCACCTGCTAGGGGAAGAGCTTTCAACATCAACGCCAATCAAGCTAGGGCTGACAACAATGTGGTTAACGGTACGTTTCTCATCAATGGTAGTTATGCATCCATGTTATTTGATACTGGCGCGGATAAGAGTTTTGTGTCCTTAGAATTTGAACCCATCCTCAACCAAACTCGTGATAAACTCATGGAATCCATAACGGTAGAAGTTGCTGACGGAAAACCGGTCTTATTAAACTCTATTATACGCAATTGCACTCTCACCCTAAACGATCACGATTTTCCAGTTGACCTCATTCCTATGAAGTTGGGAAGTTTCGACATTATAATTGGTATGGACTGGCTCAGCCAACATCATGCTGAAGTTGTATGCCGCGAAAAGTTCATTCGCATTCCTCTTACAAACGGTCAGACTCTACGAATCTTTGGAGAAACCCCTTCGAAAGGACTCAAATTAATGTCCTGTCTTCAAGCCCGAAAATATCTCCGCAAGAATTATGTCGCATTCCTAACTCACGTCGTCAAAAAGGGAACCAAGGAGAAGAAACTCGAAGACATCCCAGTAGTAAAAGATTTTCCGCAAGTTATTCCTGACGACATTTCAGGACTTCCTCCCATGAGAGAAGTCGCATTCCGCATTTATCTTATACCTGGAGCTACACCAGTTGCAAAATCTCCTTATAGGTTAGCCCCATCCAAAATGTAAGAGCTGGCCAGTCAACTGCAAGAGCTGACTGACAAAGGATTCATACGTCTTAGCTCATCGCCTTGGGGTTCACCTGTCCTTTTTGTGAAGAAGAAAGATGGAACGTTTTGCATGTGTATCGACTACAGAGAACTCAACAAGTTAACGGTCAAGAACCGCTACCCATTACCTCGCATCGATGATCTTCTAGACCAACTTCAAGGCGCCACCTGTTTTTCAAAAATCGACCTACGTTCTGGTTATAATCAACTCAGAGTACATGAAGAAGACGTCCCAAAGACCGCCTTCCGAACTCGTTATGGTCATTACGAATTCATGGTCATGCCATTTGGTTTAACCAACGCCCCAGCTGTTTTCATGGATCTAATGAACAGAGTCTGCAAACCCTATCTCGACCGTTTTGTCATAGTCTTCATCGACGACATCCTCATCTACTCAAAGTCTAATTCTGATCATGAACGGCACCTTCGACTCATCCTTACACTCTTAAGGACAGAAAAGTTGTACGCTAAGTTCTCGAAATGTGAATTCTGGTTAAGGGAAGTACAATTCCTTGGACACGTCGTCAATGACAAGGGAATTCATGTTGATCCCTCAAAAATCAAGGCAGTACAGGAATGGCAAGCGCCACGTACCCCTACCGAAGGAAGATCATTTCTTGGTTTGGCTGGTTACTATCGCCGCTTCATTTCCAATTTCTCACGTATTGTTGTACCATTCACGGCTTTAACTCATAAAGGAAAACCCTTCATATGGGGTCCCAAACAAGAAGAAGCCTTCCAAACCCTTAAACAAAAACTCTGTGACACACCTATCCTCACACTTCCTGAAGGTTGTGATGACTTCGTGGTTTATTGCGACGCGTCAGGGCAAGGACTAGGCTGTGTACTGATGCAAAGAGGAAAAGTGATAGCTTATGCATCTAGGCAACTCAAAATTCATGAGAAGAATTACACCACTCACGACCTGGAACTTGGAGCCGTTGTGTTCGCTCTTAAGATATGGAGACATTACCTCTACGGTACTAAGTGTGAAATATACACTGATCACAAGAGCCTCCAGCATATCTTTAACCAAAAGGAGTTGAACATGAGGCAACGAAGATGGGTCGAACTTCTTAATGACTACGACTTTGAAATTCGGTATCATCCTGGCAAGGCAAACGTGGTTGCCGATGCGCTCAGTCGAAAGGGGTATGCGAACTCCATTCGTCTTCTATGTTCGCAAATCATAACCGACATCAAAGATCAAATCCGAGAAGCCCAACATGTTTCTGTAACAGAAAACAACGTACGCAATGAGCTGTCTTGTGGAGCAGAACTTAAAATTGAAACCAAATCCGACGGTATTCTGTACTATCTAGATCGCATATGGATTCCCGATCACAATAACCTTCGTGATTTCCTTATGAATGAGGCGCACAAAACACGATACTCTGTACATCCAGGAGCCAACAAGATGTATCAAGACCTTCGATACACCTACTGGTGGCCTGGCATGAAGAAGGATATCGCTGTTTTTGTTTCCAAGTGCCTTACATGTTCCAAAGTGAAAGCTGAACATCAAAGACCCTCAGGACTTCTAGTCCAACCCGAAATACCTGTATGGAAGTGGGAAAACATAACTATGGACTTCATTACCGGGTTACCTCGCACCTCCAGTGGGTATGACACTATATGGGTAATCATTGATCGTCTTACAAAATCAGCTCACTTCATTCCAATTCGCGAGGACTTCAAGAACGAGAAGTTAGCTCGTATCTACATCAGAGAGATCGTAAACCGTCATGGTGTACCTTTAAGCATTATTTCAGACCGTGATGGTCGTTTCACTTCACGAACATGGCAAGCCGTACAAGCCGCTTTGGGTACATGATTAGACCTTAGTACCGCTTTTCATCCTCAAACTGATGGACAATCTGAACGCACCATCCAAACTCTTGAAGACATGCTTCGAGCATGTGTCATAGACTTCAAAGGGAATTGGGACGCTCATCTACCATTAGTTGAATTTTCGTACAACAACAGCTATCATTCAAGTATCGGCATGGCACCTTTCGAAGCATTATATGGTCGTAAGTGCCGATCACCAATATGTTGGCACGAAATTGGGGAAGCTCAAATCACCGGTCCAGAATTGATTCAAGAAACGACAGACAAGATCCATCAAATTCGAAACAATCTTCTAGCGGCACAAAGTCGTCAAAAGAGTTATGCAGACAAACGACGAATGCCCTTGGAGTTTAACATTGGTGATCATGTACTTTTAAAAGTATCATCGTGGAAGTGAGTAGTTCGTTTTGCCCAGAAGGGCAAGCTAGCACCACGCTACGTAGGACCTTTCAAGATACTCGAAAGAGTAGGACCTGTAGCATACAAGCTTGACCTACCAGAAGAACTCAACAGAATTCACCCCACATTCCACGTATCAAACTTAAAGAAGTGCCTCGCCGATGAAAACCTCCATATTCCCCTAAAAGATATTCAGATCGATGAATCTATGCACTTCATTGAAAGACCAGTAGAGATCATGGACTTCGGAGAAAAACGTTTAAGACGGAGTCGTATTCCAATTGTTAGGGTATGCTGGGAGTCGAAACGAGGACCTGAGTTTACTTGGGAACGTGAAGACTCAATGCGCGAACAATACCCGCATCTTTTTCCTGTTACCACTACTACTTAAATTTCGGGACGAAATTTCTAAAAGTAGGGGATACTGTAACATCCGTCGAAAAACGGGTTTTCAAAACCCGTTTCGTTTATTAATCGAATATCAAGTTATAAAATTTCGTTGCGTATTTATGATTAATTTTGATTTTAAACAATACATAATTAATAAACATTTTAGAATTTAGAAACTACAATTGTTAAAAAGTAAAAATAAATTAAATAAAAAGAAAAAAAGGCTCCCGGGTTTCGAACCCGGGTCTGCCGGCTCATTTAACACACAAACACCTAACCACTCCGCCACTTGACTTGTTTGTGTAATCAAGGAATCAAATAAAACTTAAGTTTCACCGTGAATTCATCTGGTTGCGTCAAAAATTGAAACCGCTCATCGGCTTTCAAACATCCAGAGACTGTTGAGTGATCGCGAATTACTGATTATAACCGATAAATCAATTGCAGCCCACGTTCTTAATCAATTCCGTCTTCAATGAACTCGCTTCATATGATTTTGAGTTTTGAAAACAGAAATCATATTCCTCCTGCTTTACACTGATAATATCATCGTCTCATAACTTGGAAACACTCGCAGAACCTTCAATTTCATTTGCGCTCTAATTTCTGTTCGTCGGAAACGTTATCTGTTATCGCCGGACTTTTGCCGGAAAACCGGGACATACATCAAATCGGTAAATTTCTCGATTCTTTCATTTTCAATCCATTGTTAGACTTTCACTAACTTAAATCCTTCAACCAGAATCGGTCCCAGACGACGTTACCAGATATTCTGCACTCGCCGGAAAATCTCAGAAATTTCCAAAATCACGCTGTAAATCGGTACAAATATCTAAACCCTCTGATAATCTTTGTTTAGTAACTCAATTTCACAATTAGTTGATCAAAACTGTTAATTGATCGCTCAGACGGAATTCACAAAACAGAGCCGACGACCTTTGCCGGAGTTCTGAGAAAAACATCTTTTCCGGTACATTCATTTCCAAAACCTTCTTTATCCATTACATTTCAATCATTTATATGTTCGTTAATCGAATTAAACCAGAACTGTCCAATATCGGTTGTCTGTGTCTTTGAACGAAGAAGATGAAGTCGAACCTATTGTATAAGTTTAATTAAAACAAGATGTTAAACCGGGTTAGACACACAGTCCAGCGGTGGACTGTGTACAAACACATAGCGCACGTCACGAGTTCGAATCTTACAAACGCACTGGCTTTCCGAATTAAAACCAATTTTTTTAACTGAATCAGAGTAGGTCCCAGGATGTTTTTAAGATTATTATAAACTGTAAGTTTAACAGATAAGACACACAGCCCAACTGGTTGGGCTGTGCGCTTACAAACCAAAGGACCCGAGTTCGATTCGGTTTTCCTGCAACCGGTTCAACCATTTAAATTCTTTTAATATAAAACCAAATAAATTAAACATTTAATTAGTATATATATATAATTAAAACATAGAATATTTCGGGTTAGACACGTAGCTCATTGGTAGAGCTGCGTGCACGCGTACGAGAGGTCTCAGGTTCGAGCCTCACCCAGCGCACACATAAGTCACTGTCCGACTGGTCAACGGTCCGGTCAACGGACCGGTCAACGGTCAACGGTCCGGTCAACGGATTTGGGTTTCTTCTAACTCCTTTTTACAAACTTGGTATTTTTCTACCATAGTTTGGAGTTGGTCCTTCGTTATGCTTGATTCATGTCTTAGGCTACTCATTTCAGAATCTTTTTCACTTAACATTGATTTTAACTCTTTAATCAGTTTTTCAAAATTAAGTTCATCTTCTAAAATTTTGTTTCTTAGGTTTTCATTCACCTTTTTGATGTTTGCAAAAGCAATGATGCATTTGTCAGAACATAGATCTTTAAGGATCTGAGGTGATACCTTTGTAGCAGCCATAAGAGCACAGTCACACTCATCTTCACACACATCAATGTTCCATGGGCCAGTAGAAGAGTTGTTTTCCTTATCAGCAGCATTTTCTCTTACTTCACTTGAAACCACTGTTTCATCACAAACTTGAACTTCATCAGATTTTGACACTATCTCCACAGATTCAACACCTTCAGCAATTGTCTCTAAGGCCATTAAACAAAATTCTTGTTCAACATCATTTTTGGCCATTAAAGCAAAGTTTTTATCAGTCAAATCCTCAGGCAAACTGCTCCAGTCAACATAACTTTGTGTGAAAAAGCTTTGTTGACCAACCTTTGCTGGACTAGCAGTGGTTTGAGCAGGTTGTGTAACAATGGGTGCTTGCTGAACAAGCACTTGAGGATGAGATGGTGCCTGAACATATTGAATTTGTGGAGCAGTGGATTGAACATAATGCATTGGAACAGTGGTAGCAGGATGTGCAAAGTGGGCAGTGTTTTGAACCTGTTGAGCAGGGTCATATTGGGAATAATGAGCAATGTTTTGTGTGTGCTGAGGTCTAGGGCCAGGATGAGTTACTATTGGTCCAGAACTTTGAGACCTGCATTCTCTGGCAAAGTGTCCTAGCCTATTACACTTATAACACTTGATTTTTGATTTATCCAGCCCAACCTTCAACCCCCCATGCAAACCTAGGAATTTTCTACCAGTTCTCTTGTAAAACTTACTAGCCCTAACACTCAGTAAGGCCAGTTGGTGCAAAATATCCATTTCTTCAAGATCAGAAGGTTCAATGTGTTACAAGTCATTCAGCTCAAAGGATAGATTGTCAGAGGTTTGGCTTTCCCCACTAGCAGCAAAAGCATAGTTGGGTGCATATGTTTCAGATCCAAATTCCCACCAGATGTAAATCTATATAGTGATCATAACTTTGGTCCTTACTGCTGCCAGTACCCTCTTCTTGTCCAAAAAGAGTTGTATTACCAATGAGTAATCATCAGTCATTTTGCCAGAATCTTGCAACTTCTTTTTCTGGTTTAACTCTCTTTCATAAGTGAGGAGTATCCCATGAGGTTGTGTCAACGACATTTCTTTAAACCCAATAGATTTTCGCGTTACATAAGCTACCGTTTCCTAGTTATCGGGTAACGATCTAAGGAAACGACTATTGGCAGTCGAATTAGGAAAAACCACGTCAACCAGTCTAAGTTCACTGATGAGACGGCTGTAACGTTCAAATTTTTGTATTAGATACTCTCCTTTCAAGTGACAAAATGTTTCATACTGCTGATTTAGAACTTCTCTATTACTTTCTATCACTTCCTCAGTCCCACCGAATTGCTCTTTAAGTGCATCCCATAACTCCTTTGCACTATTGCAATGGAGTAGACCAGCGTAAATTTCATTGGGTATGGCCGAAGCAACTATGCTAAATGCCTTAGCATCCAATTCAATTTTCTGGAAATTCTGCTCCGAAAAGTTTTCAAGATTTTTTGGCACTTGTTTGGTTGGATCTTCTGTGCTTGGAACCATTGGAATGTGAGGTCCATAAGCAATAGAGCTCCAGCAACCGGTGTTTTGCTGGGCAAGAATATGACCCATTCGTCGTTGCTAAATGAAATATTCATTTCTTTTGAGCATCGACGGTTTGAACAAGGAACCAGAATTGGCATCCTGTGTGTTTTGAGACATTTTCAGTTGATTTTTTTATGATTTTGTTTTTAAAAACTTTGAACGTAGTAAAAACTCTGAATATCAAACAAAAACAACCAAACTGATTAGCAAGAGAGCTGATATGTTCGAACCAAATCGATTGTTAGATCGAATTTGATGAATATACCAATTGTAGGATCTGAGTTTGAATTACTTGTAGTTTTTGTTGCAAAAATGGAAAATGATTGAATTAAAAGAGATTTGCAGCGGAATAAGATGTAAAGCTTTTACTACAAGCAATGGTAGTGTGTTTTCATCATCAACATGCTTTCAAGTTAATTAACTTGCATGTGATTTACAAACTCCCCCTCAGCTTTGCAATTACAGTTTGGTAATAAGAAAATGCAGAGAAGATGATACGCGAAAGTTGATCTTTTTAAGAGACAAGTATAAAGGTTACAAGAGTTGCCTATTTATACTAACTATCTAACCTCTGAGCATCTTTGATGACGTCAGGATTGATAGTGACAGGAAACAATATGTAACTAACTCTAAACACTGCTAATACTAAACTATCAGTGTGTGGCACTGTTACATTGATTAACTAAGCTAATGACTAAACTCTGATTCCTATCCGCTGTCCTTGTTAACTCTGGCAGACCTTGAAGCTTTGTGAAGGCAGATGATAGGATGAGCAGTCTTTATGGAAAGCAGTGTAAGTGCATCAGAGGACGTAACCTATGATAGTTGAACCAAAGCTCGGACAGTGTTATTTGGCTTTATATCATCTGTTCCTTTCATAGGGTTCAATCCCAACATCTTCCTTCTTCATTAAAACTTGATGATATCCTTTATAGCAATCAAGGAAACATTTCCATTGGAACGATGCTAAGGAATCAACTTTCTTGTCGATTTCTGGAAGGGAATAACAATCCTTAGGACACGCCTTGTTCAGATCTTTAAAATCAACGCACATGCGCCAACCACCGTTATGTTTCTGCACCATGACTGGATTAGCAACCCAAGTCTAGTATTTCACCTCGCGCAGAATTCCGGCGTCCAATAATTCTAAAGCTTGTCCGTTCATTGTGCGAGTTTTGTCAGGCCCTAGGCTGCGCTTCTTCTGTACTACCGGCTTTGCTGAAGGAAAAACGTTCAAACAATGCTTTGCATCGCGCCGAGACACCAACCATATCAGCAGGTGTCCAGGCGAAAATATTCTTGTTTCGAAATAATAACAGTTTGAGCTTTGCGCGGATTTCTGTGGTCATTGTGGGACCCAAAAGAATTGTTTGTTCAGGATCCTTGGTATTAAGCACCCACTTTTCAGGATCGTTTGCAGATGCTGGTTTAGACGCTTTAGCAACTGGTTCTTTGATAGACATTATTTCCTTGTGCACATACATAATAGCGACGCCTGTTGGTGTTGGAAATCCACAAGCAGCATGCGGAGCTGATGTGACCATGCTAAAATCACGTTGCACACGTCGCCCCAACAAAACATCATGGCGAGAAGTTGTCGGCATCACCATAAAATTCACCTTAATAGTTCGTGAATGTTTTCCGTCTGAAAGGGTGACGGGAAAAACTATCTGTCCTAGAGGAAAAACAACCTCATTGCAGAACCCAGTTAAAGGGAAATCAACTGGTTCTAGGCGTGCTTTGTCCTCTGGATCCAATTGTTTAAAACATTGTCGTATATGATATCCATGGAGCTTCCCGGATCTATGAACACATAATCAGTCTGGTAATGGCCAAAAATACCTGTGACCACTACTGGTATCTCTTCTTGTTGTCCGCCAGGAACAACGGGAAAAATCACCTGCTGATCGCGCCATTTATCATTTTGAAAACGTTGGAAGTTGCGCTTGCGCGACATGCCTCCTTGAATCATAGCTTCATCTTCTTGTTTCTTAGACCCTCATCCCCGCGCGTAAGTTGTCTAACCTCCTTGCGCACCGATTGTACTAAATGGGTGAGTTTGCCACTCTTCAAAGCTTTTTCTATTTCTGTGCGCAAGCTTACAGTTATCAGTTGTATGACCTATATCTTTGTGAAAGTCACAAAAATATTTGGGTCCTGACCCTTCTTGTTCTTCATGGGCTGAGGTTTCTTAAACTGATAGTTCTTGGTGCTCAGAACTTCAGCGGGAGACTTTCTTAGAGGAGTCCATTGCGGATCATGATTCTCTGGTTTGATTGCTTTCTGGGTAGTAATTTTGATAATCGTTACGTGAGCATCTATTGGTGAATAAGGAGAATATGAACCTTGGTTATAGTCCTTCCAGCCTTTTCTAAACTTCCGACCGCCCCTACTCAGATCCTGAGGGCGATTCTGAGGTAATGACAGTCTGTTGGAATTAAGGTTCCGCTCTGTCTGCGCATAAACTTTGGCTGCTGCCATTAGTTTATCCCATCTCTTTGGAAGGCCAGTTGTTCCAGAAAGTACTTTTATCATTTCATCACATCTTACCGCACATTTGAACTCTGCACGGATAAGATCCTCATGTACATCTCCAATTTCTAAAACTTCCTTATTGTAACGAGTGATAAAATCTTTTAGGCTTTCGTCATCCTTCGCCAGATGTTCATCACATCTGAGGAATCTCTGACGTATCGCCTCTGTTGACTAAAATGCGTAAGGAATTTCTCCTTAAGATCATTCCAACCTCCAATAAGCCTGGGCCAGTGAAGAGGTGCATGTGATCAACGGGATCAATTAAACCATTAAGCTTCCCCATGTTGGATGGTAACTTTGCTCGTTCTAGCGGAGCCAACGCTATTTCTCTTACAAACTTTGATTGTTCAGCTGCTTCAGCGGGTCGATACACCAGATTGTAATCTACTCCGCCTTAGGATTGTATGTTGTACGTATCTTAGGCTTGTAGTTGACATGATCCGTAGATAATTGATTAAAAACACTTACACTATCTCCTTCGTCATAAGTCTTATCATATTCTTCATGTTGGGTGTCTCGCTTCTGTGATAGTCGCGGGCCCAAACGTGAATGAACAGATGTGCGAGGTTGAGCATTATCCTCTTGTTTTTGATTGCCAGAATGAACGGAATCATTCCTGGTTTGAGAGTACATCTCGGTTCTTTCTACAGATACATGCAAAGGCGCACGAGCACGGATCTGTGAATCATAACTCAACACTCGAGGTGCCGGCGAAGCACGGACCTGAGGAGCATTAACCGGAGCTTGAAAAGTTGGAGTTCCGGTCTGAGCACAGAGTTCTTGATGCATATGTCTGTTGCCTACGTCATCATATAACGTCGAGTCAGTATTTAGGAGCGAAATGTCGAAGTTTATGTATATAAAGGGTCAAGTTCGCTTGAAAATGGTATGTTGTAGTCAAGCTCGGCCGAACTTGACTAAGCAAGTTCGCTCAAACTTGCATCTCCACCAGCGAACTTGTTCTCCTATAAATAGGAGTCTTGACATTTCATTTGTAATTTTAGAGATTTTGTCACGACAGAGGCGAAGCTCTGTCCAAGTCTTTCCAGGATTTGTAACATTGAACATTAATGAAACGGTGATTAAATAGAAACAAATGAGTGTATCCAATGTCGCCTAAGCAAATGGATTCCGCACGTTTACCTTAGGTTTGTCAGATTAGTGCCGGAACGATCCGTACAACGGACCTACAAGTGGTATCAGAGTAGGATTGGCCTAATTTGAAGACATTGGACATAGAACATCTCATCTTCTACTCATTTCTTATATTTTTAACTTTTCTTGGACAATGCACGGACAAAATGGACTGATTTTCAAGTATAATACGTAAAATCCATAATAGATAAACCCTTGAAAAGATCAGAGCTTAAAACAAAACGAATTCATGTCAAAAATTGCAAAAAACCATGTTGAATAACTCATGTTCGCTCGAACTTGACTGAAAAATTCATATTTTTCATCAAGTTCGCCCGAACTTGACTGATTTTTCAAGGTTTTTACTCAAGTTCGCTCGAACTTCACTGTTTTTTCATCAATTTTAGTCAAGTTCGCCCGAACTTGATAAAAATTTGTTGAAACTCTATAAAAGTTCGCCCGAAGTTGCTATCTCTTGAAAATTCACATAAGTTCGCTCGAACTTGCTATTTTTCATAACATCTCAACACAAGTTTGCTCGAACTTGTATTCTGAGTGAAACAAGTTCGCCCAAACTTGTTAAATAGCTGAGTTTCACACGCTGTGACAAGTTCGACCGAACTTGTCTAAGAGACTAAAAGAAAAATGGCATGAAAATCCCGAAAAACGTCTAGGACATTACATATCGTTAGATTCGTATTGACGAGACGAGTTTAAATCTCTAATCTGGTAAAAAAAGTTTTCCAAAAAATTTTAAATGTTTTTAGCAAACCGATACGTTGATATTGTCGGTTGAAAAGTCAAATTTTATTAAAATTGTCTGTTTGCTAATCATTTTCCAAGTGTTTTGAACGATAGATATATTTGGAAAACGAAATGGAGTCCGTGAAGCCGTCAAACTTGATGAGTATGAACGAGAATGAAGTTTGGAAAGGAAAATTTGAGAGCTGGGTCCAAGCCATGCATTTCCGCAGTTGGGTCGCAATTGAGACAGGTTATGTCGTTCCTAGAGATGAGAATCAGAAAATTCTGGAGAAGTGCAAATATTCTACTCAACAGAAAGATGATTATTTTGCTGAAAAGAAAATGATTAATCTTATCCAGCAATCGGTTAAGGAAGACATCCTGATACTTTTACCAGAATACAAGACTCGAAAGAATTATGGACATCTCAGAAGAATGAGTTTCAAGAGAGTGTAGTGGTTAAGAACTGTGAAGCTCTAGTTTCAAGTATATCTACAAATGAGTCTTCAAGTTCTAAACCAGTCTGTCCAGTCTATGATGTAGACAATTATCAGGCAGATAATGCAAAACTCTTGAGTAAGATTGAGAGTTTGACATTAGAAAATAAAAAGTTAAAAGAAAATGAAAAGAATTTTGAAAACAAAATAAAAATATTAGAAAATGAAAATTACAAATGGTAATAGGTTTTCAAAATGAAATAAAAATGTTTAAAATTGAAAAAATTGTTTTTGAAAAATTAAATATAGAAAATCAAATAGCAATAAATTCTCATATTGAGAAATAGCTCAACTTGAAAAAGAAGTTGAGCTTGTTATAAATAAAGCTGCTAATTCAGCAAAATTATTGAAAGGATTTGTGACTTCCTCATTAAAGTTAGAACATATATGTCCAAAACCGATCAATGATAATAAAAAGAAAATTCCAATAAGTGACAATGTCACAAATTATGACGATGTCATAATTGAGGATTGTGATGATAATACCGATGATAAAAATGATAAAAAGGAAATATTTTTAAAACTAAAAGAAAATGTTCAAGAAACTGTTCTATAATCTCCTGAAAAAGGTGAATGCTCAACGCAAAAACCTTCTAAGCAGAATGGAGAACAAAAACAACATGAAAAACAAAATTCTATAAATTTTCAAAACAAAAATAAAAGCTCATCGGTACGGTCATCTAATCATTATAAAAACTCACAAAAATTTGAGAATAAGTGGTGCAGGTCGGACCACAGTGCTTCAAAGTCAAATCAATTTTACAGAAGAAGCAGGAAAGATGACTACTACACGTCAAATCAATGTGCCGATTTGGGTGTTTGGTCTGAACGGAGAGATTGGTACGATAACAGAGTGTGTTACAACTGTGGATTTGGTGGACACATTGCTGTTAACTGCCTAAAAAAGAGATTTGATACGAGGAGATGTTATAAATGTCAAATCAAATGTCATATTTCCAGGGATTGTCCAACTAATCTGAAAAGAAGATCGGTTAAATATCAGGGGGAGAAAAGACCAGAGGGGAAGAGAACAGAGAAGAAAAATAAGAAAACTGTAGAGAAGCCCAAAGAACAAAAAGTCAAGTTATCACAAGGGCAAAAAGACAGATTGAGAAAAAAGAGGAAAAAAGTTAGAGAGTATTTGGAAAAGATTTTGTCCTCGGATACGTCTAAAAAATCAGATAAAAGTTCTAATGAATCATTTTACTCACAGTCAAGTAAAACGAATTTATCAGATACAAATCTGAGGACCAAAGAGAGAGCAGTGGAGAAAAATTTGATAATGCAAACAGTTAAAAAATCAAAGAAAGTAAAATTTTCAAATAAAGTTTCTATCAAACTGTTTGAATATCAAAAAGAGTGTGAATGTTTGTTTACTTCAGATGTTAATGATTTTGATAAACCTAAATCCATAATGGATTGGGTTCCAATTCAAAACTGATTAAAGTTTGTCTGAATGTGAAGGATAACCAAGCTTCAAGCCAAAGGTCATTTCAGAAGCAGTGATTGTTCATACAGAGAGACAAGAGGCAGGAGTGATATTCCACACAAACAAAATGGTAGTCTCGCGTTCACATTCGTAAAAAAGTCGTTAAATGGTTAAATGGAAGATTCTTATTTTCGATTTTAATAAGATGTTTTTAATTTACGGGGAGAAAAAATTTTAAAATTGTAAAAAAATTCCTGTAAGATTGAAAAACATCATTTTAAAATGTTTCCAAAAACAATAGAAAATCTCAATAATGTCAAAAACATTGAAAAAATGAGATTATTTGTGCGCATAAAGGAAATGATAGTACATCAGTGGACTATCACAGTACGCTAAATATTTGTGAAGTTTAAAAAGTTATAAATGATTCTTACTGTGGATGTGTCGATAGGCTTTATACGTTCAGTAAATTGTTTCCAGGATATAAACTAAATTTTACAACTGCTTAAACTTGTGGATTAACACATCTTGGATATATGGACTTAGTACTCCGAAATTTCATTTGAGAGATTTCCTGATTCTGAGATACGAGGTCTTTATAGATAGTTGATATCTGGGGTATTATACAGATTCTTCTAATTTTGGGGAAGCAATAGCCTAGAACTTCTATAATACTTTCGCTGTAAACCCCTAAACTGCATGTAATCTTGAAAAGTATCGAAAGATCTAATCATTTGCAGTGCTTAAAAGATTCCTTAATTGGAACACACCTCAAAGTCGAGCCTTCATCTCTTTGTCTGTACGGTAGTACTAACCTGAACTCTCAAGGTCTCGCACAACCCAGATACAGATATCAATTACGCTATATTCACCTGTAAGATGAAATCTAGGGAATCTTGATACGGGAGTATATTCAAGAAGTGGGAACCGCAGTTAAGTCAAGTTTCATAATTCTAACTAACATATCTTGGAACAATTGAGAAATGTGTTAAAGTTTAAGTGGATAAACATATCGAAAATCTAGGTAAACAAGTTTAAAACTTAAAGTCATTAAAAGGTCAACGGTACTGGTGATATGTCTCAAAAACTGATATGATCCTCTAGCACGCTTTCTCACAAAAATACAAAATGTAAAGATTACATTTTAGTATGTTTTCATTTTTGCATTCGAAATTCAAAATCCAAAAAAGATTTTCTTTCAAAATCTTCCATGGAAACTTGATAATGTTGGATGTGAGTCGGACCAACGAGACTGTTAAGAAACTGTTTGTGTGTGGATACGTGTGATTGTTCTTAATCGTCAAATCTTAGAGATTCGGAGCATCATTTGAGGGGGAGCTAGATAAAGATGTTGATTGAAGATAACAGAAAGCTTAAAGTAAGGGGGATCATGGATGATAAAGTTATTAAAGAAATAAAGATCAAGAGAACATTAAAGACTCAGGAACTTATTTGAAGAATGATGACTACGGCAACATCCAAGGGGGAGTCTGTTGATGCATATGTATGTTGCCTACGTCATCATATAACGTCGAGTCAGTATTTAGGAACGAAATGTCGAAGTTTATGTATATAAAGGGTCAAGTTCGCTTGAAAATGGTATGTTGTAGTCAAGTTCGGCCGAACTTGACTAAGCAAATTTGCTCAAACTTGCATCTCCACCAGCGAACTTGTTCTCCTATAAATAGGAGTCTTGACATTTCATTTGTAATTTTCAGAGATTTTGTCACGACAGAGGCGAAACTTTGTCCAAGTGTATCCAGGATCTGTAACGTTTAATATTAATGAAACGTTGATTAAATAGAAACAAATGAGTGTATCCAATGTCGCCTAAGAAAACGGATTCCGCACGTTTACCTTAGGTTTGTCAGATTAGTGCTCGAACGATCCGTACAACGGACCTACAAGAGTTGAGCATACATAGCATTTAAAGCCGTTTGAGATTTAATTAGCCAAGACAACGGAGTTTCACCAGGTGGCAAAATTGATGCAACATCAACATGAGGAGCTGTCGGAGTTACTGGAATGCTCGCATGATCTGGATCATACGGAGCATCAGCTTCGCCAGACGAATCCTCCACAATTTGTCCGTCAATCTGAGGGCCACCAACGACGCGACGGATCTTAGATCGAGGACCTCCTGGAAACAATGATTCATCAGCCATGATGCTGTAGATCTAAGTAAAACGAAACGAAAGATGAGAAGAGATTATAAAATCGTTGGGCGCCAATGAAGAAACAATAAATCTAACTGATCGGAATCGAATCAGATCTAGGGTTTAGTCTCTGCATAAAAGGGGTTAATCTTTCACCTCGTCATTTGGAACTGTATCTCTGATTAACTCTGCAAAACAAACCACCGTTAGACTCGCCACAGGGAGAATGGGGTTCTATCCGTGACCACCCTCAGGCGTGAGAATAAGTACAGGTTGATCGGAATAGTTTAGAGTGAAGTAAGAGAGAGAGTAAGTGAGAGTGAATACCTTTTGCTTGTACCCGAAGACACTTGCCGGATTTAGGTGTCAAAATGTGAGAGAGGAAATTTTAACAGAATCTTCCTTAACGTCGTTAATCAGTTAGATCACCATCCAAGCAGACGAATTATGGTGTTGATCAAGGGTTAGGGAAACACCACGTGGCAGATGATGCCTTTTTGCTTTCTATTATAAGTGTGCCATCATCGTGACTTTGAGGAATGTATCATATCGTGCCGCGTGTCAATTCTGTTATAACCGCTCATGCCCTTACACGATTGAGCTTTAATTAATTTTTACAGTTGTTTCCTTCTGAAATGCTGTCGTGTGTCTTTTCTGTTGTAACAGAAAAGATTCCTTATTGTTCTACTTGTCTTTCTTGCGTGCAGGTGTCATCTGATTAGAGAAAGAGAACCAAGCTTAACTGTTACCTTGCGCGAGCCCGCGCATGGTTGTTAAATGATTGTTTCTTCTCTTAGATGCCTGGCGCATGGAAGACGATTTGCGCAAGGTCTGCTCCTGTAGTAATAATGGGTATGTTCTCTTACTTGCGCACGGTTTTTGGGACCATACCCCTTCACATGACAAAGTTCACGAGTCTAAAACCTTAATGTTTTGAGCTACAATATATGTGTAATAAATTGTTACATCAGTTTGTCTGGGTTATAGTTAACCCAGAATTGTGAGTTCTATAGTATAAAAAATTGGGACCTAAGTGTCTGAATATTTAGGATATTCTGTATAAACGGGAATGAGTGTTTTAGTTTAGTGAGACTTAGGAAAGGAAAATATTTTTAATTCAAAATAATGGTTGTGCAGTCCAATTTTTAACTTTCCATTACCTACATGCTACAAACATGATACCAAGATTTGGTTTTGAGGTAAAATCATCAAATAAAAAATTCTGGTTTTGTTAAATATGGTAGTTTCTTGATGTATCAAGTATAAAACTTTATACCTTCTGTTACTATTTACTGATAAAAATATAAAAAGAAAAGAAATGATAGAGGATGTATGGAAGTTGGTTCTTGGGTAGGGTGAATGGCTTATTCACACTCACTTGTTAGGTAATTTCAGTATGACACAAGACATCCCATTATTAAAGGGGTTGTGCTAACCATTTTGAATGTACCCTACATTCCTCTACTAAATTAGTCATATCATTGCTTACTTCTTCTCATACAGGGTGCGTTAAGCATACAAGGGGGATAGGTTTATCCTCACCGTTATTAAAAGCATATACATATCATTTAACTGTTTTTTTAACGAAATGAACTTAAAGGCCTAATACAAGTACCAACATGCAGGGATGTCATGTATGTCTTCGTGTAGCGTTATGTTCACTCTCAGTTGTAACAATTCATGATCGTATCATGTATAGAATCGTGGAAAGATCACATTACAATGTTCCGTCATCGTTGTCGTCTAAATTAAAAGTTTTATAACAGACCGATCTTAAATAAAATAGCATTAAATGATTGTCTTGTTAATACATGATAATAGATTTATATTACAATGGTGAAGCCTTTAGTACAAGAGAAATGTGCATGAGTAAAGATACACTTTTATAGAGGCATAATTCAGTATTTTAAAATAAACATAAAAATATAAAAGAAAGTTAGTTAGATTACATTTAAACAAAGGCAAAATAGATTACAAATAAGTGTGGTCCATCCATTGATACCAATCCAGGTTTTAAATTCGGTTTGCAACCGAACCAAGTTAGTTATTCGGCTTGCAAATCAGTTTTTGGTTTTTCGATTTGAAATTGAGTTTTGGCCATTTAAAAAAAAGGACCAGATCAAAATATAATCATCAAATTGAACAAACATGATTAATTAATTCATGTTATATGTATCATCACTACTAAAACAATATGCATGTTTATGCAATTTTCGCACTTCTGCTAAAACTGAGGGTGTGTATTACTGATTTAACACAAACGCAGTTAAGCCAAAGTAACAACACAGATACAAGTATTAACATGAAAAGAGTGCCCTCCAGTTCAAAACAAATCAAGCTGTCAAAAGAAAGTTTATCACTTACACAAAACCACCATCAAGCATACTATGCGAAAATTTTCAACCGTCAAAAAACTTGTAACAGATCTAAGGACAATAAGGTTGAGTTACCAGCGGACGGATATCACAAAATCAAATATACATGATATCGTTTGGAAATAGCCTCAAGCACTTCTTAGTGGAGGAGAAACCAAAATGACGACATCCCCTCTAACAAAAAGGAATGGAAGCGTTCGCCTTGTGTTCGCCATCCCCTCAAGTTGCTCACTTGTAAATCTCTATTAACTTGTAAGTGAAGAGTGTTAAATTACATATCCATAGCGCAATGAAAGTAGTATAAATAACTACCTAACTTAGCACATAATTGGAAGTAATGCCCAAATATATCGTCACTCCGATTGGGGCTACAACCTGTACTAGTTAGTACTCATTCATGATTACGCAGCAAGAATTTTAGTATTTTAGGGGAGCAAAAATTTTAAATTTGAGTACGTGAAGAAAACAAATTCAGGGAAGTTAAACCTAAATTAGTAGTAAAAGGTAAACGTCGCGTGTTACTAAATCACATTTTTCTGGCGGTACTCATTATAGCTGACGATATAATAAGATACTCAATTGCAAATACAACTTTGTTTTTAACGAAATATATCCATAAAAACCATAAACACAGATGCTTGTAAGTTGTCCGGTAGTGTTTCGGTTGTCGAGATGGTATTGTTTCGGTTCGTCATGGTAAAAAAACAAAAAAAATCAACTACATTTGACCCGACTGATTTTGGATAAATCTTGAATCGAAACGTAGATAAAAATAAACACGTGACAACGACATATTCGGAATTTTATTAAGTGTTGTTCAAAAAGTTTACATAGAAATGTAATCTAACTCAAATTTATTGCAAAACTCAAACAGAGCACACAATCAATTGCTCCAAGAATGCATTTGATTTTGAAGCAGCATATAACGTATATAAATTAGTTGTTGTCGATGACCTTTGTAATTAAAATATTATAGAAAGTATGAAAAAATAATCAAATTACACATGGTTAATTAATTCGTGTTTCATGTATCAATTATATAAAATATCACTTATTAAACAAATAATCAAATTAAACAAACATGATTGATTAATTCTTGATCGCGTTAAAACGTGTTTATGCATTAGTAATTTATCACAAACAACAGTTTAGCCAAAGCAACAGCACAATAATGAACATGAAGTGCAAAAACAAATCAAGTGGTCAAAAGAAAGTTCATCATTTTCCATACAAAAAAATCACCATCAATCATACAATGTGAAGTTTAAAATGACAGAAAAGTTGCAACAGATCTAAGGACAGAAATTTGAGTTGCTGGCGGGTCGGATATCACAAGATCAAATATATGTGACACCATTTGAAAACACCGCTTCGGAAAGAGCCTCAAGCTGTTCTTAAGGGAGGAGAAACCAAAATGACACCGTCTCCTCTTACGAAAAGGAATGGAACCGTCCGCCTTGTGCTCTGCAAACAACAAATACAGTAAAACCTCCATAAATTTATACTCGATAAATTAATGACCTCAATAAAATTTACTAATTTGTCCAGTCCCAACTTGAGACCGGTACAAAATTGAACCCCACTCGATAAAATAATAAGATAATAACTTTTTTGAAATCCCTGTGTATATATATTGGTCCCAACGAAGCTATAAATTAATAATTACTAAAAGATCCCAAATTCTAAGATTGTCTAGTAAAAAATGAGTCCATGGTCACTTGTTTTTTGTTGAACTTGTTTTTGTAATTTATTTTTTGGTACCATGAACTAACTTTTTGTAATAAAAAACAATAAACTTGACAAATTCAATTAATTTGTGAATGTATATTGCAATTGCAAATTTAAAGGTCATACGTAAAACCACTTTAAATTATTAAATTATTAATTTATCGATATAATAATATTGCGCTAAATTAATAAAATATCTCGGTCCCAACATTATTAACTTATAGAGGTTTTACTGTAAAAGGAAGCCCATGAAGTATATGAAAGGTGGGTCCTTCAGGGTGAAAATAATTTCAACTTTATTGTTTGTTTTTCTTGATTTCTCCCTTTTATGCTGTGAACAGTCACTATGCACGACAGATGCTCAAAAGCTCACACCAACTGCATACACCAGCTGAATGGCATGAAAAACAGAGATAATTCATATAAAAGTGACAACATACCCGGACAATCTCTTCATATGTTTCATCATCGATCTCGACAGTTGTTACGATCTCTTCAACGTCCCCAAGAATCATGTTTAGATGCTGGTCATAAGCCTGGAAATGGCACATCATCAGTCGATAAGTGCTCAAATGTAACAGCAAACCATTAAATGTTGAGAAAATTCTACAGCAATATAATCTAGAAAACCAAAGTGATCATAGTTATAGAACGATAAAGAGTCAGCAGCATAATCTGAATTCGTCTTCAAATCCATGACCATGAGAATGACAAAAGTGAGCGTTCATGGTTTCTTTGATTAGCGAATTATCTCATTCCGTATCAACAAGGTCTAGTACTACGTACACTCCTGTGTTCTGTTTGTTAACTTTTGTATTACCAACACAACAATACAAAAAAAATTATTTAAGAAGAAACCAGTACGTATGTTACTAAAGCAAGTGGCGTTTTCTTTCAAATTTCAAACTGACACATGTGCATGAGGCACCGCCTCAACGCTTTTCCAGATCACCTCATGCATCAGGCATGTGTTTTAGAACCAAGAGGACAATGGTATAGAGAGCGGTAACAGCAATCTTCATAGCAACTTTTGCCATTTACATAAAACATATCTTATTTCTATCTGTTTATCATCTCTATTTGTGGGCTTCTCTTACAACAATCAATGGGTCAAATTCGTGGCTATACCTGTTCATCCCATGTGTACAACAGGTATGAGTACAAAATACCAGCGAAATTTCAAATACACCATACGGTCACAACCCATACCCATGCCCATGTATCAATGTAAATAAATTTCGATTATTAATGAAAAGAGACTACTTCTACCAAAAAAAAAAGTGGATATTGATATCAGGGCCGGCCCTGGGCATAGGCCGGGTGGGCAACGGCTCAGGGCCAAAGACCAACGAGGGCCTGTAATATTTATACACACACACACACATTATGTATAAATATCACATGAAACAACACTAAGTCAACAAAGTAGGTTTGGCCGACTGGTTAGTGGAAATCATATTAAAAGTTAGTTCCCGGGATCGAATCTCCTCTTGCTCACTAATTTTGACCTTTGATTTCTCTTTTCTTTTCCATTTGAAAACTGAAAGTCACAGATAATCTCATATAGATTTATTTTAATTATTAAGGGTTATTAACTAGTTTCTTTCCTACCTAAAAAAGGAAATTTAATCCAAATTTAACTAAAATTATGCATTTTTAGGGAGCTGTTTTTGTTAAGCCTTTTCTTTAATTATTTAACTGATTGCGGCGGATAACTTTTGTTTTTTCTTTTGGTTAATTATTTAATTCAAAATTTAACAAAACAAAATCATTTATAGTTTTTCGTATATAATAGAAAAACAAATAAACGGAACACATGTCGCTATCCTTTTGGCAATATTAAGACTTTATTTTGTGTGTGTTTTTTCTTTCGGTTGCTATAGCGATAGTGATACCTTACTTGTACCTTACCAAATCAAGCTTATAACCAGGCGAGTTCCCACCATGTCACCGCCACAACGCACCGGGTAACTAATTTTAAAAAAATCTTTTAGTTTAGGCCCACTCTCTCATTAAAATTTGATATGTTTTAGGCCGACTAAACATTTAAAGTTTAAAGCATCTTTCAACTAAGTCCATTTATCATTTACCCAATTTTCCATTAGCCCATTTAAAAACCAAATCAAAGGGGCGGCAATACATTACGCAAACGGAAGTTAACATTTTTTGGGGCCGAAATTTTATACTCGCCCAAGGCCACAAAATGTATAAAGATTTTCAGAGATAGCCCTGATTGATATAACAAAGTTAAACATAAAAACATAGTTTTAAGTTTTAACCCTAAGGTTTTATATTAAACTTCATAAATATTAACAATCATCATATAAGTGTGTGTGTGTGTAGAATTTGCTGTTGGAATTTCTTTGTGTTTTTAAATGTTTTCAAAATGGATGTGAATAGTGGATTTAGGGTTTAACTTTCAAGTCTTGACCCTGGTAACTGGTGCGACTATACATATAACATAATATTTGAGCTTCTAACAATTAGAATAACACAAAAATTAGAGAAAGCATGCGAGTAATGAAAATCTAACATATGCAAAGACGACAACAAGATTAATAAGACAAAGATATCTTACATATTACGATAACTAAGCACCGAAAAGCAGAAGAAAAACTGAAAAATTGAAACATTAAAAGCCCTAATTTATGTAAAAGTAAAGTAGGGCTTACGTGGAGCTTGCCACGGAGTTCACGATCGGAACGAAGCTTAACGTAGATACGCTCGTCAAGACTCAGTCGAATCAGATCCAAAGGCTCCTTCACTGCGGTCTCCTCTTCGCTCGCCATTATTTGTGCTTCTTTTTTTTTTTTGCGTGAATGTTTATGATGAACCTAACTTTCACATTGCTTGCTTGTATTAATTTTTTTTTATGTTTATCCCTAGGTACATACATGCTTTTAACGATTTTTTTTAGGTCGGCACATTTAGGTTCTTAAATCGACACCAGTAATACGGATCCTATAAGCTTATACGACCGTGTTATGCAATTTCAATTCTCAACGTCAGTCAAAGACTTTGACGGACAACCCATGCTTGTCTTTACGAGTCGTATAGACATATACGACTCGTATTGGTATTAGGTTGTCTTTCAACCCTGACAGATAGGGTTCAAATGCAAACCCTATACGGGTTGTATATGTATATACGACCCGTATCACGTACGAGGTTTGCTTTCTGTCACTGTTGAGTGACAGAAAGTGATGGATGGAACATACGTCAGCCCTATACGGATCGTATAGGGCTATACGATCCATATTGGTCCAACAAATTTGAAATCAACTTTCTGCCTTTATATTCGACGAAGTAGACGAAGGAAATTAAATTTCTTCTTCTCCTTCTCTCGTTCTTTTCTTGATCGATTCCACTATGTTTTGCTTTAACCTCAATTACGTTTTTTGAGTCGTCCAGCAACAACACAAGTACGTTTATTCTGGAAAGCATTGTGGTATTTACTAACTTGTTTTGTTTGTTTTGCGTATAAAATACTTACAAACCGTTGTTGTCTATTGGCCCAGATTCTTACAATGGGAAAGTAAATGGTGATCACGAGGAGGAGGTCGTGTCCGGCTTTCGTTCCCATCAAAGGAATCGTTGTTCCAGACCAAAACGAGGTAAGCATTTATTCACTTATTTGTATTTGGGGTTAAGTTTACCTTTATCTTTTACCCGTTGTTTTTTTTAGTTTGTTGGGCCTCGCGAACCGTTGTTGCCAGACCTGAACGAGGTAAACATTTGTTTACTTATTTTTAATTAGTTGTTAGATGTACCGCCATCTTTTAACGGTTGGTTTTTTCCACGTTGTTGTGCTTAGCGATGATTACGGTTATGGGTGTCCGGATTATGAGGACGGTTATGGTGTCGCGTCTGGACAAGGTAACTATGGCAATAACTTTTTCTTTAGTGATGCCTCGTACGTACAACAAGACGTTGGTTGTGATACCCACGATGAAACCAGGTACACCTTAATTGGTCCTAAACTTAAAGCCTGATTAAAAACAATAATTTCGCGTAAACTTTACAAACATATGTGACTTGTGTGCTTGATTAAACGATATATGTTATGTCTCAGAGGAATCCGAGAGTACGTTATGAATGACATGACACTAATAAGGGCCAACGGTGCGAATTTGGTGTCCTTAGATGTCACACCCCTAATTTCCACGTGTAACCCGGTGGGCCCGGTTGTGGAATATCGTGACGTAAGTTGATATCATCATTACCAAACAATACAATAAAACACAGCGGAAGACTGGATAATTACTATTACAAATGTTCGAATGTTCAAAGTTCAAAATATTATACAACGCTTGTAACTAGATCCATAAGCGGATCGAAATGTGATTACAAAAGGAAATTTAACAGACTAAGGCCTTCTAAGCAAGGGTTGCAATTCCTCTTAAGTTTCGCCTGAGCACTTCCAGCCTAATTATGTATACTTGTCACTTGCGCTTAGTCTTTTGAAAATATGTCAGTTTTCACTTGTAAATACGTTTATCCGACTCATTTTGAAAACATTTCGAAAACATTTAGTGTACACAATGGTACTTAGTTTAATAAATAACTTGGGATAAATAATTTTCATGTTATCAGTTTTACATGCCAATAATACATTTAGAGCACGAAAGCTATAACACCCCAAATCGCGTAAAACAACACGCGGCGGAAACACTTGGGGAGTCACGTTAACAGATTGTTTCAACAACACATGGTTTTTGAAATTTTGTTTTAATTAGATATTAAACATAGGTTATATTGTCATAATAGTCTTAGAAATTTTTAAATAACGAAACAACAAGCATGCATAATTATTGTCTTTCTTGTTATTAAGGCACTAGGTCCAAGTCCATTCCTACGTGGGCACGCATTAGTATCATCTAGCATCGTTCCCTGAAACATATGTGAAAATGAGTCAGCATAAAAGAATGCCGGCGAGTACATAGGTTTTGTGAGTATGTCAAATTGGCCTTGAATACGTATTACAATACCTCGACAGACTACTAGAGTCATTAATTGAAAACCTTATTATCGAAAAGTATTTGGTATTGCAATGATAACTAATCAATCTAAAACAAGTTAGTTATAGTTTATAAAAGACTTGTAGCCATAAATCTTGACCAAAACATTTGTTTCGTAAATCCGAGTAGTAAATAGTCTTGAAATAACTTATATGGTTTATATCCTTAATTGAAATCATTGCGTGTCATCGTTTGAAAACATTTGTTCAAGTGATGCAAATATCGCCACGAATGTAATACGATAAAAGTACTTATATATAGGAAGTACCAGTGGCGTATCCACCGTGCTTTTATCACATTACACACGTACCGTTATCTAAATCACTTATCATAAACCAGTTGTTCATCGTTCCTTGTTATAAACCAATCGTTCGTCGTTCATCGTTCCTTGTTATAAACTAATCGTTCATTGTTCTTTGTTTTAATTGTGAAAACTTTTGGTTGTTTCGTGAATACATTCAAACCTTTGTTGACTTGTTTGAGACCACCCACGGTGTCCCTTAATCGTATAGCATACCACCAAAGGGTATGTTACAAACACAGTTTCAGTCGCTTCCCAAATTTCCCCACAAACCCCGGGAATTTTGGTAACGGGATTGTCAGTCCTAGGCGCCTTAACTTACTACTGGTCGGCTTGGCCATTGTTAATGAATGTCATTCTTTTTATAAATACATCGCACCAACAAGTTCGTTCACATTATTGAAATCGTTGTGTTTAATATAAACCATAGTATTTGCATTTGAAAACTAGAAAACATTTAGCACATATGAATCACCCCAAAACAATTGTAAAACATAAAATAGAGGAACTATGTACTCACTTCTGATTGCTATTGTAACCTTGAATCAAAGATCAAAACAAGCTCAAAAGTCTGAGAAATCAAGCGTGTCCTAAAATCGGATAATTGTGTAAATATCGGGACTTGAAGTCGGAGAATCGGATAGAATGAGACCTTTTAAACCAAATGAGTATTGGAACTCATATGAAATGGTTTAATAAAGTTAACATTCTGAGTTGGAAAGATGCTTAAGTGCTTTTGACCCGTTATGACCCGTTAAGGTAGTTTAGGCCACTTTAACGCGTCATTTGCGTAACTACGCATTCGGATGGTTAGATATGTGTTATGACAAGTTCTAATTACCAAAATATGTTTAATATTGTTACATCAGATTGTATGTCAATTTTTATGTTACATATGCTCTTCGTTGATTTATTTGCAAAAAGGGCATTTTTGTCTTTATTGAAGATTATATCAACTAATCATCATAACACTAACCAATTGACATGACCATAAGGTATAACCTCAGAGGGTTATTCCCTTTATAATTATGGTCACAAATTTGTATTTGGTCGGGTCCGAAGATCCACCAAACGGGTCAGATTCGAAAGTCAAAGCGGTGGTCAAACCGTTCAACTTTCGACTCTAAACAAGCACTAAAATAAGAGTGACGATTTAGACATGTTTTGACATGTCTAAATAAGTTTATAAAAGAGTTTTGGCATCAAAACAAACTGTTTTGACACCCGAATTTAGAACCGTCATAAAATGCGCATTTATCGCATTTTTGACCAAACTTTGACTTGTCAAAATGACTAGAAATGATAGGAATCAGTAGGCATGATTTTTAGAGATCATAACCACCTTGATTACCATCATATTGCAAGATTCAATTGAGCTTTATCTTGATCAATTCATGATCAAAACTAAAAGTCAAACAGAAGTCAAACTGTTTGATTTTTAGTCAAAATAAGCTATATTAATTGAACATAGCAAGAGTGGAATACTTTAAAACACCAAGGAATGATTCAAGAACCAAAGAATAGCTCCAAGATGAATGAAAATTCGGATTGAATCAGATTTGAGGTGTTTGAGTGTTTGCAAAAGTTCAATAAATGAAGAACACCAAGGTATTTCTAGAATTCTTGATGTTGTAGGTGCTTAACAAGTGTCCCATGACTCACCCACAAGTTAGATTAGTGTCCCATATGTGTCAAATGCAGAAACAAGGGTGGCAAAGTCGTTTGATGAGTCAAAACTAAAGTTAACAAGCTGCTGCCACGTTTTTGGTGATCTGGGCATCCCATGCGGACCGCATGGGTCCCTGATTTCTAAGCTATGTAAAGGGTATTTATGGTATGTTAAGCTTGTGACCTTGTTCCGAAGCGTACGTCGCTGCGAGAATCAGCAGACTTTCGCAGTTTGTCGTAAATAGTCCCTGTGATCGAATAAACCTCTTTTCGACATACCAAACCCTTCAAAACTTATTTCTAAGTTATGTAAAGGTTATTTAAGGCATGTTTAGATTACGTCACTATTCCGGAATATACGTTGTATTAAATTGGTTTCGTTTGCATATCGGCTTACGGTTTCGCTTATAGAAGCGATTCAAGAGTTCGAAATCGTGCAAGAATTGATTGTGTGAAAATAACATAATAAATAAACAAAATTATCAAATAAAACATAAAATTCCATTCCTTGATAACTTTTTCTTCATTGTCACATGTTAGAATTGCCACAAATATTACAGTCTCCCATACTTCAGGAAATTCTGTCCCGAAATTTACTTAAAGGAAACTCGTGAAAACAAATGTGGGTACTTCGCTTTCATTTGATCCTCTCATTCCCAAGTAAACTCTAGGCCACGTTTGGATTCCCAGCGAACTTTGACTATCGGAATTCGTCTTCGGTTGAGTTTCTTGACTTCACGGTCCATTATCTCCACCGGTTTCTCGTCAAAATGCATAGTATTATCAACGTGAATCTCATCGAGTGGAATATGGAGATTTGTATCGGCTAAACATTTCTTCAAGTTGGACACTTGGAAAGTTGGGTGAATATTCCCGAGTTTAGGAGGTAGCTCAAGTCGGTAGGCCACCTTTCCGATTCTTTCAACGATCTTGAATGGTCCAACGTATCGTGGAGCAAGTTTTCCTTTCTTTCCAAATCTCACTACTCCTTTCCAAGGGGATACCTTGAGTAGGATGTAGTCACCAACTTGAAATTCTAAGGGCTTGCGTCGCTTGTCCACGTAATTCTTTTGACGGCTTCTAGCTGTTAAAAGGTTATCACGTATTTTCTTTACTTTCTCGGTTGTGTCGTGGATGAGTTCAGGTCCAATGAGCCCCTGAAGTTGTAAAAGTGTGATTTTGCCATACCGAAGCCCTCAAAACTTATTTCTAAGCTATGTAAAGGGTATTTATGGTATGTTAAGCTTGTGACCTTGTTCCGAAGCGTACGTCGCTGCGAGAATCAGCAGACTTTCGCAGTTTGTCGTAAATAGTCCCTGTGATCGAATAAACCTCTTTTCGACATACCAAACCCTTCAAAACTTATTTCTAAGTTATGTAAAGGTTATTTAAGGCATGTTTAGCTTACGTCACTATTCCGGAACATACGTTGTATTAAATTGGTTTCGTTTGCATATCGGCTTACGGTTTCGCTTATAGAAGCGATTCAAGAGTTTGAAATCGTGCAAGAATTGATTGTGTGCAAATAACATAATCAATAAAAAATTCTCAAATAAAACATAAAATTCCATTCATTGATAACTTGTTCGTCATTGTTACCTGTTAGAATTGCCACATATATCACAAAAACTATGCCGGGATCATGGTTAATCAACACACCACTTTAACACCTTTAATAGCTGCACCCCTAATGGTTATAGTTTAATTTAGCATCTGGCGGGTGTATGTCTACACCCCGTGCTTAGGTCGTGGCCGTTTGCAATTAAATGAGCCGTGGATATCTAGGACACGGTCGTTTTAACCCCCAAATATTTAATATTAAGCAATACGAATTAAAATGGATTATTTGAATTCACGACTCATTGGTCTTTGATCCCATATCCAACCATGCGATATTAGTATACCGTATCCCAAGCCCGTATAAGGAAAAATAAGTTAAAGTATTTACCTGGCTTGCAAATTCTATAGTAAATAAGAAAAATGAGCAGAGCACAGCCGTAATCAAAATAACTAGCCCCGAAAACAATCTATTGGAAGTCTCTAGTCTGGAATGGAGGGTTTTATTAACCGATTAGTTAGCTAGCGGGTCTTTATTTAGTCATTAAATTAGACCGGCTAACTTAAAATTAAGATAACGGTACAAAACGCTAGATTAAGCGGTGATCAGAAAAGAACGTATTTTGGACCCGACAAGTACTAGGACTTGTATAATATGGGTTACCATTTTACATTCTGGAATTTGAGAATAATTTGATATGGTTAAACCCGTTTCGGTTAAATTACGTAAACTAGTTACGTGGGCCGAACCATACGCATATAAGCGAAACTGGGTAACCGGATGAGTCCTATACAAGTTCCATATGCCGTTATGTTTAAAATATGTTATTATAACAGTAAATTATCACTATGTTGGCCTGTTACGGTTTTAAAATCAAACTATGCCTTAAAAGGGCAATTTGGTCATTTTACAACGTAATAAATGAGTGTATATGTAAACTGATGTTACTGGTATAAACCTTCTGTAAAAATACTTATTTTATGATGTTATATCGGTAGGATATCAATTTTATGTGTGGTTCATAGTTTAAGACCAATCTATGTCCTCGAAGGGCATTTTGGTCATTTCACACATAATTCGACAACTTATTTGGGAATCTGAGTTTGGGACATGTACCTACTGTTAATAAGTTGAAAATATGTTTTGAAATCAGTAGGTATCAAGCCTTAATGCTCTAATATGGTTTTAAACCATATTATGCGTCGAAACAACGATTAAGTCGCTAAATGACGATTTAAATGGTATTTAAGTAAAACTATTGTTGTGACCAGGTTTGAATGACCAAAATATGTTAATATATATACTACATCAATAGGTATAGGGTTTGGTCCATTAAAATGTTTAGATACCATTTAAAGTGCCGAAAGGGCAATATCATCATTTAAGGACATAATATGCTAACTATAGTTTAACTCAATTTGCAATCTGAATGAATATCCCAAATAATCCTAATAATGATATTACATCAGTAGGTATTGAGTTTTGATGTCAAGTTTAGGTTTAAACCATTTTATACGTCAAAAGGGCGATTTGGTCACTTTAAATGCGTTTATGTGTTAAATAATAAATTTGGTTTTTGACTAGATTATTAATCTTAAAATAAGTTTATTTATTTAACAATTCAGTTTACAACTCATTTATATACTTGTTAATGGTTAAAACTTCATTTTTATACATTAGGGGCCTTTTTGCAAACTTTGCAATATTTAACGGATACTTGTGTAAAAACTCGGATTACTACATGACCACGTCCTATAACTTTAGAGGGTTATAGTGTATTATAACATGGTCATAAAGCAACTTAGGGACAACAACTAATGTTGCTAAATCGGGTCAGAACTGAAAGTCAAAGCAAAAGTCAACTTTCGCGACTTTCGGTTGCGAACCGACCTTAGACCTGGAATTAACGAGCCGAACATGTTCCCACATGTTCTTATAATTATTACTAAGTTATTAGAGTGTCGAAATAGATTTTATAACACCTACATTGCTAGTTATGATTTATCTCAAAACTGGCCCGTTTGACTTTTTATTAGCATAACTTTGACCCGTCAATTGACCAAGCAAACGTGGTAATCAGGAGGTGCCCTATTGATGGATTAACACCTACCTTATTACGATCACGTAGCCATGTTTGTTACAAACATTTGCGGGACCATAATGGTCTTTGCACAAAGTCAAAGCGTTTTTACGTCAAGGCTTTGACATTGGCTTAAAACTTAATAAAACTGAAAAGGAGGGCTAAGAACACTTACACAAGGTCCTTAGCATGAAATATGACTAATTAGGAAGTCCCCAAGGATCAGGAACCTCCAGATAAGATGAGAGGACTGTTTGAAGAAATTAGCAAGTCTAAGTGTTGCAAAACCTCCTCTATTTATAGTTGAGGAGATGATGTAGGATCTTGCCAGGTGTATGGGGGTGTTAGGGGATGAAAACAAGTGTCTTAGAACATGTTACAAGCAGCGAGAATGGTGGCAATGGCGGGTTAAGCGGCAGGGCAGCAAGCTGCCAACAGTTCTGCCATTGCAACCCCTTACGGTCCGTAAGGGTTTAGCCCTGCGGTCCGTAAGGCCATGGCGCGCCCACAGATTTGAATAGGTTACGGACCGTAACCATATAGGCTTGCGGTCCATAACCGCCTTCCAGAAATGGAATTTTGGCCTTTTTCCACTTTTGGTCCTCCGACTTTTCCGAGGCTCGTTCAAAGGTTATTAAAATAACATGACGGCGTCTTTTCGTCCCTCTCGGTTATACGTGGCCACCAAGAATTTCCGGGACACGTGTCGAAATTTCATTCGGTGAAATTTTCAAGGTGTTACATCTTCACCCCTTTAATAAAATTCTCGACCTCGAGATTTATTCAAATAGATAAGGGTACTTCTGACGCATATTGGACTCGACCTCCCAAGTATATTCGGGACCCAGACGGGCATCCCATTTGACCTTCACAATAGGTACGTGCTTCCTACGAAGCTTCTTAATTTGCCGATCTTCGATTGTAATTGGTTTCTCCAAGAAACGCAAGTTTTCATTAATTTGAATATCTTCATGAGGCATTGCTAGCGACTCATCCACTAGACATTTCTTCAAGTTGCTGACGTGGAAAACACCATGGATTCCACTGAGCTTCTTAGGTAGCTTAAGCCTGTAAGCTACAGATCCGACACATTCGGTTATTTCGAATGGTCTAATATTCCTCGGGCTTAACTTGCCCTTTTTCCCAAAGCGCATTACACCTTTCCAAGGTGACACTTTTAACATGACCTTGTCTCCAACTTGGAACTGTAAAGGTTTACGCCTTTTGTCGGCATAACTCTTTTGTCTATCACGAGCTGCCTTAAGTCGATCACGGATTTGCACAATCTTTTCCGTGGTTTCAAGAACAATTTCGGGTCCAGATAGTTGGGCTTCTCCAACTTCAGCCCAACACACAGGCGTCCAACATTTTCTTCCGTATAAGGCTTCAAAAGGAGCGGCCTTAATACTTGTGTGATAACTATTATTATAAGAGAATTCGATTAAGGGTAAGTGATCATCCCAACTTCCGCCTAAGTCGATCACACAAGCTCGAAGCATGTCCTCCAGGGTTTGAATGGTACGCTCACTTTGTCCGTCCGTCTGTGGATGGTAAGCCGTACTGAAGTTTAATCTCGTGCCTAGAGATTGTTGAAAGCTTTTCCAGAAGTGAGATGTGTATCTTGTATCTCTATCCGATACGATGGATATTGGCACGCCGTGCAATGATACAATTTCATCGACATAAAGCTTAGCCAGCTTATCAGAATCATATGTTTCCTTAATTGGTAAGAAATGAGCGGATTTGGTTAATCAATCCACGATAACCCAAATCGTGTCATTGCCACGCTTGGTCTTAGGTAACTTAGTGATGAAGTCCATCGTTACTACTTCCCATTTCCACACTGGGAATTCAAGCTGTTGTAAAAGTCCTGACGGTTTCTGGTGTTCTGCTTTAATTTGAGAACACGTCAAGCACTTTGCTACATGATTGGTTATATCTTTCTTCATACCCATCCACCAATAACTGGGTTTAAGATCTTGATACATCTTGTCGCTTCCTGGGTGAATCGAATATTTAAAACTATGTGCTTCTTGGAGGATTACATCTCTAAGTCCTCCAAAGATCGGAACCCAGATCCAATTATTAAACCTAAACATTCCGTCCTTTCCATATGCTAACTGATTAATGGTTGCACCTAGTCCTTCCTTCGCGACATTATTTTCTGACATAGTTTCCTTTTGTGTAACTAGTAGCTTCTCATTCAAGCTATTCTTCAATTCAATGCTTTTGGCATTGATCCTTAGAGGTTTGACTCTTTCCTTGCGACTAAGCGCATCAGCAACTACGTTCCCCTTTCCTGGGTGGTATCGAATCTCGCTATCATAGTCGTTAAGTGTTTCTATCCAACGACGTTGCCTCATGTTTAAATCCTTCTGATTGAACAAGTGTTGAAGACTTTTATGGTCAGTGTAGATGATATACTTTATCCCATATAGATAATGTATCTAAAGTTTAAGTGCAAATACCACCGCACCCAGCTCCAAATCATGGGTGGTGTAATTCTCTCGTGCACTTTTAATTGTCGTGATGCATAGGCAATCACTTTGCCCCTTTGCATAAGCACACATCCCATGCCAGTGTGCGAAGCATCGCAATAAACCACGAACTCTTCAATACCTTCTGGCAGAGTTAACACCGTGGCATTGCTTAACTTATGCTTTACCGTCTCAAATGATTCTTGTTGCTTTGGACCCTAGTTGAATTTAGCATCCTTGCGAGTTAAGATTGTCAGAGGAGCGGCTATTCGTGAGAAGTTCTCAATGAACCTTTGATAATAACCAGCCAGTCCTAAGAAACTACGTATCTCGGAAGGTGTCTTTGGTGCTTACCAATTCATTATTGCTTCTATCTTTGTTGGATCTACTTGGATACCACATTCAGTCACTACATGACCAAGGAACTAAACCTCACGAAGCCAGAATTCGCATTTAGAAAACTATACGTATAACCTTTCTTGACGCAGAATTTCAAGAATGCACCTCAAATGTTTCTCGTTATCAGATTGATTACGAGAGTAGATAAGTATGTCGTCTATGAAGACAATGACAAACTTATCTAAGTATGGTTTGCAGACCCTATTCATAAGATCCATGAATGCTGCTGGTGCATTAGTGAGCCCAAAAGGCATCACTAAGAACTCGTAATGTCCATATCTTGTTCTGAAGGCAGTTTTTGGAACATCTTCATTTCTAACTTTAAGTTGGTGGTATCCCGACCTTAAATCAATATTCGAGATGTAACTTGCACATTGCAATTGATCAAACAAATCGTCAATCCTGGGCAAAGGATAACTATTCTTGATCGTTATCTTATTAAGTTCACGGTAATCAATGCACATCCGCATTGATCTGTCCTTCTTTTTGACGAATAGGATAGGAGCTCCCCATGGCGAAGAACTAGGTTGAATAAAACCTTTTTCTAGAAGTTCGTCCAATTGGGTTCTCAATTCTTTCATTTCGGTGGGTGCTAAATGGTATGGAGCTTTAACTATGGGAGCTGCTCCAGGTATGATATCAATTCGAAACTCTACCTGCCTATCAGGAGGTAGACCAGGTAGTTCTTCTGGGTACACGTCTGGGTATTCAGAGATGATGGGAATATCTTCAATCTTCAATTTGGGTTCATCAATGGTGACTTGTGCCATGTAGATGACACAGCCCTTCATCATACATCTAGATGCCTTAAGCAAAACTGCTTTATCAGGCAATCCATAGTGTTTGTCTCCATGAATGGTGAGGATTTTACCAGATGGGGATTTGATTTCAATGAGTTTCTTATCGCAAGCAATACGAGCTTGGTTATGCGATAACCAATCCATGCCTAAGACTACATCGAATCCTTCTAATTTCATAGGTAAAAGAGAGACAGGGATAGAATGATTTTTGATGGATATGAAGCATCCGTCAAGAATGGAAGAAGCGGTTTCTATAGTTCCATCAGCGATCTCTACTTCATAGGTTATGTCTAGAGTTCTTACGGGCAAGTTTGATTGTTCGCTAAACTTATGATCTACAAACGATTTATCGGCGCCCGAATAAAAAAGAACTCTAGCAAAAGCGTCGAGGGAACATACCCGTTATGACATTGTTATCATTTACTGCCTCCTTGGCATTCATCTGGACGGCTTTTGCAGTGACTTTCTTTGCCTTAGTGGTTTTGGTTTTACCCTCAGTAGTTGCCTTAGGGCAATTTGTCTTAATGTGGCCTTTCTCCCCACAACCTGAAGCAAGTAGCATCCTTAATATTCCGGCACTCATGTGACCTATGCCCTGTTTTCTTGCAGATGTTACATTGTTTCGGCTTTTGATCTAGGCAACACTCTCTGTAGTGTTGCTTCCCACATGTCTTACAAGTGGGTTTGTCACCCGATTTATGATTGTCCTTGTTGAACCCATGTTTACCCTTTTTATTAAATCTCTGGGAATTGCCGTCCTCCCGTTTCCTCTTTCCTTCATTGTCGATTTTCATTGACAATTGCCTCACATAGTCTTGCATGATGGAGAGGAATAGTTCTACCGCAGATTTGTAGGTGCCAGGCTGCATTGCTTTAACCATACTCCTGATTTCAGTAGCTAGCCCATTTATAAAACGCGCAATGCGTTTGGGCTCTGGAGTAACCAAATAGGGCACTAGCCTTAAAAGAGAATTGTAGTCGGTGACAAACTTCCGACAGTCCATGTTCTTCATAGTCAGATTTAGGAAACCTGGCTCGATTTTCTCCACCTCATGAGGTGGGCACTAAGTATCCTTCACTAAATCTACAAACTTGGACCAACTCAAGTTGTAGAGGTGCACTTTGCCCATAGACTGAACTAGGGCTTTCCACCAGATATTGAATGATTGAGATACATACTTAACAACATTCTTATCAGCGCAACCACTGATATCCACCACCGTTTCGATTTCGTCCAACCACCTTAAACATTCCATGGCTCGTTTTTCACCGTTGAAATCATGGGGTCTACAAGACACAAAGTACTTGTAGGAGCAACCATCACCATCAACGTTTGGTTTCTTAGGATGCTCATCACTCTTCACATTCGAAGAGTGTGCCTCACTCTTCTTCAGCTGTGAGTGGCTAGGCTGAGATTTTGGTTTAGAAACAGGCTTGGAGCGAGAAGCACTCGACTCAGGTCGACGTTCAGGCCTATCTTTTAAAGCTTTGCCGACTTCTACGGCAATGAGGTCTCTCAAGTTGTTTTTACTTATTTTGATATTCTCATTGGCATCATCGTCATTGCGTTTGCTATTTACTTCGTTTGAATCCGCCATTGTTGCAACTTACTTCTAAATATTTAGATGAATTTGGTTAGTTGCTATGGTGTACCCTTTTTCACGGCATGGTTCTATGACCTTACGAAATTTAGATATCAAATGTGATATATTTATATACGTAGGTCTCAAAGGACCATCATAGGCATTTTTAGATTGGACATAGTCAAGAATTTATCAGATAGTGCATCAAGCGTCACTACTGTTATTATTGCACATTGGCTTTACACTACTATTGAGTGTTTGAACATTTTAGCCAGGATCTAACTTGATCACTTAGGCGATAGGGTGTGAACATTGTCATTTGCCCAATTGATTAATGTGACAATATTTATCATGAGGATTTAAGAGTTTTCCCCATAAGAGTTAATATCAAGAAATGATAAATTTGGAAGTTGAACATTGTTCACCTTTGCTAGACAGAAGGTTACTTCCGAAATTTTCATTTGCCAATTTAATTGATCAAAATCATTGGCTGATAGATCTTTGGATAATTTAGCGGGTCAATAAAACTTGAATAAAATCATGATGATTGATTGGATGGAATAAATAAATAATGAAATTTTACTAGTAGGAACGTTAAAAAATTGCCTAATACATAGGACTTGAAATAACAAAAGTAGTTCACACAGGAACTTTACAAAAATAACAATGTCCTCGTAGGGACTTAAAAGAAAATAATAATGTCCTCGTAGGGACTTTTGGAATTTAGATTACATATATGAAAATACAAAGCTAGTCATCCTTCCTTCCTTTCACAACTTTATAAAGTTTCTTGATGAATTTGGTTGTTTTCTTCTCCGACTTCTTAACTTGTTGCCGCATTTCTCTGACCTGATCTAAGGCCTCATTAATAGCCTCAAGTGGTGCTTGTGATTGGGGTTGAGGCTGAGGTGGTGGTGGTTGCGGCTGAGGCGCAACTGGATACGGATACCCATAAGGTGGATATCCGGTAGTGGTATAAGGAGGTAGGTAACTTGGGTGAGAGGAATGGTAGAGGTTGTTATGAATAACAACATCGTAATAAGGATCTTGCTCTAGACCATGATGGATGTAGTTATACAAACCGGGAGGGTCGACAGAGTTAAACCCTGATGGCCCTGTATAAGTAGATATTGGGTTTGCGAAATCCTGCAGTAGTTGAGGTTGAGGCTCAACAGCTGGTTGTGGTGGGGGTTCCACCACTGGCGATGTGTTCGAGGGCCCACCCATTTGCTGGTCCTCCGAGATAACTGGATAAGATGGTGGCAAAGGTGGTAGCGAGCCCGACCTTTGACTGGTACGCACCAACATACGTGCTCCACGCCTTCGGCGTGGTTGTGATGATGACTCAGGTGGTGGCTGAGGCTGATCCACCTGTTGCATATCTGCATCCTCTTGGTGAGGATGGGGTGATGGGACTTGATGTTGGGGAGTGCTATGGTAAGATGGAGTGTTAATGAACACATATTGTGCCCATCTTTGTTCATAATCATCGGGAACTCGAAACGGAGATCCTGCCAAAGAGTTCGAGCCACTAGACAGCTCGATGGGATGACCATATGATCCGGTTTATGGAAATTCCTCCGGATCGGAATCTTCCTCCATATGTGTGGGCGAGTCAACTGGAGGGGTTTCAGGTGAGGGTTGGTTGACAAAGTTAAAGTTAAAGTATTCTTGGTGAGAATGGAATGAGAATGGTGTGATTGGTGGGAATGGTGAGAATGGTAAGAATGATGGGAGTGTGATTGAGGCGGGGAGTATTCGTGTGAGATCGAATGTCTATATGGTTCAAAAGGGGACGAAGAATCTCCAGATCCTTCATGAGGATTGTGGTCAGGCAAATCAGCTGCTCCGGCTAAAGAGGGTCTAAAAGGTGGTCTGAAAGATGGTCCGGTCATTAAGGGTCCGCCCCTCATGGGACCCTTGCCCTTTCCGCCGCGTCTAAATTTAGGCGACATTATTCCTCCTTCAAAATCAAGTTAGACAAAAATACAAGTCTAGAAAATGAGACGGAAATGATTAGGCCTAGGTCAAAGTCTAGACTCGAAAGTCTAAGAGATATGTGTTAATATGTATTCCCGAGATTAAACACAAAAGGCTAGTGTTTAATTCACTCGAGAGTTGGCTCTGATACTAACCTGTCACACCCCTAATTTCCACGTGTAGCCCGGTGGGCCCGGTTGGGGAATATCGTGACACAAGTTGATATCATCAATACCAAACAATACAACACAACGGAAGACTAGATAATTACTATTACAAACGTTCGAAGGTTCAAAGTTCAAAATATAATACAACGCTTGTAACTAGATCCACAGGCAGATCGAAATGTGAGTACAAAAGGAAAGTTAACAGACTAAGGCCTTCTAAGCAAGGGTTGCAATTCCTCTTAAGCTTCGCCTGAGCACTTCCAGCCTAATTACGTATACTTGTCACCTGCGCTTAGTCTTTTGAAAATACGTCAGTTTTTCACATGTAAATATGTTTAACCGACTCATTTTGAAAACATTTCGAAAACATTTAGTGTACACAATGGTACTTAGTTTAATAAATAACTTGGGATAAATAATTTTCATGTTATCAGTTTTACATACCAATAATACATTAAGAGCCCGAAAACTATGCCGGGATCATGATTAATCGACACGCCACTTTAACACCTTTAATAGGTGCACCCCTAATGGGTTATAGTTTAATTTAGCATCTGACGGGTGTATGCCTACACCCCGTGCTTAGGTCGTGGCCATTTGTAATTAAATGAGCCGTGGATATCCAGGACACGGTCATTTTAACCCCCAAATGTTTAATATTAATCAATACGAATTAAAATGGATTACTTGAATTCACGACTCATTGGTCTTTGATCCCATATCCAACCATGTGGTATTAGTATATCGTATCCCAAGCCCGTATAAGGGAAAATAAGTTAAAATATTTACCTGGCTTGCAAATTCTTTACTAAATAAGAAAAACAAGCAGAGCATAGCCGTAATCAAAATAACTAGCCTGGAAAACAATCTAGTGGAAGTCTCTAGTCTGGAATGGAGGGTTTTATTAACCGATTAGTTAGCTAGCGGGTTTTTATTTAGTCATTGACTTAGACCGGCTAACTTAAAATAAAGATAACTGTACAAAACGCTAGATTAAGCGGTGACCGGAAAAGAATGTATTTTGGACCCGACAAGTACTAGGACTTGTATAATATAGGTTACCATTTTACATTCTGAAATTTGAGAATAATTTGATATGGTTAAACCCGTTTTGGTTAAATTACGTAAACTAATTACGTGGGCCAAACCATACGCATATAAGCGAAACTGGGTAACTGGGTTAGTCCTACACAAGTTCCATATGCCGTTATGTTTAAAATATGTTATTATAACAGTAAATTATCAATATGTTGGCTTGTTACGGTTTTAAAATCAAACTATGCCTTAAGAGGGCAATTTGGTCATTTTACAACGTAATAAATGAGTGTATATGTAAACTGATGTTACTGGTATAAACCTTCTGTAAAAATACTTATTTTATGATGTTATATCAGTAGGATATCAATTTTATGTGTGGTTCATAGTTTAAGACCAATCTATGTCCTGGAAGGGCATTTTGGTCATTTCACACATAATTCGACAACTTATTTGGGAATCTGAGTTTGGGACATGTACCTACTGTTAATAAGTTGAAAATATGTTTTGAAATCAGTAGGTATCAAGCCTTAATGCTCTAATATGGTTTTAAACCATATTATGCGCCGAAACGGCGATTAAGTCGCTAAATGACGATTTAAATGGTATTTAAGTAAAACTGTTGTTGTGACCAGGTTTGAATGACCAAAATATGTTAATATATATACTACATCAATAGGTATAGGGTTTTGGTCCATTAAAATGTTTGAACCCATTTAAAGTGCCGAAAGGGCAATTCGTCATTTAAGGACATAATATGCAAACTATAGCTTAAACTCAGTTTGCAATCTGAATGAATATCCCAAATAATCCTAATAATGATATTACATCAGTAGGTATTGAGTTTTGATGTCAAGTTTAGGTTTAAACCATTTTATACGTCAAAAGGGCGATTTGGTCAATTTGAATCGTTTATGTGTTAAATAATCAAAATTTGGTTTATGACTAGATTATTAATCTTAAAATAAGTTTATTTGTTTAAAAATTCAGTTTACAACTCATTTATATACTTGTTAATGGTTAAAACATCATTTTTATACATTAGGGGCCTTTTTGCAAACTTTGCAATATTTAACGGATACTTGTGTAAAAACTCGGATTACTACATGACCATGTCCCATAAATTCAGAGGGTTATAGTGTATTATAACATGGTCATAATGAAACTTAGGGACAACAACTAATGTTGCTAAATCGGGTCAGAACTGAAAGTCAAAGCAAAAGTCAACTTTCGCGACTTTCGGTTGCGAACCGACCTTAGACCTGGAATTGACGAGCCGAACATGTTCCCACATGTTCTTATAATTATTACTAAGTTATTAGAGTGTCGAAACATATTTTATAACACCTACATTGCTAGTTATGATTTATCTCAAAACTGACCCGTTTAACTTTTTATTAGCATAACTTTGACCCGTCAATTGACCAAGCAAACGTGGTAATCAGGAGGTGCCCTATTGAGGGATTAACACCTACCTTATTACGATCACGTAGCCATGTTTGTTACAAACATTTACGGGACCATAATGGTCTTAGCACAAAGTCAAAGTGTTTTTACGTCAACGCTTTGACATTGGCTTAAAACTTAATAAAACTGAAAAGGAGGGCTAAGAACACTTACACAAGGTCCTTAGCATGAAATATGACTAATTAGGAAGTCCCCATGGATCAGGAACCTCCAGATAAGATGAGAGGTGTGTTTGAAGAAATGAGCAAGTCTAAGTGTTGTAAAACCTCCTCTATTTATAGTTGAGGAGATGATGTAGGATCTTGCCAGGTGTATGGGGGTGTTAGGGGATGAAAACAAGTGTCTTAGAACGTGTTACAAGCAGCGAGAATGGTGGCAATGGCGGGTTAAGTGGCAGGGCAGCAAGCTGCTAACAGTTCTGCCACTGCAACCCCTTACGGACCGTAAGGGTTTAGCCTTACGATCCGTAAGGCCATGGCGTGCCCACAGATTTGAATAGGTTACGGACCGTAACCATATAGGCTTGCGGTCGTAACCGCCTTCCAGTAATGGATTTTTGGCCTTTTTCCACTTTTGGTCCTCTGACTTTTATGATGCTCGTTCAGAGGTTATTAAAATAACATGACGGCGTCTTTTAGTCCCTCTCGGTTATAAGTGGCCACCAAGAATTTCCGGGACACGTGTCGAAATTTATTCTGCAAAATTTTCGAGGTATTACATTAGCCTTTAAACGTGTGTTCAACCGGAGCTTTCCGTTTAACAGCGCATTAAACCATTGACGTTGATTATTAGGTTATCGGTTGCATCATTTAAGATTCCGAGTTCCAGAAATAACTTACTTTTGTGCTATAGACTGTGATATAAGGTTCAAAGCTAATCGAAGCCCGGGCACGCAAAACGAAGCAGCTTCCCGGTTAGGGAAACGCCTTCGTTTCAGGCATAACATAAGGCAACCAATTGTGCAAGGAACGATCGATCAAGCTTAAAAACACTTAAACTACCGTAATACAAGACTTTTATGATTAAAACGTAACCATGCTCAGATTTCGATACGGTTATGCTTAGTTTTTAAAACCGAGTCTTTTGACAGTAAGAACGCGCAAAATGGTGCCCGTTTCGCACATCGGAGACGCGTACGAGACCCGAAAACAAACCTAAACGCAAGTGGAAGATAAACATCATCTTTTAGCACGTAATACGAAGCACGAGGTGTCCCCATGGGACCCACCCCTAACCCCCCATTATTTAAACATATTTTTTTTCTTTTTAATTCCATTTTTATTCCAAAAATAAATCTTCTTCCCTAGAAATTCTGCCATAAACACAAGGAATACAGCTGAGTTCATTCTAAACATCAACAAATCAAAGGTATAACCCTCAGTTCTTATGGGTTTAATCATGTTTTCTTGATTAAACGTGAATTATAACCGAAAAAACCCTTTTTAATCCATGATTTGGAAGGTTTAAACAAGTTATGGGCTGAATAAGAACACCTTGGGAATTCCCTGGTGTTATATGGCAGCCATGATCACAAATCTTTGGGTTTTGATACCCTAACTAACACCTATTCGACAAACATCGCATAACTATTTGATTAACCGAAAAACAAAGAAACAAAGCTTGATTGATCTATGTTCTAGCATATATGGATTGTACTTGATGTATAGGTACTGAATATAGCACCCACCCACTAGTGGACTCACAAGAAGCGCTTGGAAATGAAACTTTCGCTAGGTATACCATTCGAGAACCGAAAATAGCATAGGCAGAATCTTGTTTTAGCTATAACTTGGTCCGTGATACTTGGATTGAGCTGAAATTTTGCATGGTAATGTGGGGTGGTGACAGGAGTGTTCACATAAAATTTTAGAATTTTTGGAATTTTCTAGGATCTTTGGTGAATTTTTAAGTATTTTACCGAAAGAATTTCGGAAAAATTACAAACGAATTCAATAAATCACCAAATTTTACAGAGACACTAAGGAACATATGGGGAATGTTCTGGAAAATTTCGGAGTCCATTGGTTGCGTTTTGATTTGGGTTAAAATCCATGTTTTTGCAAGTTTTCGGTAGCCGGGAACGCACCGAAACGAAATTGGAAAAATCTCAAAATTTTGTGAGAAGTTCCTGGACATGTGAAGGATGTTCTGGAAGTTTTTAGGAAGTTTTGGACCACTGATGGTAATTAATGTTAATTATCTGATTAAATATTGTTTTATAAATAATCTATTTAGATAAGGAAAAGGCCAAAATAAATTCCCAAAATATTTTTCCCATAATCTACAGATTTTTCTAACTTGTATTAAAATTTATAGATTTTTATTCAAATTAGAGTAAATGGGAATTTATGGACTTAAAAATAGGTTATTTTAAATCAATTTCGACAGTTTACCGTATAATGAACCTGCCGGAACCGGGAACTGACCCAACCCGACAAATACTAAAACTAGAACATCGGGAGTATTCTAGGAGATTCCCGAGAAAATTGGGCACTATGGGTGTGTCCTAAGACAGTTCAGGAGAATTCCTGACGGTGAAAATGGAAACTCAAATTTGGGCAACCTAGACTCCCCAAACACTCAAACTCCCTTGATGAAAAATTAATCATTCTTAAATAACCACGTGTTGGCACTATTGGTATTCCCGTACCATTATCCGGACACGTTAAACTACTGACTTTGGCTGGCACGCGAAATGATGCCCGAAAGCCAAACTGAAAACTAATACTACACTGACCTCCATCACCATGCTAGTATCCTATAGACTCAATCCAGAGCGAAAACTCCTGATCGAATCCAAGTTATAACCATTACCAACCTAGATACTGACTTGAGTTCGTACTTGCATGCTTGCTATTAAAGTTGATCTAGTTGCCTGATCACCCCCTTGTTGAGACTACTACTCGTACTGTGAGTTTCACTTCCCCACTTTAAATTATTTTCTGGTTTTCTGGGGACTTTCATGTTAAAACAGTGTTGATTACACCAAATTGGGAGTGTGTTTCACTTCCCCACTTTTATTCTGTTTTACTATTTTCTGGGGTGATTTGCATGTTATAAACTGTGATAATTGCACCAACTTATGATGATGTGAATTATCCAACACATGAACAACCTCCCCACTACAAGTGATTAACGTAAGCCTTATGGGGCAGTGGATAGTACTATTGGTCTGACAAACCCAGGCCGCGCCCGACAGGATGTCGGGAACAAGGTCTGCACGCGTCCTAACCTTGGTTATGTTGTTAGGCATAACTACTTTGGGGACATTCAATTGCACGTGATGCAGTAAATGGGCTGAGGTGTCGAACGTAACATGGCCTGGTGTGCTGAGGTGTCGAACATGACACGACACAGTTAAAATAGTCCAGGTTTCACTTGTGCTCTTCGTGTAATTCCATCTGTGACGGTGACCTGTGCAATTAAACTTGTTATAACCTATTGTTACACAACAACCAAACTAGTGGAACTTACGAAACGTTTAGCTGACCCTTTTTAAAACTAACATGCATTTCAGGTAAGACCAAGCAGGAATAAGGAACGTGCGTGTGGATGGCTTGGGTTGCAGAATGTAGCAGAATAAGAGCTTTAGTGGCTCGTAGTACCGTACTTGGACTTATGGTTTGTAATATGATACTATTAGTATGTTGTAACCGAGGTTCCATTTGTGTGTGATATCATGTTTTTAAATTATGGGGGAATTACCATGTGAATGCCGCACCCTGCAATTGTCTTCTGCTACGAGTCGGGGTGTGACATTGGTGAGTATTCTTATGCCCAAGCGTCATTGGGTGGCGAGCAACCCGCTTACCCGGAAGTTTCGTACAAAACTAATTAGGTATGAATGATATATATTATAAATGTTTTACATTTTTTGTTAAAAAAATTATTGCAAATGTTATATATATATTTTCTTTATAATGTTTAGGATTTTATATCCCGCAAAGCGTTGGAACTTTGGGTAAAAAATAAGGGCCTAGAAAACGGATACTTTATTGTTACTAGACGGTTTAAGGATCACTGGATATAGCTCCAATGCTGCCGTAGCAGTGAGTAAGAGAGTAAGGCCACGGTTAGGAAAAGCGACAGCAAAAAATACGGATGCCCTTTTATGGTGATAGGTAGTCGCCACCAAAGTCGTCGAGCTTGACGGATAGGTTATCTTCACAAGGATTATATCGAGAAACATAACCACGACCCTGCTTAACATATGGAGGGTTACGCGTATGCCAAGAGACTCACTCCTAATGAGTTTAGATTGGTGCAAGAGGTGACAGATCAAGACATACAGCCCCACACAATCTAGAAAGCCATAACCGAACATAACCCTGAAAAGAAATGTGTTCCGGAGGATGTTAACAACGCTCGACAAAAGATCAGGGCCTCAAAGTGCGATAAAAAACGACTCCCATGCAGAGACTAGAACAAATCCTCTAGGAAAAAAAGATAACCTATTACATACAGGCGGATCCTTCCACCAACGTCGATGAGAATATAATTTTTTTTGTCATGAAAAGTCCTTTGAAATGTGGCGGACATTCCCGCATGTTTTTATGATCGACGCTACCTACAAACTAACATGTACAGTCTTCCATTTTTGCAAGTTGTGGGTATGACATTGACAAACCAAACCTTTTGTGTTTCGCATGCATTTCTTTCAAACGAGCAGGAAGTAACGTATGCCTGGGTCCTGGAGAAGATCAGGTCTATGCTGCACGAGTGCATGGATCCCCGTGTAATTCTTACAGATAGAGACCAGGCCCTGCTAAACGCGTGCCAAAAAATATTCCCGAGCGCACACATATATCTTTGTAGGTTCCACATTTTACAGAGTATCGTAAAATACTACAAGAATTCCTTTACTCAATCAGATTGGGAGGACTTTACTCGTCAGTGTGTGAATCTCCGAACGCGGAGTTATACGAATATAACCTCGACAACCTTCATAGACACCTTATCAAAGAACAACGTCAATGTAAGTTTTGTTTTAAATCTATACATTCATTTACATAGATACATAATTTGAATATTTTTATTTTTTTCAGATGTTTTTGCTCACCTGTGGGATAACTGGTTAGAGGCATCCCGACATAAATGTGTATCTGCATGGACAAATTAAGCGCTAACCTTTTACCAAAACACGAAGGCGCACATGTTGCTTAAAAAAACAGCTCACTACACCTAGATGCAGTTTGGATACTCTGGTGAAAAAGGTCAACACTTTAGTATTAAAACATTATTCACAAATAAAGAAAAGTTTGGAAGAAAGTAACACCAAGTGAATAAACGACCACCTTCAGATTCCTTTGTTGCGCAACCTACTTCATAAAGTTTCCATCCATGTTCTTAACCTACTAGAAAACGAGCTAAATCAGAGACTATCCACCTTGTGGTCATTTGGATCAACATGTGTGGCTGCCAGCTGTACATGGGTTATGGGTTGTAATGTTCATATTGTTTGGAGAAATTGCAAAATAGAGGTACTTACAAGCTTGTTTCGAAATTTACATTAATAAGCCTACGTAAACTTTTTTTTGTTTGTAGAACGCATTATTCTGCTCGATGATATAAACATCTTCTGGAGAAAACTTGACTTGAAACCATCAAGAATTGGCGATGAAGACGTTGATCTAGAAAAATAATTCGAAGATGTGAAACAGAAAATGTGTTCCGAACCCCCACAAGTGAAGAAAAGTTTGATGTCAAAGATCAAGGCAGTGGTGAACCTACTTATGAGCAACAAAAAACCGCTCGTCGTACAAGAAAACATCATGGTTGTCGGACATCGAAGGTCCGACAACAAAGGAGAGAGCAGCCTGCTAGACATAACTCAGTTGGGCCTTCCGAACAAACCAGGCGTGACCCTCCCCGACATAGCTTCTACGTACCGTCGCAAGACTCTATAACACCATCTACTTCCGCACTATCTCAAAAGTCATTATTGCGACGCAGTCGTTCAACGGCTTCCAGAAAAAAAAGAGGAACGCAAGGACTATGGGTTTTCGTTAATCTAGGGGGATGATGAGTCGGTTAATTATATTATCAAATACAAAAAAATCAAATTCCAAAAGTGTTCCACGGATACGTTTCAAGAATAAAAGATTTAATGCCTGATGGACACTTTAGGTTTCGCGCTATGGCTATGGGTTTAGGGTTGCAACAAGACTACTTTGGTTCTATTCGGAACGAACTAGTTGCGGAGTTGATTAGCAGCAATAGAGAAATGTGGAGGTACATTTTTACGGAGATATGTCTGGAGACTACAACGCACAGTTAAAGAGAATAAATTTTACCGGAGTTGGGAGAGCACACATGGAGCATTGGATGGAGATGCCTCAGGCGGGACTCCTGCTTGCCCATAGGTATTGTGTGATTGTTCATGTATTAAACACAGAAGGCAGTACGACTATATTCGCTATATATCCTCCAACATGCGTACGTTTCCCTTCTCAAGTGGTTACACTGGTATTTGTTAACAATGGTCATTTCATCCATGTAAAATTGGAAGGGGATTATCGAATGTCATCACCGAACTTTGTCTGGTTAAAAAACCATGGCGAAGAAGCGGCACTATGGGCTACCTACACGGAACGCATAGAACGGTATGAGGCGATAACCTACAATGCAATATATAGATTAATTTGTAATTTTAAAACTATTTTTTAATTATAATGAACTTCAAGTGTTTTTGTTAGTTTCACGGGTACAATACCGGATAGGATACATCAAAATACAACAATATACGCGAAAATACGACATAATACACGAAAAAAACAACATAATACGAAAAAATATGGAACAATACGCCAATTAGAGACATAATACGCCATAACTCAACATGACACACGATAACACTCCACGTACGGACAATCAACACGTTAATACGACACCTACAGACAATAAATGTGACAATACCGAACGTCATCGACCCGACCCGTACGAACTCGATATGTCACAATACAGCACATACATTAAATATCATCATAATACGACATTTAACGACAAAATCACACAAGTAATGTGAAAGTTCCGGATTGGGCGGGTTTAGACGGAAATTTGGATAAGATAGAGCTATTTCGGTAGAAATCTCGTAAGAATATTCAAAAGTAGAAAGCTTCCGTTAATACCAAAACAGCATACATCGTTGACAGGCTAGAGAGAGCATCAACACATCTCTCCAGCCAAACTCCAAAACTTAACAACTTTGAACACATGACCACTATATATATGAGGTTTGGTGAGGATGAACTCATGCGTGCGGATGAGCTTTTCCGTTTGGAGGAGCTTCATCCGTGCGGATGAGCTTCATCCATATGAACCACTCTTGTCATCTCCAAAGTCATGTGTTCGTATCTCAACGGTCAACTATACAATATTCAACACACGCTCTATCTATCCTATTCGCACAGTGGCGGACATACATAATATGCACTAACAGATTCCCCCTTGGCCGCCATTGTCGAATCTTGATCTTTAAATATGAGAGTTGTGTTTGAACATTCTACAACTTCAATCAAGCATTTGATATTTTCAATTAATTCCCCTTGATTGATGATTCGAGTTTCCATTTCCAGTCGCATATTCCCCCTGGAATAACACTTCAGTTCTTTGTTTGCACGGTTCCTGGCCCTTTCTAATTTGCTTAATGCAATATTCACGAATAATCACCAACTTGAAACTGATCAATGCAACGTCTCCATTTCAACGTTAATCACATCCGCGTTTGGTTTTTGATTTACCACTTTAGCTCAATCTCTGAATCTTCAAAAACCCAAACCAGCAATTGATAGAAACTTCGAACACCACACCGGTAAACTTCAAGTCTGTGAATACCCACGAGAATCTGAAATTTTGTCTTCTGTAATCATCTTTATGCCTAGCTTGAATGAATGATCAGTGTAAATGGTAAACTCCACAATCAGCAAATCTTCATCGAATAACAAATCATCTTGTAATGCACTCTGATCTAAGAAACATTCTTCCCCGATCAAATTCATATTCTTCCTCTTCAGTCACGATAACAAATGTATAGCCTTCTCCGTTAGTACCGGTAGCAACTTAATCAACAAACATTATCATTCCCCAGCACTTAGTCTAGAAAACAATTCATTTGCTCGAAGATTAACCATTCTGACACTTTAGACTATCACAGAAGTATCAGGTAAATTTTTGAAAGCCCTCCCTTTGATATCGTTTAAGTATTGATAGTACTATTGCATCCTCTTGACGCTAATCCTGCTAACCGACTTGTACGAAGACTAGGGACTCAAACCATAATACATCAATTTGATCTCGTACTAAAGAATCTGAATTTCCTATGAGCACGAACTAACGAATCCAGATCATATGCATCTCCAGACAATCTGAAGTCCGATCCACCCGAATACTGTTGCACCGTCTGAATTTCCAAAAATGTTCTATATTTGAAAATTTTTATTTCCCCTCATTTTTGGCAAATTCTGACCTCTCTAAACTCGTTACTGAATTTTCCCTCTCGAACTGAGCAAATTTAGTCCTCTTTTTTCTCTGAGAAACTCTAATATGACATTTTGCTCCACAAAAGTCATTTTTTCATCAATTCGGATTTTTCTATTTTGGCCCATAAATAGTCATTGTACCAAATGATAAACATTATATATAGGTATCCATGACTACCCCTACTAACTTCAACACTCTGTAATTTCATCATCATATCTATTCTCTGAATCTTCCAACGGTGTCCCTGAACAACCCGTGTTTGACGTTAAAATCTAAAAAAAAATCAATCACCAAATTTTTTTCCGGACACTTGTCTTGTCACCACGATCAAAAAATGCCTTTTTAGGCATTTTGACTCATTCGCACGGATGAGGTACGTTCATTCGCGCGAATGAATCCTTCGTGCGAATAAGCTGGTTAATTTTGGAACGAATTAGCTGGTTCGTGCGGATAAGGTCTGGTTCGTACAGCTGAATGTCTTCCATGTGGATGAAGGTTATTCGTGCGAATGAAAGACTAGTTCGTGTAGAAGAACATGATTTGTCAAACGAATAAGGTTTCATTCGTGCGGATGAATGATTCTTTCGCAAGAATGTGACACCTTTTCGCACGGAACTGTCTCATCTATTCGAAACGCATTGTTCGAATTTTTCGTTCTAAAATCTTTATTTCATCGAATTTCTTGATGAATATTTCACAAACAAGTTCGAAATTCATTATGATCAACCCTATGGTTTCAATTTTAGTTTTTATCCGTGAATTGACCATTAATTTGATGATTTACGTCTAAACACCCATAATTCATGAGCGTAGGTGATTCAATCAACTGTTAGATCGATTGAATCGGTTCCATAGCTCTGATACCAATTGAAAGTTCCAAATCGGGCAGTTTTAGACGAAAGTTTGGATAAGATAGATCTAATTCGGTAGAAATCTCGTAAGAATAGTCAAAAGTAGAAAACTTCTATTAATACTGAAAGAGCATACATCGTTGACAGGCTGAAGATAGCATCAACACATCTCTCCAACCAAACTACAAAACTTAACAACTTTGAACACATGACCACTATATATACACATGAGGTGTGGTGATGATGAACTAATCCGTGCAGATGAGTTTCATCTATGCGGATGAGCTTCATCCGTACAAACCACTTTTGTCCTCTCCAAAGTCATGTGTTCGTATCTCAACTATCAACTATACAATATTCAACACACGCTCTATCTAGACTATTCACACAGTGGTGGAAATACATAATATGCACTAACATAATGATATCTTAAGACGCGTATACATATAACATGACACTTTACAATACAAGTGGATTCCAAACAAAATTATACGTAATCATATAATATAGAATACGATATTCACACGCAACCGAACATCACCAAAACGATGCGTATTGAAGGTATACTTCATAAATTGACACAATACACCAATATTTGTCAAAATACGACGCGTATACGCGTCGAACAGAGAAAAACAAAAAAAATACATGTAGCCTTATACGATGTGTATTACCCCCTGATTTCTCAAAATAACAGGGGGCTATTTGAGAATTCAGGGGTTAATACACATCCTATAGGCCTATACGATGCGTATTAATATGCAAAACGATATAACCCCTTGATTAATAGGGTGTTATATCACAATACGAACCCAAATACAAAAATACAAAAATACACACACATATGATGAAACATATACGATTGGACATACGGATTGGATTTGAGATTAAAGACACTTACGGTATGTATTTTTTGTTCCCTCGTCATTTATATATATTCCTTGTGTGTATTATACCGTAGATTTGAGTGTATAGGCTGATTTTTAAGATTTTTTTTGAAACCCGTTGAATTAATCCGATGCGTATTGGCCCTATACGCATCGTCTTAATTCAAAATTTTCATATAATTCAAACTTCATTGGTTATATAGGGCTGTAAACGAGCCGAGTCGAACCGAGCTCGACCCAGCTCGAACTCAATTCGAGCTGGCTCGGCTCAAGCTCGTATTTCAAATCGAGTTGAGATTTGAGGATCGAGCTCGACTCGATTAAAATTCGAGTTAGCTTGGCTTGGCTCAATCTAGCTCGAACTAACAAAGAACCGAAAAATTTACTACTTAAAAAGCCCTCAAAATGAAATTCTTCATAGACTAAGGGCCATAATTGCAATTTAATTTAACTAAATGGTTAAATATGCAAGTATAATTAGTTAACTCATTTTGTACATTGTCTTTACCTTATTTTATAGGGGAGATACTCCCTTAGCTTTTGTCTTCTAAGCGATGTGAGACAAAAAAAAAGAAAGATGTAAACCTTATCGAGCCAGCTCACGAGCCAAGCCAGGCCAAGCTCGAGCTCGGCTTGTTTACAAACCAAGCCGACCCGAGCTGGCTCGTTTACAACCTAGCCAATTTTGAGCCGAGCTTTTTTCAAACTTTTTTCGAGCGAGCTACGAGCCGCGAGTTTTTTGGACACCCCTAGGGTTATACGATGCGTATAGGCCCAAAGTGCTTATTTTATTTTTTTATTTTATCTTTTTTTTTTAAATTGTTTAAAATCTTCTTTTATTTATAAAAATGTTGTATTTATAAATAATAAATGTTGTTATATTTATAAAAAATATAATTAAAATGTTATAATTAATATGATTTTTTTATATTTTCTAAAAAATATAATCAAAATGTTATTATTAGTATTAAAAATTGTTGTTAAATTTTTTGAAACATATAATAAAAATGTTATATTTAATATTAAAAATTGTTAAATTTTTAAAATATAATAAAAATTTTATATTTAATAATAAAGAATGTTATAAATTTTTATATTGATAAGGCTGACGCTGTCGGGCAAGGGCGGGGCTGGGGTTGTGGAGGACGTGGAGGTAGAGGTGGCGGAGGGCGGGGTCGGGGTGGTGGAGGACGTGGTAAAGGAGGCGGTGGACGACAGTCAAGAGCTGGAGGGAGGGGACGTGGGCGCGGTGTGTAACACCCCGTTTTGTAGACAAAATAAAAGTATATAAAATTTATATATTTCATATATTGTCGAACGAGTAAGTAACAAGTAAAATGGTTAGGTGAAATATGTAATATCTTGACAAGCCGTGGCTATTATATGAGACCGTTTAATATTAATAAATATATTTTATTTGACCCTGCTCCGTTTTTTAATCAAACTTAAGTTAAAACGTAGATAAAAATAAGCTCGTCTCAATGCATATTCATCGTTCTATAAAACGTTATATTTTAAAAGTTATACAAGAAAAACGAATGAAGCAACTGAATTAATGATAATAATAAAAAAATAACTATATATAATAACATTGAAATTAATACAAACTAAGCTAGCACAAACACAGGACAATTTATCCCACATCGCTAGTATGAAAGAATTGAGGTGCTAGCTGTATGTTATAAATAGTAAGTCTCTGATGATTATTAATATACATCAAATATTAACGGGAACGCTCTATTATAAGAGAATTCCGAGCATACGATACCTCTTTGGGTGTTGTTAATAGTCGTTTTTGAAGCACGAGTAGGAGCTCGAGTAGGGAGACTCTACATCATCGTGCCGTAGATAGTTTTAAGGTATGTTCTCGTTTAAGTTTATGTTTATTATTTATTATTTGTTTTTAGTAGTTACTATTAGTAGTGTTAGTATTACTTTTAGTTACTATGGTTATTGTCAGGGGCGGATATTGAGTAACCTAGCCTTAGTTAGGCATGGACTGATCAACCATGCTTAAATAAGGTAGCGTTAACCAATATCGAACCATGATAATGACTAGTTAGGTGTATCATTACCTAACCTAGGATTATGCAATTGTGTTAGGACCTTGAGACATAACACGATCGTACTAGCGGCTGTTAAGCAATCGTTAATCAGGTGAGTCATCATACTCGTCTTTTAAATTGTGATAGTATACTCGTCCATAACTGGTAATAATGAGAATGCTGCAGTATGCATGTGTCAGCAGGGGTATATGGGATCCTATTATGCTTATTGGGGTGTGTCACTCTGGGAAGGGTAATAATGTGTTGTACTCACAGACACTCGTGCTTATAAGGTCCAGCGACACACACTCATATCCATGTGACGGCCGTAAATGGGGCACGCTGAAGGGTCGGTATGTCCCTTTGTACGGTGGTTTATGACAAGTCAAATGTGGTCTATAAGGTTCAATGGGGCCCAACCTGACTATAATGTGGTCAGAGGCCCATATCGTATATGCATATAATGTAAACTGTGGTCTGTCTTTATAAAATTTTATAGTATGAGCTCACCAGTATATAGCTGACGTCGTTTGAGTATACTTATCTCAGGTGAGCCGTGAGGAAAGCTATACGAACTACTAGAAAGTTGTGGAGTTTAGAAGATCAAGGAGTTCTTAGTTGCTAAAATTTTGTAAAGAAATAAAGTGTTGTACTCCGACTATTTATATGTTGTAATGAAAGTTTAGTTTGCTTCCGCTGTAAGTGTATCAATTGTACATAATCAATCGGGTTACGAGTGGGGGTGTTACATGGTGGCTCAGATATTGACCCGTTACTCGCTAATCCATATCTAGCGTTCGAGGATGGGACCGAGGCTTTTCACATATGTGAAAAGTTTCGGGGCGGATGGAGATCGGCGGCCATGCGGCCGTCGACTGGTTGGCATTGGAGGAGGTGGACGAGGGTGCGCAAGCCCTAGATTTCATTAGAGATGATACTTCGTGGAACAGGTATACTATTTGTTAATCTGTTTTATTTGTTTTGTATATAAAATACCAACCACATTGTGTGACAGGTGGTTCCAGCTGGCATTTTTGCCGTCATATTGGGTCATGATGTGCAAGTTCTTAGCATCATTCGACTTCGCTCCCAGACCTGTCGATCAGCAAGGGGAGGATGAGGACCCCGAGCACCCATGGGTCGAGGTTAGTTTTCGATTATGGGGGGTGTTGAATGATATGTCTTTGAGGGAGTTTGTCGTGCACACCGGCTTTTACACGTTGGAGGAGACAGACACCGCCCTCTACACCGAGGTTGTGCATGAGTTACCCCGATCGACACTGGTCAGATTCTGGCGAGTGATCGGTCGGGGTCGTTTGGCCGGTCCAAGTCGAGGGTTTTACATATATATACCTCCTGTACCGTTACCTACACAAGCTTATTGCCACATCTATTGCACTGCGCGAGCAGAGTCGAGACTGCTGCAATCAAGGGGATCTGTTTTATATGTATAGTCTTATAGGGGGAGTCGTGTGACCTCCACCATTGCCTCGCCCAGTGGTTGTGGCAGCGTACCACCGGCAGGACAGGTCATTGTTGTACCGGGGGGCGTACGTACATCAAGTGTATTGCCCACTCGTTGAGCCTCATTTCACATGAGGACCCATTATTCACCGAGGCAGGCACGGTTGAGGTGATCAGGTTGACACGGCATACGCTGATCGACATGCACATCACGCGTGATTTCCCTAGACTCAGATTTCGCTTTATTGGAGAGGACGACCAGCTTTTTGTCCCGCCGACCTCCCAGACGAGTTACAAGAGGAGGAGCCTCCCCTAGCAGGTGGTGATGCTCATGGAGATAACGATGACGATGACACCGATGATGACGACGCTCACCACCACCACCGCCATCGTAGCCGCAGGGGGTGCCTTAGTACCCCCAGCATGTTCTGTACGACCAGCTGTGGCACTTGCGTTACAGTAGATGAAGGGTTGGCTATAGGCACGAATCGATGCCCATCATGCTCGTACTGAACCCCTTATCATGCAAGAGTTGTGTCTAGTCACACACCTGTCACACAAACCTTGAACCAATACACTTCACACAGGGATGGTCAAGTATTTTCTGCACCACACAACATATTTCCAAGAGGCTATGGGCAACCGCCATCTACTAGAAATAGGTATGATGAATTTGTACACATGCCCCAAAGCCAAGAATCAATAGACATCCTCCTGGATAAAATCAACTCATTGGAAATCGTCAAAAGTTGACCCAAGTGTAAAAGCACTTTCAAAGGGTCAAAATCAAATGTTTGAGATGGCTCAAAAGCTACTTGTTACAAATGACCATTCCCAAATATCTGATGCACTGGAAGAAAACATCAAATCCATAGCAGAAATGCTTAAGATCATCTGCAAAATTGACCCATACCCAGTGTCTATAGGGAACATCTGTTGGCAATTTGAAAATGAAAACAGAGCTTACCCTGGCACATTCTTAATCTTAATAAAACAACGAAAAATGTTTTTGAAAACTTATCAAAAGGTTCTTACAACATTAAAATGTTGTTTTAAAATCAATAAAAATCAAAATTTGAAATTTTAAAATCAATAAATCAAAATTTGAAATTTTAAAGTCAAGAAAAGATTATTAAAAATCACCAAAAACAAAACTCTGTTCAAATAAGTGAAACATTTACTTCAATGGTTCCAAACTTTGTTTAACCATTTTTAACCACTATTTGAAACAAAGAACCACTAATCCACTATCCACTGTTTAACTGCAAAAGTCAAACAGACCTACTGTTTCTAAAAAACCAACCACTGCTTTCATTCGAAACTCTGTTTTAACCCAACAGAGGTTTCAAGCATAGGTTTCCATCCATCAGTTGACCAAAAGTCAAACAGATGTACCAACCACTAATTTTGTCATCCAAACATCTGTTGTAACCCAACAGAGGCTTCAAATAGACTTTTGAATACATACCTTATCTTTCTTCTTCAAACGGTTTCCTCAATGGGACCCACTCTCTAACCAGTGCTTTGCCATAAACAAATAGCAGTTGGCCACGTAGATCAAAAAGTAACTGTTGGCCACACTGGCATCCCTGTTCACAAACCCTATATAAACCCTTAACAAACAAAGTTTACATCCATCATCAAAATTTATCATATCAAAGCATTTTAAAAGAGAAAAAAACTCAAAATTGCATTCAAAAATCGTTGCATGCAATTAAAAGATTTTCTTAAGATTTGTCAAAAATTTCCACCATGGCCCTTGACCTTCTACACAGCAAGAACACTGATTTTCACTCCATCATAGACATCATCACATCTTCAAAATACCATAACATACTCATCGTAAACTCCCCAATCCATCTACTCACTCTTTGGGAATTTTGAAAAAAAAACAGATTTTCTACTTCAAAACAAAAAGCCCTACATCATCACATTCACTATAAATGAAGAACATGTTGAGATAACTCCACAATCCATTTCCAAAATGTTCAATCTACAGGATATGACAGGTATGGAAACTATCTCTAAAAATGACTTACACCATGAGTTCATAGAAATGGATATGAAGCTCAACTGGTGCGAGCCACATTTTTCGAACCAAAATTCTCACCAGCAATGAAATTCTTTTTCCATACACTCTTGGTTTGCATGTGTACTAAGACCACGACTTTTAAAATTCCCCTAAAAACTCAGTATCTGGGATATGCTATTCTGCAAATACAAATTATAAGCTATCCGAAACAATGTTTATGGATTTGGTGGCAAATATAAAAGCAATCAAGAGGGGTACTAGCAATGCTTTTCTATTATATCCAAGATTGTTAAGCTTTTACCTAAAAACTGTTTAAGAACAAGAAAGTTTTGCATAGGGAGAAACCCTTGAAATTAATAGTCTTTCAAATGAAACATTTACACACATGCTGGCCTTAAAACATCTGTTGCTGCTGAGCCCACTACTCCTTGACCACAGTGCACAACCTAGCACTATGGAACATACACTTGATTTTTCTACAAAAACCACTTCCATTCCTATCCCCAAATCCAAAAGAGAAACCAAAAAGAAGGTATCTCTAGGGGTTGAGATGCAAGAGGTACCTACTGTAGAACAAATGCAACAAACATCTTTTGTTACTTCCTCACAATAGATGCAATCATCTCTACCTATCCAAACTCCTCACTTATCCTCACAAAAGGATAGTGTTGTAAGTACATGGGAACAAAATCAGGAGGGAGATGATTCACTTGAATATCTCTTCTCAAGCCCCTCTCCCAGGGTTGCTTCTCTTTTCCCTCCACAACCTACAAAAACAAGTCCTATCATCATTCCAAAATTGCTTGATGCGGTTGATAACACTGACTTGTACAAACATAGTTCCTCTTAACAACAAATCACAGTGAGTGTACCTCGACAAGTCACTATGGCAAGTTCAGAAATCATTGCTAGCCCACAAGAAGAGGAGGTGCCACCTCTTGTGTCTCAAAGGACACTTGAAGGTTTTTCAAGTGAGGCAACTACTGCAATTGTAGAGACAACAGTCTCACAATTGGACATTAGTTACATATCTAAGACCTCCTTGAAGGCAACAACTGTTGAGACTACTAAAAGAATCTCTGTATAAGTTGGAAGTCCCCAATACCAAGAAAATGGGGCACTTGGTTCAAAACCAAGTTTAACCACCTCTGGTGAGAATTCAGATGATCCTATTAAGTTAGGTGATGGGTTAAACTTTCTAGAATTGATGGAGAGAGTTACCAAGTGTGAGTCATCGGTTGAAGAAATTAAAGAAATGATGAAGATTGTGGTACAAAACTCAAGACCTCCACCATCAGATGCAGACATTGTAAAAGAAATATGGGTGCATGCACAGATGTATCTTCACCTTCAAAAGCAAGCTGTAGAAGAAAAACAAAACATGCAAATGGAGTTAGTACAAACAATAGTGGATGCAAAGTACAAAGAGACTCAAGTAGAGGTTAAGGCCATCAAAGACTTTATCCTTGAAAACACTGGTACAACTCTTATTCTTCCCAAATATCAAGATGACGCCAAAATATAGGAGGAAGATTGCATGAGAAAACTCTCACCTCTTGTCAAGAAAGCTGGAAAAAGGCCTGACGCTACTGCTACCAAAAAGGCTAGGCAAGAAGAAATTGCAAAGGCAGTTGAAAAAGAGAAGAGAGGAGACACATGGGAAGAAAATATGCAGATAATAGTGCAAGAGATTATTGAAAGAAAGATAATTCAGGATAATAAAGGATCTTGAACAGAGGTTCCAGAAAGCACTGCATCAACTACTATCCAAACCATTGTCACCCTATCCAAACACCTTTTACCCAAACACTGCTCCTAGAGACCAAACATCTGTTGGTACTACAAAAGTGACAACAAATGTTACAACCACACTACCACCACCACCAACACATAAGTCCCCTAAACATCTCATCCACAAAAGAAAACCAATAACAAAACTTCCACAATCACCAACAAAAACACCAACACTTCAAACCAGAACCAGGAGAACAAAATTCATTGTCCAAGATGATGATAAAGAAACTCCTGATGCATCACCTATCAAAACTAAAACCACTATAGCCCTATCCATTACATCTCAACCATCTATAACAACAACCACAACACTAACCATTACATTTCGAACAACAAAACAACATATCACCATACTTGACTCATTAGAGTTAGAAAATGTATCAAAAGAAATACAATCTTTCTACTCTACAACTGACATCAGCCAACTTACATTTCCATCCCTCAAAAAATATTCAAAACCTACAAAAGTACAAGAGTACCTGGACCTAAAGATCATACAAGCCGAAAGAATAGTTGCTGTTAAAAGCAATGGAAAAAGTGATAAGGAGGCACAACAAATTTTATTTGGAGAATTCACAAAATGAATAGATTAGAAGATTTTGCTAAAGATGTTTGCCAAAAGGATTCACAAGGACCAGTAAACAACGTTGAACTCAGAAAAGCTTTAAGGGAAGATTACTTAGAATTCATCATGAATAATAAGCCTTATAAAGTAACAAGGGCTCAATTCACTGGTTAGACTAAAGATGCCCTTCTAGATGCTATTGAAAGGATTGAGAAGCTAAAGTTCAATCCAGATATCAAGCTCACTCCTCCCAATTGGAAAGCAGGTAAAAATCCTATTGGTCAAAAGGCTGTTGAGCTAAGAAAAATGAAGGAGGAGATGGCGGTAGCCAAGTTTGGCTCAATGCAATCAATGGCCAGGTGGGATGAGCCAACAATTAAAGAGAACCACAAGTAACTTGAAGAATTAAGAGCTAAAGATCCTCAGTCCCGAAAAGGCCAAACTATGAAGACTTGAATATACCTATCAGCTCTCTGGTTAATCCTTCAGAACTTCTATCTGCAAAGAATGTCTCCTCAGCTGTTAGAAGTTGTCTCAAAATACAAAAGGAGATGTCCGCAAAAGATCTACAAAAATACGAAGATGAGATAAGGAAGGAAGGGATTAAAAATGAAATCATTTATGGGCATCCAAATGCCAAACCAGAAGAGCTACCTGGGAAAGTCTTGGGAAAATAATTTCCCTCACCTCTTCCAAAAAATCGGTCCAGCTCAAAAACTATAAAATGGTCTTCTAATAGAACAAGCATTGAATTAACAATAGTCAGTGATAATGGAGAAGTAAAAAGGACTTCAATGAATAGTGTCATGAGCCTGAAAATTGAAGATCTGCAAGATCTACTGGGTCTTCCACTTGAAAGGGATCTAGATGACTCTCTCTCTGAAAGATTTGAGAAGGAATTTAAAGCCCAAATCAGAGAGAAGTTGAAGAGGAATGAAAATTGATCTAATAAACATTTGTTTTAGCATCATTTGTTCTAGGGTGATATTGTTGGTCCTACAAAAGAATAGATGATATTCAAAAGCCAAAACATGATCATGTGATCAAGAAATAAATAGAAGTTTGAACCAGATTCCTCCCAAAAGTAGCGAATCTTGAACAGCTAAATCAGAGCATCTATTGAAGACCAGCTAAGCTAACATCTGATGGAAGCCTTGGAACCGCTATTCATGAAGAAACATGTCTGTTCAAGTCCTAAAGTCTGTTGAATCAAAGGTCTGATGATGAAGATCAAACATTTGTCAGGCCAAACCGATGTTTGGACCAAAGAAATAGATGATAGCTTAACGGTTGTTTCCCAATATAATAGTATTAGCTTAATTAACAATGTTTAGCATAGTTAGATCAGATGTTAGTTTCCCACAGATGTTTGCAACATCTGTGGAATCTTTCCTGTTAGGAATGTTAGATGTCTACAAACATCTGTGGAATTTTTTCTGTTAGGAATGTTAGATGTCCCTATCAGGGTGATGCCAGCCAATCAAAAACAAAGCTTTCATACTTAGTATAAATAGATCTCACATGTTAGAGATCTAGTTATCACTATACATCACCTTTTCTTTTGTACGAACAAAATTGTTACTGATCAGGCTGAGGGGAAGTCTGTAGAGTCAATCTTCTGTAAAACTTTTTGTAATTATTTGGTTCTAATTGAAAACAGATGTTGATGATTCCTCGCTTGTGATTGTTTATCTTTACTTATACAATACAATATTGTTTGCACTTATTTGTCATTAATCACAAGCCTTGTATACTCAGACTTAACATACGTCCTTTTAGTTTTAGCAAAACTTCAGGCGCAAACAAAATTACAACGGATGTCCTTTATTTATGTTTAATTTTTTTATAGTAGATGTCTTTTCTGTTTTAATTTCTTTACGTTGGATGTCATTTTTTTGTAATCCTTTTAGGGAGAAAGGACATCGCCTGTAAAGAAATTAGAACATGAAGGACATTCTCTGTAAATTTGTTAGTTAAAGGACAACGCTTGAAATTTTGCTGAAACTTAAAGGACGTAACAGTTAAAAAACTAGGTGTTCAACATGCAATCTGGTATACCATAGGGACATAAATTGTAGTTTACTCTTATTTCTTTTTCACCACAGGAAAAATCTAACATCATTCTGTTTTCTTATACCTTTGTGACCACGGATCGGAAGCCTCAACCAAATGGAGAGGGAAACATTTTCAAAACATCTTCATGCCGCTAGACCTCATGCCCTTTGTGTTTTTACACAAAGAAAAAGCGTATATAAGAGCAAGAAACAATGGTTAGGGAACTAGAATATGAAACCATGGAATACCCGAAGAAGCAAATGAAAAACTTGAGCAACGAGGAACTAAAGCTAGTGACTAGATCAGTGGAACTCCAAAGTCCGCACTTTGGATTTGGAGGGTGGAGCACTAGCAACTAACACTCAAAATCGGAAATTAGTTCATCAATCCACGTCGCTTGCAGATCGGTAACATGAACATCATCATCTTATCACATGTCAAGATCTGGCCCAACCTCTAATCGTGGTTCATTGGTTTAAGCGTTAACCATCCTAACCAACTGACAGTTTCACTGATTATTGGTGGCCATTCCTGTCCAATCCTAAAAAATTGTCCTTATTTATAATTCTTTATAATAAATGCGATTTTTATGTGTATATTTGCGTTTTTTTAACTTTTTTCATAAATGTAGTTATTATGATTTGTTATATCTTTATTTTTACGCATCTATAGTTGTATAAATGCTAGAAAATTTATAATGATACGAACGTATATCTCAAAGCATAAATATAAAAATTTATCTATATATTAAAAAGGTAGGCTAGTTTACACAAGCATCTTTTTTACGCATCTATAGTTTTATAAGTTATAGAAAAATTTATAATGATGCGAACACATGTCATATTGTAAATATAGTAAACTATGTTATCACCCGTGTAATATACGTGCTAAAAAACTTAATTCACATGATTCAGTTTTATATAAATAAAAGAAATTACATATTACATAAACTGATTCAAATTAATAAAATCTATAAATACTTCTTAAGAATGAAATTATGTACCACATATGACAATGATATTAAGACATTTCTAAAGCTAGACTGCAGAGAGGCAAGCGCACAAATTCAAAATCACATTAATTGAAAAAAAAAAATAAATAATAATGACTTTCGTACAAAATATGTTTTTATAAGTGAAGAATCTAACCTTGGAGTACAAAATATGTTTTTATAAGTGAAGAATCTAACCTTGGAGAAAAGGATTAAAAATAAAAATAAGTATAAGAAAAACATACAAAGCAAGATAATGGGGAGTATAGAAAACAGAACACAAAAAGAGCACCAAAAATAATCTTCTATGAATATCTTCGTGTGTTTTAACATTCATGGCATTCAAGATTTTCAAGAACTTCAAACTGTATGAGTTAAAAAAACAAAACTTGGCACCTTGAATATCCGAGTACATATATGATCTAGAACATTATCTTGATAGTGTTTAATGTCCTTTGGTTAAGATGGTATATAAAATCTTGATCGCTAAAACAAATCGATACTCAATTAAAGTAAGTGTTCACGTTAATACCTCACCGATTCAAATGCCAACCGAGTCTGACCCGCTGACCACTGAAAACCAAACCACCAGTTTCTTTTCTGCCACAATTGTTATCTGTCACCACCTCCGGAACTTATACCCATTGTTAATCACCATCACAGCCCAACAACCAATACCTAACCACAATCTACTACCAAGTCGTTCACCACTCTCTGACAACCGGAACAAAATAATGTTATCTAACCACCACCCCTGAAGTAAGAACCACCGCCAAAATACCCATTTAAAATATTTCCCTAAGATCCATTGATTTCAACTAACAATCACTTTTAAAACATTAAATTTCAAGAAACCTTTTATTGAATTGCTAAAGTAACTGAACATTTATCCGTATATGTTTGGTAATATATGTGTAGATCCAAAGGGAGGAGAGGACTGATCTGGTACTCCATAATCGACGTCCAATTAATCAAAATATGATGATTACCGACCACCCCTTCGTAAACATCCACCATATCCACCTCCTTAACGACCACCACCACCGCGCCTTCACGGCGTCAACCACCACGTGACTAAGCATCCGACGAAATATCTAAAGTCAATATCAGAGGTAACCATTTTGGGGAGTGAAGGCGGTTAACATCAATTGCATTTAGGGTTGAAGGCATACATCTCCTAACAAAATCGACTATTGTGGGGAGTCGGTTTAGAGCAACACTCCACCCGAAGAACTCCACTTATAGTTTATCTATACAACATTTATGGTATATTATTGTTTTTTCTATGTGTGACTAAAAAGATAATGTCGTAGTACATGTATCATATAGTGTATTATAGTATACTATAGTATAGGTGAAGTTTAGGTCTCGTATGAGCATATAGGTGTAGTATCAATGTATTAGATGTGACATTTGTGTCTTTCAAGTCATTGTACAACTCTGAACAATTTCATAATCAATGAAACCTTGTGTTTTATTTCACAGATTTGTATATATGACATTCATGCATTATCAATCTTTGTTCAATTTCGATCTTTCAAACCTATTCTAGAAGTGAAATCGTAAACCGGTACGCAAACGTAATCATTTTAACGCGACAGACACTCTGGAACAAGGACATAAGCTAAACATACCCTAAATATCCTTTACATAACTTATAAATAAGTTTTGAAAGGTTCGGTATGGCAAAAACAGCTTATTCGAGCTCAGGGACTATTTGCGACAAACTGCGAAAGTCTGCCGATTCTCGTATTTTTTAATACGGACCTTGTGTAGATATCCAAAAAATTTTATAATCAATAAAATAAATTTCTTTTGTAATCAATAAAATCTTATATTTTATTGATGAGAACGCAAAAATTTCAATCGTTGCATAATTTCGATCGTTTTCATGTTCGTTAAAGCATTTTACGCAATTATGCGAAATGCCTAACCGTACAACCGAACAAACCGACATCCATGACATCCAAGTTACATATACCTTAACACACTTATGTAGCCTAAATATTAGGTTAAAATGGGTTAAAATGACAAAACGCGACAAAACAAGTCAAGGGACCAAATCTACCAAAACGCAAAATTTGGCCCCCAGACTTGGATGCAGACCGTATCCACTTTTCCATACTGTCTGTATCCAGGTGCCAGACAGCAAAATGCAGCTGTCATACACAACTCGTTTTCTTGGCCTCCAAGTCACGATTTCTGCTACTTTTCACCTCCTTTGGACACGTGTGATGACACTTATCAGTCCTTGATGACTCATGGGACACTTGGCTTGATTTGGTGAGCTCAAGTTCACTATAAATAGCCAAGACTATTGCCCATTCAAACTTGCACCTTCATTCTTTCTTTCTCTCTTCTATTGGAGCTTGCTTCTGCTTATCGAGGCCTCCTACTGAAATTCTAATCATTCCTATAACACAAGTAAGTGTTCTTTCCTAGTCTTGTTCATTATTTTAGCTTATTTTGAGCTAAAAGTCAAATAGTTGACTTTATGTTTGACTTTCGGTTCTGACCATTTTTCGTCAAGTCAAAGTTCAATTGAACTTTGCAACGTGATCGTAATCATGAAGGTTATAATCCCTAGCGATTTCACCTTCTGATTACCACGTTTACTAGTCAAAGTGACGAGTCAAAGTTTCGGTCATAGGTGTGCATTATGTGCATTTTACGACGAAACTATTTCCGGGTATCAAAACACTAAGTTTTGATACCAAATCAGTTTTATAAACTTGGTCGAGCGGTCTTGACCACCGCTTTGACTTTCGAATCCGACCCGTTTGGTCGATCTTAGGATCCGACCAAACACATATAAGTGGCCATAGTTGCATAAGTAACAACCTACTGAGGTTATACCTTATGGTCACGTCGTTTGGTTAGTGTTATGATAAGACATTCTTATGTTCATAAAAATGACCAAAATGCCCTTTTTGCTCATAAATTCATTTTAAGCATATGTAATTAAATTTTTGACATATAAACTGATGTTATAACATTTTCAAACATGTTTGGCATTTAAGACTTATCATAGGACAAGTTTAACCATCCGATCACGCGTTTACGCAAGTGACACGTTAAAGTAGCGTAAACTACCTTAACGAGTCATAACGGGTCAAAAGCACTTAGATTCACTTTCAAATCAGAATGTTAAGTTTATTAAATCATACCATATTAGTTCCAACACTAATTTGATTTATAAAACTTCATTCTCTCCAATCCTCCTATTTAAGTCCGACTTATTGACATAGTTATTCGATATTAGGAGCCACTTGAATCCTTGATCCTCCAAGCTTTGTTTGATCTTTTATACAAGACTTATACGCAATCCCAAGTGAGTACATAGTCACCTCTTTTACGTTTTCAAATGTTTTGGGGTGATTCATATGTGCCTATCACTATTTTGTTGTTTTCATGACATTATACATGTTTTGTTTATCTAGCATACCTACTACAGGATTTTCAAAGACATTTTGCTTCGTATGTTGACCTAGCATACCTAGTACATGGTTTCAAAGACATTTTGTTTTATATGTTAACCTAGCATACCTGGTACATGGTTTCAAAGCATTTTAAAGACATGTTTACATTGTTCTAGACATTTTGGTGCGTAGAACTCGACAATGATACATTCATTAACATTGATCACGCCGACCGATAGTATTTAATGGTACCATAGGATTGACAATCTTGTTCCCGCTTCCTAGGTTTCTTTGGAAGTGACCTTAGGGAATGACAAAATCCGATGAATATTGATAAACCTTTGACCTGATAAGTGTTTATCCAACAATCAACAAGGCTTTGTGTATCAGCCAACAATCCATGTTATATGTTTATATGGTGAAAGCAATGATTTTATAAAACAAAATCTTTGATTAAACAAAACTTTTGTTCATTCAAAAACATTGTTTTATACATGGCATTCTGGTTATACATGAAATCTGATTATACACAACATTGGTTTACACATGACATTGGTTTATACAAGACATCACATTGGTTTAAAAAAATATATTTCATTGGTTGGTTTATGGTGAGTGATTTAAATAACGAAACGTGTGTAATATGATAAAAGTATGGTGGATATGCCGTTGGTACTTATTATGTATAAATGCTTTTATTATATCACATATCGTAGCCTTATCTAAACCACTTCAAACAAAATACAAGACATGACATATTTTACACAAGACATAACATTTTTTATACAAGACATGACATATTTTGGTTATTAAGTTAACCTTGCATCACTTTTTTTTAAAACATTTTATTTTAACATGATGTTCATAAAAGAAAACATTTTACAATGATTCATGGCTGCTTTTGTATTAGTCAAACATTTCTTTAAACATTCAATGCCATGAATCATCATCACAAAACCTATTTACTCAAAAGAATTTTTATGCTGACGTTTTACTTTCACATATATTTCAGGCGCTAATGTGTGATGATTTTAGCTTGCTACACATAGGCGGTCTCGGGCCTTAGTTAACTTAAAACTTGAAAGACAATTGTTGTGTTTAGTTTGTTTTTATTCTAAGACAATGTAATTTAACAATTCAATAATACAAAACTAAGTACCATGGTTGTGAAACAATAGTTTTGTTACGTGACTCCCCTACGTTTTCGCCGCGGTTTGTTGTTTTACGCGGTCGGGATGTGACAGAAAGATTGGTATCAGAGCTTATGGTTATAGGGAATTAGGTTATTTGTAATGCTTTGACCTAGACCTTAACCTTTCTAGGACCCTTACACAAGTTATCTTGTGTTTAGATCTTAAAAACAATACCATCACCTATCCTTAGGTGATTACCAAAACAAATCCACAAGTTATAAATTCTTTTTGAAAATCAATCTTCTATCCTTAGAAGATTTGTTTTTAGGCTTTAAGCCTTTAAAGTTTTCAAAATCTCATCAAAGTTTGGGTGTTAATAATGTGAACACATGCAATCTGGAAGGGTGAATGCCGGTACCCTGAGTTTTCTGTCTAAGGCTAGAGTGTTCGTACAAATCCGCATTATCGGACCAGTCACTCTTACCTGGAACTCTTGGGGTGAGTGTCCACCTATAGGCTAAAGCATGTCTTCGCGATACATTATAAGACCCATTTACTTTGATTAGTCATCGTGTGTCATTTGTTTGTTTTAAGTAACGAACGAATGCCCACCATCCTTACCTTTGGTCAATGTTTATAGCATCTCATTTTGATTATCCAATATCATCTCACTCACTTTCTCTCATGTTAACCTCTCTTTTAGAATGCCTCCTCATCGAAACGCGAATCCGGAAGCCGAAATGGCAGCCATGATAGCTCAGCAGATTGTTGTTGTGCTACCCAATCTCATAACTCAAATAAACCAAGCCAACAATAACAAAAATGCACCTGCTCCGTGCAATTACAAACAGTTTAATTCGGCTAAACCACTCAAGTTTAATGGTTCTGAGGGAGCAACTGGGCTCCTACAGTGTTCGGGAGTCTTGAGAGTACATTCCGCCATGTCCAATGTCTGAATGAGCGCAAAGTCGAGTTTGCTTCGAGCGTGTTCCAAGAGAGGGCGCTCACATGGTGTAACGGAGTGGTGAGAGATAGGGGTGCGGATGTTGCCATGGGTCATACATGGGAAGAACTCAGAGCTCTTATGATGAAAGAGTTCTGCCCTCGTCACGAGCAGAGGGCGCTTGAAAATGAGTTCCATGACCTGAAACAGGACAGTGGAGAACATCGTGCATGTACTGACCGGTATAAGGAGTTAAGCCTGCTTTGTCCAATAATGGTCACGCCTTTGGATAAGGCGATTGAAAAATACATCGACGGCTTGCCAAATCCTGTTCAGGATATCGTCACTAACACTAACCCTACTACCGTCTGACAAGCCTTTGAACGAGCAGCTACCTTGATTGACTCACAAGTCAAGAAAGGTAAACTCCACCAGAAGGGTGACAAGTAAGATCCATTGATTTCAACTAACAATCACTTTTAAAACATTAAATTTCAAGAAACCTTATATTGAATTGCTAAAGTAACTGAACATTTATCCGTATATTTTTGGTAATTTATGTGTAGATCCAAAGGGAGGAGAGGACTGATCTGGTACTCCATAATCGACGTCCAATTAATCAAAATATGATGATTACCGACCACCCCTTCGTAAACATCCACCATATCCACCTCCTTAACGACCACCACCACCGCGCCTTCACGGCGTCAACCACCACGTGACTAAGCATCCGACGAAATATCTAAAGTCAATATCAGAGGTAACCATTTTGGGGAGTGAAGGCGGTTAACATCAGTTGCATTTAGGGTTGAAGGCATACATCTCCTAACAAAATCGACTATTGTGGGGAGTCGGTTTAGAGCAACACTCCACCCGAAGAATTCCACTTATAGTTTATCTATACAACATTTATGGTATATTATTGTTTTTTCTATGTGTGACTAAAAAGATAATGTCGTAGTACATGTATCATATAGTGTATTATAGTATACTATAGTATAGGTGAAGTTTAGGTCTCGTATGAGCATATAGGTGTAGTATCAATGTATTAGATGTGACATTTGTGTCTTTCAAGTCATTGTACAACTCTGAACAATTTCATAATCAATGAAACCTTGTGTTTTATTTCACAGATTTGTATATATGACATTCATGCATTATCAATCTTTGTTCAATTTCGATCTTTCAAACCTATTCTGGAAGTGAAATCGTAAACCGGTACGCAAACGTAATCATTTTAACGCGACAGACACTCCGGAACAAGGACATAAGCTAAACATACCCTAAATATCCTTTACATAACTTATAAATAAGTTTTGAAAGGTTCGGTATGGCAAAAACAGCTTATTCGAGCTCAGGGACTATTTGCGACAATCTGCGAAAGTCTGCCGATTCTCGTATTTTTTAATACGGACCTTGTGTAGATATCCAAAAAATTTTATAATCAATAAAATAAATTTCTTTTGTAATCAATAAAATCTTATATTTTATTGATGAGAACGCAAAAATTTCAATCGTTGCATAATTTCGATCGTTTTCATGTTCGTTAAAGCATTTTACGCAATTATGCGAAATGCCTAACCGTACAACCGAACAAACCGACATCCATGACATCCAAGTTACATATACCTTAACACACTTATGTAGCCTAAATATTAGGTTAAAATGGGTTAAAATGACAAAACGCGACAAAACAAGTCAAGGGACCAAATCTACCAAAACGCAAAATTTGGCCCCCAGACTTGGATGCAGACCGTATCCACTTTCCATACTGTCTGTATCCAGGTGCCAGACAGCAAAATGCAGCTGTCATACACAACTCGTTTTCTTGGCCTCCAAGTCACGATTTCTGCTACTTTTCACCTCCTTTGGACACGTGTGATGACACTTATCAGTCCTTGATGACTCATGGGACACTTGGCTTGATTTGGTGAGCCCAAGTTCACTATAAATAGCCAAGACTATTGCCCATTCAAACTTGCACCTTCATTCTTTCTTTCTCTCTTCTATTGGAGCTTGCTTCTGCTTATCGAGGCCTCCTACTGAAATTCTAATCATTCCTAGAACACAAGTAAGTGTTCTTTCCTAGTCTTGTTCATTATTTTAGCTTATTTTGAGCTAAAAGTCAAATAGTTGACTTTATGTTTGACTTTCGGTTCTGACCATTTTTTGTCAAGTCAAAGTTCAATTGAACTTTGCAATGTGATCGTAATCATGAATGTTATAATCCCTAGCGATTTCACCTTCTGATTACCACGTTTACTAGTCAAAGTGACGATTCAAAGTTTCGGTCATAGGTGTGCATTATGTGCATTTTACGACGAAACTATTTCCGGGTATCAAAACACTAAGTTTTGATACCAAATCAGTTTTATAAACTTGGTCGAGCGGTCTTGACCACCGCTTTGACTTTCGAATCCGACCCGTTTGGTCGATCTTAGGATCCGACCAAACACATATAAGTGGCCATAGTTGCATAAGTAATAACCTACTGAGGATATACCATATGGTCACGTCGTTTGGTTAGTGTTATGATAAGACATTCTTATGTTCATAAAAATGACCAAAATGCCCTTTTTGCGCATAAATTCATTTTAAGCATATGTAATTAACTTTTTGACATATAAACTGATGTTATAACATTTTCAAACATGTTTGGGCATTTAAGACTTATCATAGGACAAGTTTAACCGTCCGATCACGTGTTTACGCAAGTGACACGTTAAAGTAGCGTAAACTACCTTAACGAGTCATAACGGGTCAAAAGCACTTAGGTTCACTTTCAAATCAGAATGTTAAGTTTATTAAATCATACCATAATAATTCCAACACTAATTTGATTTATAAAACTTCATTCTCTCCAATCCTCCTATTTAAGTCCGACTTATTGACATAGTTATTCGATATTAGGAGCCACTTGTATCCTTGATCCTCCAAGCTTTGTTTGATCTTTTATACAAGACTTATACGCAATCCCAATTGAGTACATAGTCACCTCTTTTACATTTTCAAATGTTTTGGGGTGATTCATATGTTCCTATCACTATTTTGTTGTTTTCATGACATTATACATGTTTTGTTTATCTAGCATACCTACTACAGGATTTTCAAAGACATTTTGCTTCGTATGTTGACCTAGCATACCTAGTACATGGTTTCAAAGACATTTTGTTTCATATTTAACCTAGCATACCTGGTACATGGTTTCAAAGCATTTTAAAGACATGTTTACATTGTTCTAGACATTTTGGTGCGTAGAACTCGACAATGATACTTTCATTAACATTATCACGCCGACCGATAGTATTTAATGGTACCATAGGATTGACAATCTTGTTCCCGCTTCCTAGGTTTCTTTGGAAGTGACCTTAGGGAATGACAAAATCCGATGAATATTGATAAACCTTTGACCTGATAAGTGTTTATCCAACAATCAACAAGGCTTTGTGTATCAGCCAACAATCCATGTTATATGTTTATATGGTGAAAGCAATGATTTTATAAAACAAAATCTTTGATTAAACAAAACTTTTGTTCATTCAAAAACATTATTTTATACATTGGCATTCTTGTTATACATGAAATCTGATTATACACAACATTGGTTTACACATGACATTGGTTTATACAAGACATCACATTGGTTTAAAAAAGATATTTCATTGGTTGGTTTATGGTGAGTGATTTAAATAACGAGACGTGTGTAATATGATAAAAGTATGGTGGATATGCCGTTGGTACTTATTATGTATAAATGCTCTTATTATATCACATATCGTAGCGTTATCTAAACCACTTCAAACAAAATACAAGACACGACATATTTTACACAAGACATAACATTTTTTATACAAGATATGACATATTTTGGTTATTAAGTTAACCTTGCATCACTTTTTTTTAAATCATTTTATTTTAACATGATGTTCATAAAGAAAACATTTTACAATGATTCATGGCTGCTTTTGTATTAGTCAAACATTTCTTTAAACATTCAAAGCCATGAATCATCATCACAAAACCTATGTTACTCACAAGAATTTTTATGCTGACGTTTTACTTTCACATATGTTTCAGATGATTTTAGCTTGCTACACATAGGGCGGTCTCGGGCCTTAGTTAACTTAAAACTTGAAAGACAATTGTTGTGTTTAGTTTGTTTTTATTCTAAGACAATGTAATTTAACAATTCAATAATACAAAACTTTAAGTACAATGATTGTGAAACAACAGTTTTGTTGCGTGACTCCCCTACGTTTTCGCCGCGGTTTGTTGTTTTCGCGGTCGGGGTGTGACAGAAAGATTGGTATAAGAGCTTATGGTTATAGGGAATTAGGTTATTTGTAATGCTTTGACCTAGACCTTAACCTTTCTAGGACCCTTACACAAGTTATCTCGTGTTTAGATCTTAAAAACAATACCATCACCTATCCTTAGGTGATTACCAAAACAAATCCACAAGTTATAAATTCTTTTTGAAAATCAATCTTCTATCGTTAGAAGATTTGTTTTTAGGCTTTAAGCCTTTAAAGTTTTCAAAATCTCATCAAAGTTTGGGTGTTAATAATGTGAACACATGCAATCTGGAAGGGTGAATGCCGGTACCCTGAGTTTTCTGTCTAAGGCTAGAGTGTTCGTACAAATCCCCATTATCGGACCAGTCACTCTTACCTGGGAACTCTTGGGGTGAGTGTCCACCTATAGGCTAAAGCATGTCTTCGTGATACATTATAAGACCCATTTACTTTGATTAGTCATTGTGTGTCATTTGTTTGTTTAAGTAACGAACGAATGCCCACCATCCTTACCTTTGGTCAATGTTTATAGCATCTCATTTTGATTATCCAATATCATCTCACTCACTTTCTCTCATGTTAACCTCTCTTTTAGAATGCCTCCTCATCGAAACGCGAATCCGGAAGCCGAAATGGCAGCCATGATAGCTCAGCAGATTGTTGTTGTGCTACCCAATCTCATAACTCAAATAAACCAAGCCAACAATAACAAAAATGCACCTGCTCCGTGCAATTACAAACAGTTTAATTCGGCTAAACCACTCAAGTTTAGTGGTTCTGAGGGAGCAACTGGGCTCCTACAGTGGTTCGAGAGTCTTGAGAGTACATTCCGCCATGTCCAATGTCTGAATGAGCGCAAAGTCGAGTTTGTTTCGAGCGTGTTCCAAGAGAGGGCGCTCACATGTAGTAACGGAGTGGTGAGAGATAGGGGTGCAGATGTTGCCATGGGTCAGACATGGGAAGAACTCAGAGCTCTTATGATGAAAGAGTTCTGCCCTCGTCACGTGCAGAGGGCGCTTGAAAATGAGTTCCACGACCTGAAAGAGGACAGTGGAGAACATCGTGCATGTACTGACCGGTATAAGGAGTTAAGCCTGCTTTGTCCAATAATGGTCACGCCTTTGGATAAGGCGATTGAAAAATACATCGACGGCTTGCCAGATCCTGTTCAGGATATCGTCACTAACAGTAACCCTACTACCGTCTGACAAGCCTTTGAACGAGCAGCTACCTTGATTGACTCACAAGTCAAGAAAGGTAAACTCCACCGGAAGGGTGACAAGTGACCATCCGTCAAGGCTGAGAAACATAAGTGAAACAAAGCTGAAACCTCAAAGAAGTCTAGGAAGCATAAGGCTTCTCAGAACTTCGCTGTTGTTACCCAACTAAACCAAGCTGCTCCCAACCAACCAGCTCAGCCTCCCGCTAAGAGGCAATATGCCGGTACTGCACCTTTGTGTAACAAGTGCAATAGCCATCACCAACCACACCTATCGTGCCGTTATTGTACTACCTGTGGACGATCTGGCAATTTGGCTAATGGTTGTCGCTCTACACCTTTCCCGAATCATGTGGTTCAAAACCCTGCTCAACAACAAGCAACTCTTGTACGACCTCATTATCCACCTGGGTCTTGCTATAACTATGGTGATCTTACTCACTACAGGAACAACTGCCCTAAGTTGGCAAATGCAAACCTGGCTTGTGGATGAGCATTTTATATTAATGCCAATGAGGCGCGTGCAGACAATGAAGTAGTGAACGGTACGTTCTTCGTTAACAACCATCCTGCTTCTATTCTGTTTGATTCGGGTGCCGATAAAAGTTTCATATCCCTAGCTTTTGAACCTTTGCTTTCAATGCCTAGAACCAAACTAGGAAAGCCCTTGACAGTAGAGATAGCTAGTGGCAAAGCTATTGTACTCGATTCTTTCATTCGTAGTTGCCAATTGAACCTTAATAACCATCTTTTTCCATTGACCTCACACCAATGCAACTTGGGAGTTTTGACGTAATAGTGGGTATGGATTGGTTAACTAAACACCATGCTGAGGAGATTTGTTTTGATAAAATCGTTCATGTGCCTCTTTCTTCTGGTGAAATCTTAGAGGTTCGTGGAGAAAAACCTGTTAGTAGCCTTAAACTAATGACCTGTACCCAAGCCCAAAAATACCTACGAAAGAATTATGTGGCCTTCTTGGCACATATCGTAGAAGAGAAAGGCAAGGGCAAAACTATCCAGGACATCCCCGTTGTTCGAGATTATCCTGAGGTGTTTCCTGAAGAGCTACCTGGTTTAGCTCCAGCACGACAAGTCGAGTTTTGTATTGATCTTGTATCTTGTGCCAACCCTATAGACAAATCCCTTTACCGTCTTGCACCATCCGAGATGCAAGAATTATCAAAACAGCTTCAGGAGCTTTCAGAAAAAGGATTTATTCGTCTGAGCTTTTCACCGGGGGCTCCTGTCCTATTTGTGAAAAAGAAAGACGGATCCTTTCGTATGTGTATTGATTATTGTGAGCTCAATAAACTCACAATCAAAAATCGATATCCCCTACCTTGCATTGATGATCTCTTTGATCAGCTACAAGGTGCTACCTGCTTTTCAAATATTGATCTACGTTCTGGGTATCATCAGCTTCGTGTACTTGAAGAAGATATTCCCAAGACTGCTTTCCGCACACGATACGGTCACTATGAGTTCATTGTTATGCCCTTTGGTTTAACAAATGCTCCTACTGTCTTCATGGACTTGATGAATAGGGTTTGCAAGCCTTTTTTAGACAAATTCATCCCAGTATTCATCGATGATATTCTTGAGCTGACCATGAGCAACATCTCCGTTTAACAACGGAACTCCTAAAGAAGGAACAACTTTACGCCAAATTCTCCAAATGTGAATTTTGGCTAAATGAAGTTCAATTTTTGGGACATATTGTCAATGAACAAGGTATACATGTAGATCCCGCCAAAATCAGTGCGATTAGGGATTGGAGTACACCTACTACTCCTACCGAAGCTCGTTCATTTCTGGGTCTCGCGGGTTATTACTGCCGCTTCATTGAAAACTTCTCCAAGATTGCGGTTCCCCTCACTGCTTTGACTCAAAAGAATAAACCTTTTGAGTGGGGACCCAAACAAGAAGAAGCTTTTCAGACCTTGAAACAGAAGCTTTGTGATGCTCCTATTCTGACTTGAGGGCAACGACGACTTTGTCATATATTATGACGCATCAAACTTAGGCCTTGGCTATGTTCTCATGCGAAGAGACAAAGTCATAGCCTATGCATCAAGACAATTGAAAATCCACGAGAAGAACTACACAACTCATGATCTTGAGTTAGGTGCTGTAGTTCTTTGCTCTCAAAATCTGGAGACACTACCTCTACGGTACGAATGCGTGGTTTTCACTGACCACAAAAGTCTCTAACACGTTTTCAATAAAAAAGAACTAAACATAAGGCAACAACGATGGGTCGAACTTCTGAACAACTATGACTGCAAGATTCGCTACCATCCAGGCAAAGCGAATGTCATAGCTGGTGCTCTTAGTCGTAAAGAACGTGTTAAGCTACATTGTGTTCAAGTTCGATCTGATATTCAAACACGTATCTTCCAAGCTCAACGTACTTGTGCTATACCAGGCATGATGGGTAGTGAATTACCACTCCGTCTTAAGCTTCAACTTGAAACAAAGGACAATAGGTTATTTTATTACATGAACCGTTTGTGGGTTCCAAGTCAAGACAATCTCCATACCTTATTGATGGATGAAGCTCACAGGTCTCGTTATTCAATCCATCCTGGTGCACAAAATGTATAAGGATCTTCGTACCTAGTATTGGTGGCCGGGTATGAAGAAAGACATTGCCTTATACATATCCAAATCCTTACTTGTCTCAAAGTTAAGGCAGAGCATCAACATCACTCTGGTTTGCTTAAGCAACCAGAAATTCCGGTTTGGAAATGGGAGAACATTGCTATGGATCTCATCACCAAACTACCACGTACATCTAGAGGTCATGATGCCATTTGGGTAGTCGTTGATCGTCTAACAAAGTCAACACACTTTTTGCTGATTCATGAGGATCTATCTGCTGACAAACTTGCCAAGATCTATGTCGATGAGATAGTATCTCGTCATGGTGCTCCTTTGAACATCATATCTGACCGAGATTCTCAATTCTCATCGCACTTTTGGAAGACCATGCAATCTGTCATGGGTACCGAACTTAACCTGAGCACTGCTTATCATCCTCAAACGTATGGACAATCCGAAAGGACAATCCAAACATTGGAGGATATGCTTAGAGCTTGTGGGATCGACTTTTGTGGTAGTTGGGATTTGCATCTACCATTGATCGAATTCTCCTACAACAATAGTTATCACTCCAGCATCAACATGGCGCCATTCGAAGCTCTTTACGGTTGAAATGCCATTCACCTGTCTGCTGGAATGAGGTTGGTGAAGCTCAGCTCACTGGAACTGAACTTATTCTAGAAACCACAGACAAAGTCAAGAAAATTCGTGATAACCTTCTGACAACTAGAAGCCGTCAAAAGAGTTATGTGGACAAACGACGTAAGCCCTTGGAATTCCAAGTCGGTCATCATGTCCTTCTCAAGGTATCCTCCTGGAAAGGCGTGGTTAGATTTGGAAAGAAATGAAAACTTGCACCTTGATATGTGGGACCATTTAAGATCGTTGAGAGGATCAGAAAGGTAGCCTACAAACTTGAGTTGCCTCCTGAACTTGGAAATGTTCATCCAACTTTCCACGTGTCCAATTTGAAAAAGCGTTTGGCTGATGAAAACCTCCACATCCCTTTTGATGAAATTCGTGTGGGTAACACGATGCACTTTGTCGAGAAACTTGTGGAATTATTGGACCGTGAAGTCAAAAAGCTCAAGTGCAGACGTATACAGATTGTTAAAGTTCGCTGGGAGTCCAAACATGACCCAGAATTTACTTGGGAATGAGAGGACCAAATGAAAGCGAAATATACACATCTATTCCCACAATTTATTCTAGTTAAATTTCAGGACAAAATTTCCAAAAGTAGGGGAGACTGTGACATTTGTGTCTTTCAAATCATTGTACAACCCTGGACAATTTCATAATCAATGAAACCTTGTGTTTTATTTCCAAGATTTGTATAAATTTATGACATTCGTACATTATCAATCTTTGTTCAATTTCGACCTTTCAAACCTTTTTCTGGAAGTGAAATCGTAAACCGGTACGCAAACGTAATCAGTTTAACTCGACATACACTTCTAAATAAGGACATAAGCTAAACATACCCTAAATATCCTTTACATAACTTAGAAATAAGTTTGAAAGGTTCGGTTTGGCAAAAATTTTTGCGACAAACTGTGAAAGTCTACCGATTCTCGTATTTTGAATACGGACCTTGTGTAGACATCCAAAAATTTTTGTAATCAATAAAATCTTATATTTTATTGATAAGAATGCAAAATTTTCAATCGTTGCATAATTTCGGTCGTTTTCGTGTTCGTTAAAGCATTTTACGTAATTATGCAAAACGCGTAACCGTACAACTGAACGAACCGACATCCATGACATTTCCAGGCAAAATCCAAGTTACATATGTCTTAACACCCTTATATAGCCTAAATATTTGGTTAAAATGGGTTAAAAATGACAAAACGCGATAAAACAAATCTAGGGACCAAATCTGTCAAAATGCAAAATTTGGCCCCTAGACTTGAATGCAGGCCGTATCCACTTTTCCAAACGGTCTGTATCCAGCTATCAGACAACAAAATGTAGCTGTCATACACAACTTGTTTTCTCGGCCTCCAATTCGCAACTTTTGCCACTTTTCACCTCCATTAGACATGTGTGATAACACTTATCAGTCCTTGATGACTCATGGGACACTTGGCTTGATTTGGTGAGCTCAAGTTCACTCTAAATAGACAAGACTATTTCCCAACAAACTTGCACCTTCATTCTTTATTTCTCTCTTCTATTGGAGCTTGATTCTGCTTATAGAGGCCTCCTACTAAAGTTCTAATCATTCCTAGAAAACAAGTAAGTGTGCTTTCCTAGTCTTGTTCAATATTTTAGCATATTTTGAGCTAAAAGTCAAATAGTTGACTTTATGTTTGACTTTCGGTTCTGACCATTTTTGGTCAAGTCAAAGTTCAATTGAATTTTGCAACGTGATCGTAATCACGAAGGTTATAATCCCTAGAGATTTCACCTTCTGATTAACACGTTTACTAGTTGAAGTGACGAGTCAAAGTTTCGGTTAAAGATGCGCATTATGTGCATATTACAACGAAACTATTTTCGGGTATCATAACACTAAGTTTTGATACCAGATAAGTTTAATAAACTTAGTTAGACATGTTTTGACATGTCTAACTCGTCACTTTTAGTTTAGTGCTTTATTAGGGTCGTAAGTCGAGCGGTCTTGACCACCGCTTTGACTTTCAAATCCAACTCGTTTGGTCGATCTTAGGATCCATCCAAACACATATAAGTGACCATAGTTGCATGGGGAATAACCTACTGAGGTTATACCTTATGGTCACGTCGTTTGGTTAGTGTTATGATAAGACGTTCTTATATTGTTAAAAATGACCAAAATGCCCTTTTTGAGCATAAATTCATTTTAAGCATATGTAATCAAATTTTTGATGTATAAACTGATGTTATAACATTTTCAAACATGTTTGGGCATTTAAGACTTATCATAGGACATGTTTAACCATCCGGTCACGCATTTACGCAAGTGACACATTAAAGTAGCGTAAACTACCTTAACGAGTCCTAACGGGTCAAAAGCACTTAGGTTCACTTTCAAATCAGAATGTTAAGTTTATTAAATCATACCACATGAGTTCCAACACTGATCTGATTTATAAAACTTCATTCTATCCAATCCTTCGATTTCAGTCCCGACTTATTAACATAGTTATCCGATATTAGGAGCCACTTGAATCCTTGATCCTCCAAGCTTTGTTTGATCTTTTATACAAGTCTTATACGCAATCCCAAGTGAGTACATGGTCCCCTCTTTTACGTTTTCATATGTTTTGGGTGATTCATATGTGCCTGGTGTGTGTCAAGCGTGATATGATTTTGCTAATATTTTAAGTCCGTTTTACGCATTAGGCAAGTTTTAATTTTATAAAACACGATATTGTACTAGCACTAAACACACACTTGGGCAAGTGCACCCATCACGAGTGTAGTATAGTATTGGTAAGATACCGAGGTCGTCCAAGGACACAAGAGCTTTTAATATCGGTTTATCGTCAACGTTTAATCGTTCGAATCTTTTTTTATAAAAGTTTTAAAAATAAAAGTCAATCTAAAAATGAAAAGATAAATAAAATGAAATACAAATAGACAAGATAGAATTACTTGGATCCAACTCCTCTTTAATGTATCCATTGATAATTTTCGCACTTTCGGACTTTTCAATAGAATATCTTAGTTAAAGTAGTAGGCCCCTCTTTTGAAGGTGAGGTTACCCTCAACCCAATGGTTTGAGTCAGCAAGGATACAATCTCAAAGGGTCGGAATATTGAAAGATAATTAAGTAAGTTATTAATGCGAAAATTTGTAAGCCCCTCTTTTGAAGGGACGTTACCATCGGCTAAGTGGTTTGAGTCAGCAAGGATACAATCCCAAGAAGTCGGTTTAATGTTTTAATAGTAGTTTACATATGAGGAGTTCAAGTTATTCGCACCCCCGCCATCCAATACCTTTAGGGCATTGAAGGAGGTCCTAGTAAGCTTGAACCAAGTCCTCGCATGATCTATACACTGAACGAGACAAGAAATTTACCAAACCACCCTTCTAACCCCCTTCCAAGTAGTTAACGTGCTTTATATAGACCGTAAAGACACGAATGAGCCAATGACATCAGGAAGAAATGGTTAGGAAAATTCACTTTCAGCATAAGAGACTATTTATTAAAGTCATTAATACATATCCAATTAAAAAGTACCGAAATATTAAAAATCAAAAGTAATACAATAAAGACTTGTCTTCACCAAGTGATGTAAGAGATTAGCCAAGCATGGCCTTTGTTTGACAAGAACTCTTACAATCAATCTTGGATCCCGAGACTACTACACACTCTAAAGATGATAGATGCATGATGGTTGTGGGTGTTGGTGTTGTAGTGATGGTAGAATGGTGGAAAAGTGAGAGAGAAGTGATTTTCTAAGGGATGCCTATGAAGTGAACCAAGCACCCTTATTTATAGTCAGAACAGTACCCCGGACACGGCCTCGTGTCCAGTGGGCATGACCCGTGGCCAGCTTCTTCTCTTCCTTCATTAATTGCAGCTTTCAGCAGAGGGCCCCACACGCCCCCGTGGCTCCTGGACACGGCCTCGTGGTCAACTCTTCGCTGTACTATCAAGATTCTGCAAATCTAAGAGTCTGACCACGCCCCATGGTGATCGGGGCACGGCCCCGTGGTGGGCGTAGAAGCTTCTGCAGGCTTTGTCTTTAAGTGTAAGGTCTGACCATGCCCCATGCCTTGCTGGGCACGGCCCCGTGGTCAGCTTTTGTTTCTTGTTTTTATCTTTGGGGTGCTGCTGAGGGTCGGGCATGTTGCGTTATTCCTTCTTCTTGTATTTATGTTGGTTTTGGCTACTTATTTGCTTCTTTTGTTCTTTTAAGCTCATTTGGTCCTGTAAATTCAAAAGGAACAAAGAAACGTGCTTTTTCCAACATTAGTACTAGAAAAGGGTTAGTTTTATGCCTCATTTGATGTAATTTATATGTTGCATTTTATACACATGAGTACATATCACTACTTTCTTGTTTTCATGACATTATACATGTTTTGTTTATCTAGCATACCTACTACATGATTTTCAAAGACATTTTGCTTCGTATGTTGACCTAGCATACCTAGTACATGGTTTTCAAAGACATTTTGCTTCGTATGTTGACCTAGCATACCTAGTACATGGTTTCAAAACATTTTCATGACATGTTTACATTGTTCTAGACATTTTGGTGCATTGAACTCGACAATGATACATTCATGAATGTTGACCACGCCGACCGGTAGTATGTAATGGTACCATAGGATTGACAAACCCGTTCCCGCTTCCTAGGTTTCTTTGGAAGTGACCTTAGGGAATGACGGAATCCGATGAATATTGATAAACCTTTGACCTGATAAGGGTTTATCCAACAGTCAAAAAGGCTTGAATGTATTCGCCAACAATCCAAGTTATATGTTTATTCAATGAAAGCAATGATTTTATAAAACAAAATCTTTGGTTAAACAAAACTTTTGTTCATTCAAAAACATTGTTTTATACATGACATTCTGGTTATACAAGACATCTGATTATACACGACATTGGTTTACACATGACATTGGTTTATACAAGACATCATATTGGTTTAAACAAAACATTTTATTGGTTTGTTTATGGTGAGTGATTTATATAACGAGACATGTGTAATATGATAAAAGTATGGTGGATACGCCATTGGTACTTCTATATATAAGTGCTTTTATTATATCACATATCGTAGCGTCATCAAAACCACTTCAAACAAAATACAAGACACAAAATATTTTACACAAAAGTTGACATTTTTTATACAAGAGATGACATATTTTGGTTATTAAGTTAACCTTGCATCACTTCTTTTAAATCATTTGATTTTCACATGATGTTCATAAAAGAAAACATTTTACAAGTTCATGGCTACTTTTGTATTAGTTAAACATTTCTTTAAACATTCAAAGCCATGAATCATCATCACAAAACCTATGTTACTCACAGGCCTTTTTATGCTGACGTTTTACTTTCACATATGTTTCAGGCGCTAATGTGTGATCATTTTGAGCTTGCTACACATAGGGCGGAATCGGGTCTTAGTTAACTTAAAACTTGAAAGACAATTGTTGTGTTTAGTTTGTTTTTATTCCAAGACAATGTAATTTAACAATTCAATAATACAAACACTTTAAGTATCATGGTTGTGAAACAACAGTTTCGTTACGTGACACTCCGACGTTTCCGTCGCGGTTTGTTGTTTTACGCGGTCGGGGTGTGACATTATACGACCCAGTTTTGATCTATATGATGATGCGTCTAAGGGTAAATCTGTCACACCCTCAATTTCCACTTGCGGAGTTTTACCGCGAGGCGTGTGAACAAACCAGAATCTGAGACACTAGTACGTCGAACGACACTATATGATTTGATAATACGTTTTCCAAAATCATTTGATTAACCATTCATTGTAGATTTTATATTGTCTTAGTTAGTTTTCAATGTTTAGCGGAAGCATTAGTTTTTAAGGTTGAGCGGAAGCATAAAAATAAAGTAGAGGGACGGGCGCCAACACAAACGCCAAAACAAATGAAAAACCCAAAACAATGTTTGTAAATGAGACTCGATAAAAGGTGTCTTGATCAATGCAAGTGAGTGCACCTAGAGCTCCTAGCGTCCTGAGAAACATGTAAAGAAACAAGTGTCAACATTAAAGAAGAGTGAGTTCACAGGTTTTCATAAATTCGTTTGTTCGGTTATAAGTTTGTTTCCCCCGTTATCCCTAACCCGGGATAACGGTTTAGTTCCATTATTCCCAACCCGGAATAATACTGATAGTTCTATTATTCCTTACCCGGAATAATAATGATGTCCCATTATTCCTAACCTGGAATAATAACGTTGTTGGTTCCATTATCCCTAACCCGGGATAATATTGTTGATTCGTAATTAAGTTCAATGTTAATATATATAGGTAGCTAGCCTAAAGTTATGTCACATAAGTGTTCGCGATCGAAGCTGACTGTTGTGCCTCCGTGTTGCCAGGCCTATCACTGACCATGGCGAAGTTAGGCCAAATTATTCACCCGTTGACCATACCCGGTCGGCTAGCGCGACTAGCTCGGATGGGGCTTGTCGGGCCCAGTAGTACTACTTATAATTTCCCCGCTATTTAAACCCAATACTAACGATCCGAGAGATTGTCGAGGACTTATGTGATATAGCTGCTTAGTGACCATAACGTTACATTAACATTAACTTAGTTACCGAATAGTTATGTGACGTTAAATTCGTATAACGTAAAGAGATTGAGTTTGAAGAGTGTATACATGTTTCTCCCCCTGTTGTGTAAAACCGGATAAAATTAGGGGCCGTGAACTCACCTTTAGTTGCTCGGTTAGTGTAACACAGAAGTTGCAAATGATGGGACCGCTAATTGCGTCCTAACAAGTCAATTGATTTAGAGTTAGTGTGCGATCACACTGATACAAGTCTTACGCATACTAACACACAATGCGGTTCATACAATGACAATTCCTAAAACTCAAATCATGCATGCAAGTATCATCATGCCAATATAGTGATCAAAACAACTTATCATGAACCCAATCAATTCATACAACACTTTGGTACATACATTCGCAAGTTATCAAGTTTCAGCTTATATACTCATAATTAGGCTGTTTTCAAGGATTTTTATAAAATAGTTCCAATGTTCCAAAAATTCCAATTATTTTACAGAAGGTAACAACTATACTGTAGAATTTTATATAAATTTTTCAAGTCCTAACACTTTACCAATTATTCATAAACATTAATATACTAGGCTGCAGTCAGATTCGTCGCTTTCTGACTGCAGTCCACGGAAGAATTTATTTAAAAATCACCGTTTGTCCAATTAACAAAGTTCCAGTGAGAGTTTCCCGGAAATTTCCATATCTAGTTTCTGTACAAATTTCATGATTCTACTCCCTACAGATTATTAGATCCGACTCGATAAACAACTAACAAATTTTCAGAATTTTCACAGCTTCAGTTACTGAACTTAATTGGCCACTTAAAAATATCAAACGACTTCAGAAAAATATGAATCCAGCGCCATTAGAAGCGTTTTTCAAAACTCTACGTTTTAGACTTCAGAAAATCCGTTTTTCGATAAATAATGACCAAGTTACAGCCAGTTGAAGTTGGCTGTAAACAACATTCAGCATCCTGATTTCAGCATTTTATCGCAATCTAACATGCTTAAACAATCGATATGTTAATGTAAACGATCAAGAACAGATTTTTCCAATCATATATCATCATATACATCATACTCATGCAAACCCTAATCATATCTTATGGTTTTTATCACACACAACGCAGCCTAATGATTCTTGATTCCACTAATCATCATACTTGCAAACTAGCATAATTAATCGATTAACATCATAACACTTTCTACCATTACATACACACATGATCCATAGTTCATAAACCCTAGTATGATTAGTGAAATAACATAAAACTCTAACCTTTAACAATGGAGACCAATGAACCGAGAGCTAGATGGGAGCCGATTCGGATAATCAAGGGAATCGCGACCAAGAGGAAAGATGGAGAGGAGGCTGCCGCGATCAAGAGGAAAGGGCTGCCGTCGGTGCTTCTTGTGCTAGGGTTTGTGTGTGTTTGCAACTCTTATGCATGCTATCTATTTATAGTGTAAGGGAGGGAAGAAAGAAAAGAAGGGTTTGGGACTAGCTTGCGGCCGCAAAAGGGGTTTGGGTGGGGCGGTTTGGGTTTAAAACTTGATCCCCAAGTTTTGGTTAACTCCTTGAGTCGCAAGGAAATGAGGTCGGCTCGTGTCGCGGTTCGGTTCGATTCGTCTATATATTTACTATATATATTTCATAACTAAAACAAATCACGAAATCGAACATCACATAATAATTCACCAACTTATAAACATTTAATACACATAGCACGTAATTCATTTGACAAGTTCACGAAATTATCGTAATTATTTCGAGCGTGCAATTTAAGTCTCCGTATCGATTTAACGTAGGAACGAATAACCGTGAAGTAGTGCGTTTAAGATATCTGAAAAACCGGGATGTCACAATATCAAAATTTCATAATTTTAGATTTTGCCTTTTCGATGCGTATACGATCTGTATTTTGACTTTTTTTTGTCATTACGTGTCATTTTATGAAGTATATACTTTATACGTACCGTATCGGTGATGTTCGGTTATGTATGGTATAGTATTCTATGATTACGTGTTATTTTGTTTTGAATCCACTTGTACTCTTACGTATTGTATTGTATGTATACGTGTCGTACCATATCATTACTCTACGTATTTTGTCGTTACATGTCGTATTATGATGTATATTGTATGTATGTGGCGTATTATGGACTTATACCAGTCAGGTCTGGTTTTGGATTCATTATCGACTTATACCAGTTTATGCATTCTGTGTAGTTTTGCTCAAAACTATAGTATAGTATACATCTTGTATTATAACATAGATACTATAGTATAAGTATAGTATAGTATAACAATTTTATTGGTGTAATATAGGTCCCGTATAGGCCTATATGTGTATATAGATCTCGTATATGCTTATAGTATAGTATAGTATAGTAAAGTATAGTGTAGTGTAGTGTAGTGTAGTGTAGTGTAGTGTAGTGTAGTGTAGTGTGTAGTGCAGTGTAGTGCAGTGTAGTGTAGTGTAGTGTAGTGTAGTGTAGTATAGTGTAGTATAGTATAGTATAGTATAGTATAGTATAGTATAGTATAGTATAGTATAGTATAGTATAGTATAGTATAGTATAGTATAGTATAGTATAGTATAGTATAGTATAGTATAGTATAGTAAACAATAGTATAAGTGTAGTATATAATACCATTATAACATAAATACTATAGTATAAGTATACTATAGTATAATAAACATGTACCAAACCGATACTACATGATAAATTTTTAAAAAATTGTTTATTTTAAAAAATAAAGAATTCTTTTATTAAAATTTATTAAAAGTATACATTGTTGTATAAAAAAACAGTTGTAAAAAACAATTTAATATGACCCGTATAGGTCCAACCAGCCACTAGACAAGGACTGACCTCTGTAGATTTGACTTTTGACTTTTGGACCCCTACGACCCGTATTGAAAAAGTAAAGTGTATAGATAGATGTGAGGGTGTGCAAATAGAAAACCCCTTTATAAATATAGAGATTATCAGTATAAAAGTATATATTTAAAAGGTATGTTGGTTTACACAAGCATCTCCTTTAAACAACATCGCCAATTGTTTCTTTTCATTTACTGATTCTGTTGAAACCAGTAAATTGTCCCGCGCGTTGCCACAGTGTTCCGTAAAATTTTTACGTTAAAACGTAGACCAACTAAAAACGTATATAAAACTAAGCACCAAAACGTATTATATTTGACCCGACTTATTTCCGAAAAAATTTACAGTCGAAAATTAAATCAACTTGAATTTATATCCACACGTACATAAAAATATATGTGTAAAACTCGATTACAAAGTCTTTAGAAAGTTAAGGGGTTATAAATGTTAGTGTTGAAATTTGAGGGGATATTGTTAGGCCTACAAATGAACAGATGAATTCAAAAGCCAAAACATGATCATGTGATCAAAGAAATAATAGAAGTTTCTCCAAGATTCCTCTCAAAGATAGTAAAAATCTTGAACACCTAAATCAGAGCATCTATTGAAGACCAGCTAACATCTGTTGGAATCACTATTCACAAAAGTTGATAATCGTTTTATATACATATAATGCTTCTTAAAAATTAGAGCATTCACAGTTATCACATTCTTGGCCTCATCCAATAACCATATCATTGCCTAACATACTCTCTCTACCCTCACTCTTCCCACTCACAAGCTTTCTATCTTCCTAAAAACTACTCTTTCTTCTTTCACCTCCCTCCTCACAATCAAACACATGTACAAGATCACCATCTTTCACCTCTACCTCACACCCTCTTTCCTTGCCTCATCATTTGTCTTTTCTATAAATGCCTAAAATCATACCATTGGGGATGGTTTCAAAGATGCATTAGATTTTTCCCTGAATTTATAGATAATCATGAACTTGTATGTGTGCCACAAAGCAAGGATACATGTGTTGTGTTAAAAATATTTACTCTTGAGGGAAGCCACAATGCATCATGCATGTCACTGTGACATGCAATTATCTTCAATTGATCTTTCCTTCTTTGTTTACGGTGAAGCCCTTTTAAAAAATATTCTACTTTTGCAGTTCTACCTAGAAGTTGTACTTTTCTTGGCTTGAACTAGTCATCACTAGAACTGGCAAAACGAATCAGTTGGTTGAGTCACATCTATAACACCCCGACCATGTATAAAAAAAAGACCCGCGGCAGAAACGTCGAGGAGTCACGTTACAAATTGTTCCAACACATGGTATTAAAGTTTCGTTTTATTGATTAATTGAATTGCATTGTCTTTCGAAAAACATAACAAAGAACAAACATCTATTTTTTAGATTAAAGCAAAACTAAGGCCCGAGCCCATTCCTAGGTGTAGCATACTTGTATAAACATCAAACATTTGTACCTGAAACATATGTGAAAATAAACGGTCAACAATTAAGTTGGTGAGTAACATAGGTTTTGTGGTCAAATTCATGGCTATGAATTTGTATTGCAATACCTCGTCCGACTATGAGAGTCGATGAATGAAGGCCTTGTAACCAAACGCGTATCAATTGTGTTTGGTATTGCAATATGTTTAACCAACAATGAAAGTTGGTATAATAAAGAAAACCTTGTAGCCATGAACCTTGACAAAAGTGTTTCTTTGTAAAACCGTGTAAGTAATCAGTTACTCGTAAATTGTATATCGTCACATCAGTCAAAACTACCGACTCGGCAATTTTTTTTTACTTTTTATTTACAGATATGTTTATACCCTTTCCCTATATATATGTTTAGGTTCATTAGCGAACAACCCCTTGATTGTGAACACTAGTGAACTAATCCTAGCCTTTGATTGTCCATAAACAAGTGTAAATAAATAGCCACGATTTGATGATAAAAATACACTAGTGTTTTAGGATTTGTTCACTCAGTTCACAAATACACTAGTGTTCACTCTAGAACCCCACCTTATATATATATATATGTATATATATATATATGTATATATGTTTGAAAACCATTTGTAACCTTGTGTAAACCAATTGTTTCGTTTTGTATAAAGAAACGTGGTCGTGTAGTGAATACATTCAAGCATGTGTTGACTCGTTGCACAAACCCAAGAAGGGTTCGTCAAAATTGCATAGTTTCTGTCATTCCCCAAATTTTCCCACAAACCCGAGAAGTAGTAACGGGATTTGTTAATCCTATGGTACCATAGCATATTACCGGTCGGCTTGGCCAAAGTTAGTGAATGTACTCGTGTTATGGATAACACACCACCAAATTTCACGCAAAATGGAGAACATATTGTATATATAAACCATAAATATTGCTATATAAACTAGTAAAATAGTAGACACATATGAATCATCCCAAAACATTTTGAAAGCGTAAAAGTAGAAACTATGTACTCACTTGATTGATGATGACTTGCTTAATCGTGTTTGCAAAGCTCAAGTGTTTCCTAATAATTCGGATGATTGTATAGTTAGTGTATATCGTGGTTTAAACGAAAGATCAGATTGAATGTGGTTTTTAATGAAATGACCGAACGATCTCGTGTAATATGATTTATAAAGCCTTGTGTGATATCTGTGACAATTCTAGCATGTATCAATTTCAAACAAGTTATCAATGAATGAAATTTTTACGAATTTTGTGTTATATTTATGAGTTTCGTATTTTTATCATGACAATTACACACACTCAATTCTTGCACGATTCTGAGTTTTCAAACGACTTCTGGAAGTGAAATAGCAAACTGTTACGTAAACGTAACCAGTTTAACACGACGTACACTCCGGAACAATGACACAAGCTTAACATACTTTAAATATCCTTTACATAACTTAGAAATAAGTTTTGAAGGGTTTGGTATGTCAAAACAAGCTTATTCGATCACAGGGACTATTTGCGACAAACTACGAAAGTCCGCCGATTCTCGTAGCAACACACATTCTAGAACAAGGTCATAAGCTAAACATACTGTAAATACTGTTTACATAGCTTAGAAATAAGTTTCAAGGGAAAAATCACACTTTTGTAACTTCAGGGGCTATTTCGCAAATTCTGCGAAACTATGCCTTTTCGCGTAAATCGCTATCCGGGGCATGTACGGACATCCAAAAATTTTTGTAATCATTAAAATCTTGTATATTAATGATTGGAATGCAAAAATATCATTCGTTACGGTTTTACGGTCACGCACGCGTTCATTACGATTTTCATCGTAATTAACCGCAAACCGCAACCGTACGACCAAACAAACTGACCTCTGGAATATTTTTGGACACATTTTAAGTTCCGTATACTTTAACGTCCTTATGGGGCTTAGAAATGGGGTTAACGGGTGTTAGAAATGCCCGAAACGCGATGAAACGAGTGTAGGGACCATTTCTTCCAATTCTGAAAGTTGTGGCCAGCTAGGGGCCTTACGGACCGTAAGACCTAAGCCCATACGGTCCATAAGCCTTGCCCAGCTCACCAGAAACTTGGCAGCAGCTTGTTTATTCATTCAATGACTCACCAATCGAACTTGCCACCCTTGTTTCTGCATTTGACACATATGGGACACTAATCTAACTTGTGGGTGAGTCATGGGACACTTGTTAAGCACCTATAACATCAAGAAATCTATATATACCCATGTGTTCTTCATTTTTGAACTTTTGCAAACATTCAAATACCTCAATCTGATTCAATCCGAATTTGCAACCATCTTGGGGCTTTCTCTGTGGTTCTTCATCAATCCTATGGTATTGTAAGTGTTTCAATCATGATTTGATTCAATTCTTGTAGTTAACTGGATTAAAAGTCACAAAGTTTGACTTTTGTTTGACTTCCAGAATTACTCATGTATTGATCAACATAAAATCCAATTAAAACTTGCAATATGATGGTAATCAAGGTAATTATGATCTCTATTGGTCATACCTACTGATTCCTATCATTTCTAGTCATTTTGACAAGTCAAAGTTTGATCAAAAATGCGATAAATGCGCATTTTATGACGGATCTAAATTCGGGTGTCAAAACAGTTTGTTTTGATGCCAAAACTCTTTTATAAACGTATTTAGACATGTCGAAACATGTCTAAATCGTCACTCGTATTTTAGTGCTTGTTTAGAGTCGAAAGTTGAACGGTTTGACCACCGTCTTGACTTTCGAATCTGACCCATTTGGTGGATCTTCAGACCCGACTAAATACATATTTGTGACCATAATATATAGGGATTAACCCTCTGAGGTTATACCTTATGGTCATGTCATTCGGTTAGTGTTATGATAATTAGTTATTATGTTCTTCAACAATGACTAAAATGCCCTTTTCGCAAATAAATCAACTTTAAGTTATGGAACATAAAATTGGACAAATATTCTGATCAAATAACATTTTCAAACATATTTAGGCATTAAAGAATTATCATAACACATATCTAACCATCCGAATGCGTAGTTACGCAAATGACGCGTTAAAGTGGCTTAAACTACCTTAACGGGTCATAACGGGTCAAAAGCACATATAAATCTTTCAAACTCAGAATGTTAACTTATTAAACCATGTCATATGAGTCCCAATACTTACCATTCTATCCAAATCCTCCGATTTCAAGTTTTAATATTTACATTATTACCGATTTTAGGGCACACTTGATTTCTCAGACATTTGAGCTTGTTTGATCTTTGATTCAAGGTTACAATAGAAATCACAAGTGAGTACATAGACCCCCCTCTTTTTACGCTTTCTAAATGTTTCGAGGTGACTATGTGAGTACATAGTCCCATCTTTTACGTTTTACAAATTCTTTTGGGGTTATTCATATGTGCTAAAGGTTTTCGAGTTTTCAAATACAAATTACTATGGTTTATATAAACAAGACGATTTCGATAATGTGAACGAACTTGTTGGTGCGTTATATTCTAACAAGAATGACATTCATTAAAAATGGCCAAGCCGACCAGTAGTATGTTATGGTACCATAGGATTTGACAAATCCCGTTATCGGGCTATTCACTGGAATTTGGTGGATAGTTTGGGGTAACGACAGAATCTGTTATTTTAATAAACCCTTTGGTGGTATAGACGAGTCACACAGGTTTGAATGTATTCACGAAACGACCAAAAGCTTTCACAATTAAAACAAGGACGATTGACGAATGGTTTTACAACACGGACAATAGACGAATGGTTTTATGACATGGACGAATGACGATTGGTTTACAACAAATACGAATGACGATTTATTTATAACACGAACGATTAATAACACAGACGAAATGGACGATTGGTTTATGGTAAGTGATTAGATAACGAGACGGTTTAATGTAATAAAAGCATGGTGGATATGCCGCTGGTACTTCTATATATAAGTGCTTTTATCATATTCTATCCGTGGCGTTATTTAGATCACTTGGACGAGTATTTTCAAATGATGTCACGCAACGATGTTTACATAATGATATAAACCATACGAGTTTACTTCAAGGATGATTTACTACTTGGTTTACAAAAACAAATTTTTTAGTCAAGATTCATGGCAACGAGATTTCATAAACTTTAACCAACGTGTTTTAGTTGGTTAATTATATTGCAAGACCAGACACTTTTTAATACAAGGTTTTCACTGCTCGACTCTAGTAGTCGTGTAAGGTAATGCAATATGTTACATGTCATAAATCTGACTTACTCACAAAACCTATGTACTCGTCGGCATTTCTTTGATGACTCGTTTTCATATATGTTTCAGGAAATAACGTTTGACGATGATGATGCATGCCTCACTTAGGATCGGACGCGGGCCTTAGTATTAATAAAACAAGAAAGCTAATAACTACGTTTGTTTGTTTGTTTATGTGTTTAAAAGTTCTAAAACAATATAACATTATGAACTATGTTTAATAAATAATAATACGAAACTTCAAATGCCATGTGTTGTTGAAACAATCTGTTAACGTGACTCCCCAAGTGTTTCCGCCGTGTGTTGTTTTACGCGATTTGGGGTGTTACAGGTTGGTATCAGAGCACTGGTTATAGGGAATTAGGTTATTAGTAATGCTTTGACCTAGACTATAACCTTCCTAGGACCCGAACGCGAGTTTACTTGCGTTTAGTTTTAAAACACAATACAATCACCTATCCTTAGGTGATTACCAAAACAAATTCACAAATTTCAAATCCATTTTCGAAAATCAATCATTTATCCTTAGATGATTTGTTTTTGGATTTAAGCCTTCAATGTTTTCAAAATCTCATCAAAGTTTGGGTTTTAATAATGCGAACACGTGCAATCTGGAAGGGTGGGTGCTTGTACCCTGAGTTTTCTGTCTAGGCTAGAGTGTTCGACAAATCCACTTAATCGGACCAGTCACTCTTACCTGGGAACTCTTGGGGTGAGTGTCCACTTATAGGCTAAAGCATGTCTTCGCGATGCATTATGAGACCCACTTACTTTGATTAGTCAAGGTGTGTCATTTGTTTGTTTTGAGAAACGAACGAATGACCACAATCCTTATGTTTTGTCGATATTTTCAATACCTCTCTTTGTTTATCCGAATGTCAATCTCACACATTTCTCATGTTTTCTTTATTCTTTTAGAATGCCTCCTAGGCGCGATCAAACTCAAGACGCTGCAATAGCAGCCTTAGTCGCTCAACAAATTGATGTCGTACTCCCGAACCTAGTAACTCAGATAAATCAAGCAAACGACACTAACAATAACAACACTCAGTGCAACAATAAGACTTTTAGTTGGGCTAAACCGCTTAAATTCTCTGGGTCTGAAGGAGCTACGGGGCTCCTACAATGGTTCGAGAGTCTGGAAAGCACATTTTGACATGTTCAATGCCCAAACGAGCGAAAGGTTGAGTTTGCATCTAGTGTTTTTGAGAAAAGAGCATTAACATGGTGGAATGGTGTGGTGAGAGACCGGGGTGCCGATGTGGCTATGTCTCAAACCTGGGAAGAGCTTCGAGCTCTAATGATGAGGGAATTATGTCCTCGTCATGAACTTAGGGCTCTGGAAAGGGAATTTGATGATCTTAAACAAGATAGTGGCAAGAATCATGCTTACACAGATCGATATGAAGAATTGAGCTTACTATGCCCCGCAATGGTTACCCCACGGGATAAAGCTATTGAGAAGTATATCGATGGTTTGCCTGACCCTGTGTAAGATATTGTTACTGGTAGCAACCCTACCACTGTTCGTCAGGCCATCGAGTTGGCTGCAACCCTGACTGAGTCTCAAGTCAGAAAGGGTAAGCTATTTCGCAAAGGTGACAAGAAACATGCAGCCAAGACTACACAAGACAAAGAAAAAGACAAGAAGAAGAAATCTGAGTTGTTGAAGAAGTCAAGGAAGCGTAAGGCTTCCCAAAATTTTGCAGTTGTTACTCAGACGAATCAGGCCCCACAGAACCAACCATCACAGCATCCTGCAAGGAAACCATATGCGGGTACTGCACCGTTGTGTAATCGATGCAATGGTCATCATCAAGCTCATCTAGCTTGTCGACAATGTACATCTTGTGGGAAACTTGGCCACACGGCCAATATTTGTCGAACTGCTCCAAATCAAGCTGCACAGAGCCCAGTACATCCTCAAGGAAATGCTGCTAGACCTCCATTCCCGCCTGGTGCATGTTATAATTGTGGTGAAATGGGTCACTATAGGAACAACTATCCAAGGCTAGTAAACGCAAATGCCAATCCTGCTCGTGGACGGGCATTCAACCTGAACGCTAACGAGGCTCATGCTAATAATGAAGTTGTTAACGGTATGTTCCTTGTTATCAATCATCTTGCTTCCATTCTTTTCGATTCGGGTGCCGATAGGAGCTTTGTGTCGTTAACTTTTGAGCCTTTGCTCTCGATGCCTAGAACGAAACTAGGGAAACGCTTTTCAGTCGAGATAGCCAATGATGAACCCCTTGTACTTGATTCTGTTATTCGTGATTGCAAGTTGAATCTCAACAACCATTTGTTTTCTATCGACCTCACACCAATGCAACTCGGAAGCTTCGATATCATTATTGGAATGGATTGGTTAACCAAGCACCATGCCGAAGTTATTTGTTTTGACAAGATTGTTCGTATAGCGCTTTCGTCTGGCGAAACCTTGGAAATTCATGGAGAGAAACCCGCTAGTAACCTAAAACTCATGACTTGTTTACAAGCCCGTAAGTACCTACGAAAGAATTATGTGGCACTTTTTGCACATATTGTAGAGGAGAAAGCAAAGAACAAGAGTATTCAAGACATTCCAATTATTTGAGATTATCCTGAGGTTTTTCCCGAAGATCTACCTGGTTTACCACCGGCACGAAAAGTTGAGTTTCGTATCGATCTTGTACCTGGTGCAAACCCAATAGCCAAATCTCCTTACCGTCTTGCACCTTCTGAGATGCAGGAGTTATCGAAGCAACTTCAAGAGTTATCAGATAAAGGTTTCATTCGTCCGACTTATTCTCCTTGGGGTGCTCCTGTCTTATTTGTGAAAAAGAAGGATGGATCCTTCCAAATGTGTATCGATTATCGTAAGCTCAACAAACTCACGATCAAAAATTGATATCCCCTACCTCGTATTGATGATCTCTTTGACTAGCTGCAAGGTGCTTCATGTTTTTCAAAGATCGATCTGTGCTCTGGGTACCATCAACTTCGTGTTCACGAGGAGATATTCCTAAGACTGCTTTTCGCACACGATATGGTCACTACGAGTTCACTGTTATGCCTTTTGGTTTAACCAATGCTCCAGCTGTTTTCATGGACTTGATGAATAAGGTTTGTAAACCTTATTTGGACAAGCTCATCATTGTTTTCATCGACGACATTCTTATTTATTCAAAATCTCGAGACAAGCACGAACAACATCTTCGTCTGACAATGGAACTCCTAAAGAAAGAGCAACTTTACGCCAAATTCTCCAAGTATGAATTCTGGCTGAAAGAAGTTCAGTTTTTGGGACACATTGTTAATGAGCAAGGTATTCATGTGGATCCTTCCAAAATCGCTGCGATTAAGGATTGGAAAACACCCACTACTCCCATGGAAGTTCGCTCATTTCTTGGTCTTGCTAGTTACTATCGACGATTTATTACGAACTTCTCAAAGATCGCGGTTCCTCACACTGCTTTGACTCAAAAGAATAAGCCTTTTGAGTGGGAACCTAAACAAGAGGAAGCTTTTCAAACTTTAAAACTTAAACTCTGTGATGCTCCTATTTTGTCTTTACCAGATGGCAATGATGATTTTCTAGTTTATTGTGACGCGTCGAATTTAGGCCTTGGTTGCATTCTCATGCAACTAGATAAAGTCATCACCTATGCGTCAAGACAATTAAAAGTCCACGAGAAGAATTATACAACTCATGATCTTGAGTTGGGTGCTGTTGTTTTCGCACTCAAGATTTGGAGGCACTATCTCTATGGTAGGAAGTGTGTGGTGTTCACGGACCACAAAAGTCTCAAACACATATTCAATCAGAAGAAGTTGAACATGAGACAACGACGTTGGGTCGAGCTTCTAAATGATTACGACTGCAAAATTCGCTACCATCCTGGTAAGGCGAATGTTGTGGCTAACGCGCTTAGTCATAAAGAACGTTTCAAGCTTCATTGTATTCGAGTTTGATCCGATATCCAACACGTATTCTTGAAGCCCAACGCAATTGTGTAACCCAAGGTTTGTTGAAAGACGAACTACCTCAGCAACTCGAACTGCAACTCGAAACGAAAGGCGATGGATTATTATACTACATGAACCGTTTGTGGGTTCCGAATCAACACAATCTCCGTACTCTATTGATGGACGAAACACATAAGTCTCGTTATTCGATTCATCCCGGTGCTACAAAAATGTACAAGGATCTCCGTACCCAGTATTGGTGGCCGGGTATGAAGAGTGACATTGCCTTGTATATATCGAAATGCCTTACTTGTCTCAAAGTCAAGGCCGAGCATCAATGTCCGTCTGGTTTGTTGGAACAACCAGAAATCCCGGGTATAAAAATGGGAGAACATTGCGATGGATCTCATTACCAAGTTACCGCCCACATCTAGAGGTCATGATGCCATTTGGGTAGTCATTGATCGTCTAACAAAGTCAGCACACTTTATAGCGATTCCTGAAGATTACTCAGCTGATAAACTTGCCAAGATCTATGTTGATGAGATTGTGTCTCGTCCTGGTGTTCCTTTGAATATCATATCTGATCGAGATGCTCGGTTCTCATCTCACTTTTGGAAGACTATGCAATCTACAATGGGATCCAAACTCCATCTGATCACTGCTTATCATCCTCAAACGGATGGACAATTCAAACTCTAGAGGACATGCTCCGAGCTTGCGTGATCGATTTTGGTGGTAGTTGGGATTCGCATCTACCGTTGGTCGAATTCTCCTATAACAATAGTTATCACGCCAGCATCAACATGGCGCCTTTCGAAGCTTTGTACGGTCGAAAATGTCGTTCACCTGCCTGTTGGAACGAAGTTGGTGATTCTCAGTTTACTGGACCTGAACTCATTCACGACACAACCGAGAAAGTCAAGAAGATACGCGATAACCTTCTGACAGCTAGAAGCCGTCAAAGGAGTTATGCGGAAAAACGACGCAAGCCCTTACAATTCCAAGTTGGTTACTACGTCCTGCTCAAGGTATCCCCTTGGAAAGGAGTAATGAGATTTGGAAAGAAAGGAAAACTTGCTCCACGATACGTTGGACCATTCAAGATCGTTGAAAGAATCGGAAAGGTGACCTACCGACTCGAGCTACCTCTTAAACTCGGAATATTCACCCAACATTCCACGTGTCCAATCTAAAGAAATGTTTAGCCGATACAAATCTCATATTCCACTCGATGAGATTCACGTTGATAATACTATGCATTTTGTCGAGAAACCAGTGGAGATAATGGACCGTGAAGTCAAGAAACTTAAGCGAAGATGAATTCCGATAGTCAAAGTTCGCTGGGAATCCAAACGTAGCCCAGAGTTTACTTGGGAACGAGACGATCTAATGAAAGCGAAGTACCCACATTTGTTTCACAAGTTTCCTCTAATTAAATTTCGGGACGGAATTTCCTAAAGTAGGGGAGACTGTGATATCTGTGATGATTCTAGCACGTATCAATGTCAAACAAGTTATCAATGAATGAAATTTTTACAAATTTTGTGTTTTATTTATGAGTTTCGTATTTTTATCATGACAATTGCACATACTCAATTCTTGCACGATTCCGAGTTTTCAAACGACTTCTAGAAGTGAAATAGCAAACTGTTACGTAAACGTAACCAGTTTAACGTGACGTACAATCCGGAACAATGACACAAGCTTAACATACTTTAAATATCCTTTACATAACTTAGAAATAAGTTTTGAAGGGTTTGGAATGTCAAAAACAAGCTTATTCGATCATAGGGACTATTTGCGACAAACTACGAAAGTCTGCCGATTCTCGTAGCAACACACATTCTGGAACAAGGTCATAAGCTAAACATACCCTAAATACCCTTGACATAGCTTAGAAATAAGTTTCGAGGGCTTCGGTATGGCAAAATAACACTTTTGTAACTTCAGGGGCTATTTTGCAAATTCTACGAAACTATGCCTTTTCGCGTAAATCGCTATCCGGGGCATGTAGGGACATCCAAAAATTTGTAATCATTAAATCTTGTATATTAATGATTGGAATGAAAAAATATCATTCGTTACGCTTTTACGGTCGAGCACGCGTTCATTACGATTTTCGTCGTAATTAACCGAAAACCGCAACCGTACGACCAAACAAACTGACCTCTGGAATATTTTTGGACACATTTCAAGTTCCCTATACTTTAACGTCCTTATGGAGCTTAGAAATGGGGTTAACGGGTGTTAGAAGTGCCGAAACGTGACAAAACGTAGGGACCATTTCTACCAATTCTGAAAGTTGTGGCCAGCTAGGGGCCTTACGGACCGTAAGACCTAAGCCCATACGGTCCGTAAGCCTTGCCCAGCTCACCAGAAACTTGGCAGCAGCTTGTTTATTCACTCAATGACACACCAATCGAACTTGCCACCCTTGTTTCGGCATTTGACACATATGGGACACTAATCTAACTTGTGGGTGAGTCATGGGACACTTGTTAAGCACCTATAACATCAAGAAATCTATATATACCCATGTGTTCTTCATTTTTGAACTTTTGCAAACACTCAAATACCTCAAATCTGATTCAATCCGAATTTGCAACCATCTTAGGGCTTTCTCTGTGGTTCTTCATCAATCCTATGGTATTGTAAGTGTTTCAATCATGATTTGATTCAATTCTTGTAGTTAACTGGATTAAAAGTCACAAAGTTTGACTTTTGTTTGACTTCCAGAATTACTCATGTATTGATCAACATAAAGTCCAATTAAAACTTGCAATATGATGGTAATCAAGGTGATTATGATCTCTATTGGTCATACATACTGATTCCTATCATTTCTAGTCATTTTGACAAGTCAAAGTTTGATCAAAAATGCGATAAATGCGCATTTTATGATGGATCTAAATTCGGGTGTCAAAACAGTTTGTTTTGATGCCAAAACTCTTTTATAAACTTATTTAGACATGTCGAAACATGTCTAAATCGTCACTCGTATTTTAGTGCTTGTTTATAGTCGAAAGTTGAACGGTTTGACCACCGTCTTGACTTTCGAATCTGACCCGTTTGGTGGATCTTCAGACCCGACTAAATACATATTTGTGACCATAATATATAGGGATTAACCCTCTGAGGTTATACCTTATGGTCATGTCATTCGGTTAGTGTTATGATAATTAGTTATTATGTTCTTCAACAATGACTAAAAAACCCTTTTCGCAAATAAATCAACTTTAAGTATATGGAACATAAAATTGGACAAGTATTCTGATCAAATAACATTTTCAAACATATTTAGGCATTAAAGAATTATCATAACACATATCTAACCATCCGAATGCGTAGTTACGCAAATGACGCGTTAAAGTGGCTTAAACTACCTTAACGGGTCATAACGGGTCAAAAGCACATATAAATCTTTCAAACTCAGAATGTTAACTTATTAAACCATGTCATATGAGTCCCAATACTTACCATTCTATCCAAATCCTCCAATTTCAAGTTTTGATATTTACATTATTACCGATTTTAGGACATGCCTGATTTCTCAGACATTTGAGCTTGTTTGATCTTTGATTCAAGGTTTCAATAGAAATCACAAGTGAGTACATAGACCCCCTCTTTTTACGCTTTCTAAATGTTTCGAGGTGACTATGTGAGTACATAGTCCCCTCTTTTACGTTTTACAAATTCTTTTGGGGTGATTCATATGTGCTAAAGGTTTTCGAGTTTTCAAATACAAATTACTATGGTTTATATAAACAAGACGATTTCGATAATGTGAACGAACTTGTTGGTGCGATATATTCATAACAAGAATGACATTCATTAACAATGGCCAAGCCGACAAGTAGTATGTTATGGTACCATAGGATTTGACAAATCCCGTTATTGGGCTATTCGCTGGAATTTGGTGGATAGTTTGGGGTAACGACAGAATCTGTTATTTTAACAAACCCTTTGGTGGTTTGTTAGTCGATTTAAAGATACCCTTTGGTGGTATAGACGAGTCACACAGGTTTGAATGTATTCACGAAACGACCAAAAACTTTCACAATTAAAACAAGGACGATTGACGAATGGTTTTACAACATGGACTATAGACGAATGGTTTTATGACACGGACGAATGACGATTGGTTTACAACAAATACGAATGACGATTTATTTATAACACGAACGATTAATAACACAGACGAAATGGACGATTGGTTTATGGTAAGTGATTAGATAACGAGACGGTTTAATGTAATAAAAGCATGGTGGATATGCCGCTGGTACTTCTATATATAAGTGCTTTTATCATATTCTATCCATGGCGTTAATTAGATCACTTGGACGAGTATTTTCAAATGATGTCATGCAACGATGTTTACATAATGATATAAACCATACGAGTTTACTTCAAGGACGATTTACTACTTGGTTTACGAAAACAAATGTTTTAATTAAGATTCATGGCAATGAGATTTCATAAACTTTAACCAACGTGGGTTTTAGTTGGTTAATTATATTGCAAGACCAGACACTTTGTAATACAAGGTTTTCACTGCTCGACTCTAGTAGTCGTGTAAGGTTATGCAATATGTTACATGCCATAAATTTGACTTACTCACAAAACCTATGTACTCGCCGGCATTTCTTTGCTGACTCGTTTTCATATATGTTTCAGGAAATAACGTTTGACGATGATGATGCATGCCTCACTTAGGATCGGACGTGTGCCTTAGTATTAATAAAACAAGAAAGCTAATAATTATGTTTGTTTGTTTGTTTATGTGTTTAAAAGTTCTAAAACAATATGACATTATGAGCTATGTTTAATAAATAATAATACGAAACTTTAAATGCCATGTGTTGTTGAAACAATCTGTTAACGTGACTCCACAAGTGTCTCTGTCGTGTGTTGTTTTACGCGATTTGGGGTGTTACACCTTGCATTCTGATTGGAATGTGTCTAGAAGTGTTTTGACCCGTACGACTTATTAAAATGGTTTACGCCATTTTAACGGATCGTATGCGTAAATACGGGTCCGGATGGTCGATGTAACAACTCCAATTTTCATTGTTAATTATTTTTCTTTTGTTCTGTTGTATCTATCGAATTGTAATCTGAGATTCGGTTATGAAAAGGTTGTGTTAATTAAATGATGTTTTATTATTATATCGCATCTAATCGCTTGTTAAACGCATCGCTAATTTAATCGCTATCACAAGTAGTTATGCTACTATACGAGCCTTCACGTTTCGACCGTTTCAACAATTCGGAAGACTGATGCACTTCTGTTCGCTTACAGACTGATCCGGCATTCTCCGCAACTCTTCTCAGATCCCTCGTCTCTACTAAATGCACACACAGTGAGTATACTTGAACCCCTTTTACGCTTAAACGCACTTTTGGGTGTCACATATGTTCGTATATCAAAACACATCACACAACTCTCAAACGCTTATTCGCAACCTGCTGAATTACATGACTATACGTGAAATCTGCTGAATTGTATGTATTGCTTGATTGCTTGTACGCCACCCTTAACATGATAGTATACTAGAGGTTGACCCGCCACCCGGAGGCCCGGGGTTGTTAAGGCTCGCATTTTTATTTCGCATTTATTTTCTCTTTTAGGATGTGAACACTTGTTTGCATGCCTCGATCAATCGCGGTTTGTTGGTTTACTTGAATCTAAGTAGTTACATAGTTCATAACTCTCTCGTATGTCATGCGGTGTATGCTAAACGCTTTTATATCTATTATGTATGCAAACCTGTATGCTCACCCTTACTTTATTGTATTGACGTTTTATTTTAACATATGTGGCAGGTTGAGGATTGTGCTTTGGACGCGTAGTTTAGGTTTTGCTTTAAAAATGCTTTGTAATGAATCTAGAGATTATTAAACTGGAAATTTGTGTTATGAGAATTTTGATATTCTGTAATGTTATTTGAGGATTGTATGTCGAAAGTATGGGATTTTGATGTTTAAAATATAGTCATTGAAATAATGTTATGGAATTTCTCGTGATACAATCTGGTTCCCTTAGTGCCGCACCCTGATGATTCCGCCATCGGTTGGGGTGTGACAGATTGGTATCAGAGCCATAACTGTAGGGAATTTGGTATAATTGCCATGTTCGACCTAGTCTACAGTCTAAGTACCCAATTTGACCAATCTTGACTTAAATGCTTAAACTACTTGCCATAAATGCTTAAATGTGTCTTTCCTAATGCTAATACAATATACACGCTTAGAAATGCTCGAATCACACAAAACGAGTTATCAAGTCGAGTTTAGGTGTGAAAACCGAGAACTCTCGATAAGATCATTCACTCCGCGCATTCTCTCTCGCACTAGATACCTTCGTTGAGTTAGGAGTGATATCCAAACCTCGATGAAAATCTCTACTTCTATCTAGTGGAGCTCCCGACTCGATCGGTGAGTGTATCCACAACTAGGAGTGAAGTTGTTAAGTTAGGGTGAAACCCGTATCTTAATAACTAGTTCCGCTCCTCGATTTTCAATCTCACCAAAGTCTCGATTAATTCGACGACTCGGAACACGACATAACTGGAAGGATAAATGTCGTTAACCGTGGTACGGCAAGAGCATTTGTCTATTAGGCCAAATCGTGTGTCCGAACTCGGAGAATTCTCGAACCACTTTGGGTAGTCAATGTCTCAAAACCCAGGACGCTCCCAATTGATTTAAGCCTATATCGTCGATTTACGCATCATCGAGTTTATTACTATTTATGTGTTTAAATTTTGAGAATTTTTGCTTATTCGGTTTCTCGCTTTATTGCTTTCTCGTATTATTGATTTCTCGCTTTATTGCTCTTCGCTTTATAAAGTATGCACAACTCGCACAGCTCTCGTAATCTAAAACGCTAAATAATCACCAACCAAACTAAATCGCTAATCCCTCTTATCTCGCTTATATATATCTCGCTTATATCTCACATCTCATATGCGCTACGCATGGTATTAATTAGTGGTGACTACGTTCAAAATATGTGCTTACGTGCTTATATGATTATGTGCTTACGTGCTTATGTGCTTACGTGCTTATGTGCCTACTTGTTTACTTGTCTACGTGTTTATGTGATTTTGTGCTTTGTATGAATAATAATAATAAATGTTTTAAACATAAACCTATTATAATCAAATCTCATCCAATCAAATCCTTCAATGTAGATGTCTTCAATGGGATCGTACACCAGAAGGAACCATCAGCGCAGCAAAGCTGACAAACGCATCGCATCACTAGTGGCCAAGGAAATGGCCAAAGTGATCCCGCAAATCGTCAGCGAGATTCAAGCTGCCAGCAGCAACACTTCTGTAGACTCCAAAGCCGACCCGCCCAAGACATCCTTCAGTTTTAAGCAGTTCAAAGCTTGTAGACCCCTCACTTTCTCAGGCACCAAAGGACCAAGTGCCATGTTTCACTGGTTTGATGCTATTGAGGTCACATTTTGTCAGAGTGGGTGTCCCGAACCCCTTCGCACTATTAACGCTACCGGCGTTTTCCAGTCCAGGATTCTCGACTAGTGGACTGCGGAGCGTAACAGGAGAGGAAACTATGAAGCCTACGGACTCTCCTGGGAGGAACTCAGAGAGTTAATGATCAAAGAGTTCTACCCACCTCATGAGATCCAGAAGTTGGAAAACGAATTTTGGGGAATTAAGCAAGACGGACCCGACAATGCTGGCTTAACAGCTCGATTCAAACAGTTGAGCTTCATCTGTCCCGGTCAAGTGGATACGACTGAGAAATCAATCAAGAAGTACCTCAACGCTCTCCCCGACTACGTCGCTAACTTTATTCAAGCAGCACGCCCTGCTACTATCGAGGAGACCTACCAGCTAGCCGCCGAGATTAGCGACAAAAGGGTTCAGTCTGGTAACTTTAAGAACACCAAGGTCGCAAATCAAGCAGTCACCGAACCAGCAGCTCCTACCGATCAGCCCCGAGAATCAAAGAACAGTCGCTGTGGTCGTAAAAGGGAAAACCCGAGTAAGAACTTCCCCCTTACTGCTTCTGCAAACCCTCAGCCACACCACTATGCAGCACCAAACGCACCGCCGGCAAAGCGTGCGTATACTGGGCCGCATCCTTTGTGCTCAAAATGCACCTATCATCATGCAGTTGGGAGCGACTGTCGCTTCTGCACCAACTGTAATATCAACGGCCACTTCACTGTCGGTTGCCGTTCAGGCCCTCGCCAGCCAGCTCCTCAGGCCCCAGCAGCACCAGCTTTACCAGCTCCTCCCCAGGCCAATCAGCACCAAGCCCCAAGGGCACGTGTCTGTTACACGTGTGGTGATCCGAATCATTTCAGTAATGTCTGCCCAAACCGCATCGTCAAACAAGAGCCGCAGCAGCAGCCACCACCACAGCCTCGGCAGCAACAACAGGCTGCACGTGGACGAGCCTTTAACCTCAATCATCGCCAGGCTCAGAATGACAACAATGTTGTCAATGGTACGTTCCTTGTTAATGGTATTTTTGCTTCATGTGTATTAGATACTGGTGCCGATAATTGTTTTGTATCGTTAGAATTCGAAAATGTTTGAAAATGTAAGTGCGTTAAACTCCCAAGGACTTTCGACGTGGAAGTCGCCACCGGAAGAACCGTTACCGTTAATTCCGTCCTACGTGGTTGTACTCTCGATCTCAACAACCACGCCTTCTCGATAAATCTCATACCTATGCAGTTAGGTAGCTTCGATATCGTAGTAGGTATGGATTTTCTTCGTGTAAATCATGCTGAAGTTGTTTGCTTCGATAAAATGATTCGATTTCCTCTTTCAAACGGTGATCAACTCCATGTCTATGGTGAAACTCCCTCAAAGAAGTTGATGCTTTTGTCTTCTATTCGAGCACATAAATGTTTGCGAAAGCAATGTGTTGCTTTCCTCGCCCATATCGTGAACCCGGAGAAAGAAAAGAAAACCTTCAAAGATGTTCCCGTTGTTCGTGAATTTCCTAAGGTCTTTCCCGACGATTTACCCGGTTTACCCCTACTCGTGATGTTGAATTCCGTATCGATTTGATTCCCGGTGCTACTCCCGTTGCTAAAGCTCCTTATCGTCTCGCACCATCAGAAATGCGCGAGCTATCTAGCCAACTTCAAGAGCTTCTTGATAAATGTTTTATACGCCCGAGCACTTCACCTTGGGACGCACCCGTTCTTTTTGTGAAAAAGAAAGATGGGACGTTCTGAATGTGTATCGATTATCGTGAACTTAATGAGCTTACGATAAAGAACCGCTACCCTCTTCCCTGAATCGATGATTTATTTGATAAGCTTCAAGGTGCTACTTGTTTTTCTAAGATCGATTTGCGTTCTGGCTATCATCAGTTACGTGTGTTGGAAGAAGACATTCCGAAAACCGCCTTTCGTACTCGCTATGGCCATTTTGAATTCGAGGTCATGCCTTTTGGTCTCACAAATGCACCCGCGGTCTTCATGGATTTGATGAACCGTGTGTGCAAAGCTTTCTTAGATCGTTTCGTCATAGTGTTTATCGATGACATCCTTATCTACTCAAAGTCGAGAGACGAACATGCGCGTCATCTCCGTTTGGTCCTCGAACTTATTCAAGGCAATCGCCTTTATGCTAAGTTCTCTAAATGTGAATTCTGGCTCGAAGAAGTCCAATTTCTCGGCCATGTTGTTAATAGTCAAGGAATTCACGTCGACCCTGCAAAGATTGAAGCTGTCAAGAGGTGGATTACGCCGATGAATGCATCTGAAATCCGTTCCTTTCTTGGATTGGCGGGTTACTACCATCGATTCATCACCGACTTTTTGAAAATCGTAGTTCCGCTTACCGCTTTAACTCATAAAGACAAACCTTTCGTTTGGGATTCCAAACAAGAGGAAGCCTTTCAAACTCTCAAGCGTATGCTATGCAACGCTCCCGTATCGCTCTACCCGACGGAAACGACGATTTCGTTGTTTATTGCGATGCCTCTAATCTTAGTCTTGGTTGTGTGCTTATGCAACGAGACAAGGTTATCGCGTACGCATCTCGACAACTCAAGATCCACGAGAAGAACTACACAACCCACGATCTCAAACTCGGTGCAACTGTCATTGCATTAAAGAATGGTGACACTACCTTTACGGTACCAAGTGTACGGTCTTCACCGACCATAAGAGCTTACAACATATCTTCAATCAAAAGGAACTGAATATGCACCAAGCGGATGGGTTGAACTTCTCAACGACTATGATTGTGAGATACGTTACCATCCCGGCAAAGCAAACATCGTAGCCGATGCTCTTAGTCGACGAAGCTATGTATATCGTGATCGTGACTCTCAAGCTTTGAATGATCTTGAAATTCTTATTCGCTCCTCCCAGTTTGCTTGTTTTAACGAGAATACCCCGCAAGAAGAAATGAAATGTGGTGCCGAAACTCAGCTTGTTGTTAAACCTAATGGTATTTATTACTATCTCGATCGTATTTGGATCCCTACCGGTGATAATCTTCGAGAATTGCTAATGACAGAAGCTCATAAATCTTGATACTCCATTCATCCCGGTGCCGACAAGATGTACCAGGACCTTCGTCCCAAGTATTGGTGGCCGGGCATGAAAACGGATATCGCCGTTTACGTTTCAAAGTGCTTAACTTATTCGAAAGTTAAAGTCGAACATCAAAGGCCCTCTGGCTTGCTCGAACAACCCGAAATCCCGATGTGGAAGTGGGAGAGTATAGCTATGGACTTTATTACGAAACTTCCCCGCACTTCCTCTGGTCACGATAGCATTTGGGTTATCGTTGATCGTCTTACTAAATCCGCGCACTTTATTGCTATACGAGAAGACTTTGAGGTCGAACGGTTAGCCCGAATCTATACCGACGAAGTCATTTGTCGACACGGGACGCCTCGTGACATCATCTTTGACCGCGACGGTCGCTTTACCTCTCGTCTCTGGGAGACTTTTCAATCCGCTCTCGGTACTACTCTCAATCTCAGTACCGTTTTTCACCCTCAAATCGACGGTCAGATTGAGCGCACGATCCGCACCCTCGAAGACATGCTTCGTGCGTGCATCATAGATTTCGGTGGTAACTGGGATACGCATTTACCATTAATTGAATTCTCGTACAATAATATTTATCACACCAGCATACAAATGGCTCCTTTTGAGGCACTGTATGGAAGAAAATGTCGATCGCTTATTGCATGGCACGAGATCGGAGAAGCACAAATCACCGATCCCGAGCTGATTCAAGAAACGACAGACAAAATCCTCCAGATCAGAGACAATCTCTTGAAAGCTCGGAGTCTCCAAAAGAGTTACGCCGATAAACGCCGCAAGCCCCTGCAGTTCGAAGTGGGAGATCACGTACTCCTAAAGGTTGCACCTTGGAAGGGAGTGATCCACTTCGGGAAGAAAGGAAAGCTAGCGCCACGATACGTGGGTCCCTTCAAGATTCTGGAAAGAATCGGCAAGGTAGCCTACCGACTCGAACTACCGGCGGAACTTAATAACGTCCATCCGACTTTCCACGTGTCAAACCTCAAGAAATGCCTAGCTGAAGAGAATCTCAATGTACCTCTCAAAGATTTGCAAATCAACGAGACTCTTCATTTCGTGGAAAAGCCTGTCGAAATCATGGACCGAGAAACCAAGAAATTACGGCGCTCTCGCATAGCTATCGTGAAGGTCCGATGGGAAGGCAAACGCGGTGCCGAATTCACTTGGGAGTTGGAAAGTGATATGAAGGCCAAATATCCGCATCTCTTTGTTACGGCCACTACTTAAATTTCGAGACTCAATTTCCTAAAGTAGGGGAGACTGTAACAACTCCAATTTTCGTTGTTAATTATTTTTCTTTTGTTCCGTTGTATCTATCAAATTGTACTCTGAGATTCGGTTATGAAAAGGTTGTGTTAATTAAATGATGTTTTATTATTATATCGCATCTAATCGCTTGTTAAACGCATCGCTAATTTAATCGCTATCACAAGTAGTTATGCTACTATACGAGCCAAGTGAGTTATTGTTTAATAAACACTTGTGCCATCGCATCGCTTATCTCATCGCATCGCAAATCGCAGTTAATTATGTGGTTTTATGTTATTTACGTGTTATGTGTGTTTATGTTTATGATTACACTTGCTATCGCATCGCTCTCGCTTATTTGAATCGCTAATCGCACTATTACATCACTTATAACGCTTAATATAACTATCTAATATGAACCGAATCGCCAAACAAACTCATAACGCAAAATAATCGAACAAAACTTGGCCATCAGGTCAAGTTCGGTCGAACTTGTATACCATAGGTTCGCCCGAACTTGCCTGAGCCAACTTAACATTACAAAGATCACAAGTCCGCCCGGACTTAGCTCTAAAACTCAAAGAAACTACAAGTTCGCTCGAACTTGTAGCAAGTTCGCCCGAACTTGATGTTTCAGCTCTCATTTCTCACTCACCTATAAATACTCAGCTCCTCCTCATTTGAACTTGCTGCCAAGTTCGCCCGGAGCTCCCCAAACCCGAAACCCGTGTTTTCTAGGTAAGAATCAACCCGATTTCAACAACAATGATGTTCAACAACGGTTTACAACGATTTTAGCACAAGGCTTTGCCTTCGTTTTTCATCGAATCTGTTCTGTTTATGAAAATCTTTATCTTTTTCCATAAAAACTTCTGTTTTCACTCAGATCTATACTAGATCTGAGAAAAACCTTTTATAACACTGATTTTTACACAATATTCGGACTAATGACGTATGTTTCATTCACTTTTGAGTGGAACGAGGCGTTGTCTAGCAAGATCTCAGATCCGGAAGCATAAGGACGAAATCGTCACTTTACACAAGCTGGACGAACCCGTACGAACCTTCAAGTTCGCCCGGATTAGCCCGAGTTTCTGTAAAATGGCTAAACTCGCTCCAAAAAGGCCTCTCCAGCCTAAGTTTTACCCAGTGGCTTAAGGTTGGAGGGATGGACACTCGATTTTCTCAGCAAACGACGCAAAAACGCATGATTTGGATGCCAAAATGATCAAGTTCGCTCGGAATACACCAAGTTCGCTCAAACTTGTCACCAGTTGGTGACTAAGTTTGCCCGAACTTGGTCCCCCATGATAGATTTTCAAAAATGGCACAAGTTCGCCCAAACTCTGTCCAATTTTCAAGAAAATTAGACAAGTTCGCCCGGACTTGTCCTCCCCGTTTGCAAACCTTACAAGTTCGCCCGAGCTTGTCTTGTCTCACATCTCAACAGGTTTCACAAGTTCGCCCGAACTTGTATGGAAACATACAAGTTCGCCCGAGCTTGTTCACCTAGTAAGTCAAGCTATACAAGTTCGCCCGGTTCGCCCAAACTTGTCTACTGCCCCTTCACGTTTCGACCGTTTCAGCAATTCAGAAGACTGATGCACTTCTGTTCGCTTACAGGCTGATCCGGCACTCTCCGCAACTCTTCTCAGATCCCTCGTCTCTACTAAACGCACCCACAGTGAGTATACTTGAACCCCTTTTACGCTTAAACGCACTTTTGGGTGTCACATATGTTCGTATATCAAAACACATCACACAACTCTCAAACGCTTATTCGCAACCCGCTGAATTACATGACTATACGTGAAATCTGCTGAATTGTGTGTATTGCTTGATTGCTTGTACGCCACCCTTAACATGATAGTATACTAGAGGTTGACCCGCCACCCGGAGGCCCGGGGTTGTTAAGGCTCGCATTTTTATTTCGCATTTATTTTCTCTTTTAGGATGTGAACACTTGTTTGCATGCCTCGATCAATCGCGGTTTGTTGGTTTACTTGAATCTAAGTAGTTACATAGTTCACAACTCTCTTGTATGTCATGCGGTGTATGCTAAACGCTTTTATATCTATTATGTACGCAAACCTGTATGATCACCCTTACTTTATTGTATTGACGTTTTATTTTAACATATGTGGCAGGTTGAGGATTGTGCTTTGGACGCGTAGTTTAGGTTTTGCTTTGAAATGCTTTGTAATAAATTTAGAGATTATTAAACTGGAATTTTTGTTATGAGAATTTTGATATTCTGTAATGTTATTTGAGGATTGTATGTCGAAAGTATGGGATTTTGACGTTTAAAATATAGTCGTTGAAATAATGTTATGGAATTTCTCGTGATACAATCTGGTTCCCTTAGTGCCGCGCCCCGATAATTCTGCCATCGGTTTGGGTGTGACAGTCGAATGGCCGTATGACGAGTTTGACATGTCAAAATATGTTTTATGATGTTATATGATCAGTTCTTTAGTTAAAACATAGATCATATAAGTTTAAAACCATTTTATGCCAAAAGGGCATTTTTGACATTTTTAAACTATATATAGTTGACTTATCATTTGACCCACCAAATGAAATCCATAAGGTATAATCTCATAGGATTATTCACTATATTATTATGGTCACATGGTTGAGCTTGATTGGGTCCTAAGGTTGACCAAACGGGTCAGATTCGAAAGTCAAAGCAGAAGTCAAACTACTTGACTTTCGACTAGGAATTGAACACTAAGCTAGAAATGACGAGTTAGACATGATAAAACATATCTTAAAATGTTATCTAAACTTATTTGGTGTCAAAACTTTTGGTTTTATTACTTAAAAGTTCATTCGTCGTAAAATGCAATTTCTGCGTTTTTTACTTTTATTTAAAACATGTTTAACTCGCCATTTCGTCTACTAAACGTGATTATCAGAGGGTGTAATCGCAAGGGATTAACACATTCATTATTATGATCACATAGTAAAGTTCAATTTGAACTATGACTTGACCGAAATGGTCAGAATTAAAAGCCAAAGCAAAAGTCAATTTGCTTGACTTTTGACTCATAACTAGCTAATAAAAATGAAATAGACTAGGAGAGACACTTACTAGTGTTTGAAGGGAAGATCTGAACTCAGGAATGGAGGCCTCAAGTGCAGAAGCAAGCTCCAATATAGTTTTTAAGAACTGAAGAATAAAAGGTGTGATTGAAGCTTAAGAACAATGGACCTATTTATACTAATGGGGATCAAGGAGTTGTTGCCAAGTGTTAGATGAGGTGTCTTCATGTTGCTTAGTGTCCTGACAAGAGTCATGACCAGATTAAAGATGCCAATTCATTCTAGGTGTCACAATTTAGAAAGGTGATAGAACTTGATAAACAAGCAAAATTCTGCATTTGGGCACCCCTTACGAACCATAATAGGTATGCCTTACGGTCCGTAAGCACTCTGATGCAAAACATTTTGTTTTTTTGACAGATTGGTCTTTAGACTTGTATTATGAGCTTTTTGACATTTTTAACACTTCTAACTTAATATTTAAGTTATGTGAAGGGTATAAAAACATGTGTAACTTGGATTTTGTTCCGAAAATGTTGTAAATGTCGTCTTGCTTGATTGTACGATTACGAAACTCGTAAATAAAACATAAAAGTTTATAAAACACGGAAACAATCGAAAGCTTACAATCTTTGAAATCTTGCTAAAGTTACATCATCCCCCCGGTTTTGTCAAATCTTCATACTAAAAGCTTAGGCTTGACTCGAAAGCTAAAAGATTTATATAAACTATTGAAATGTATTTTTGATTAAGTACATGTAACAGAACATGAAAGTATCTTAAAACAAATTACTTTCTAGTTAGTTTAATCATGTTTCAACACAATTAAGGTTATTATATATTTCCTTCCAAGCCAACATCCATGACACAAACCGATCAACAAAGCAGCAAATGGACTCATTTCAAGGCCATTCAACAGTATCAAGCCTGAAACCAACTGTTAACACTTACATTCTTAAAAACACTTCACCAAATCATCATACTCGTTGGTTCATGATATGAAAAGCAGCCGAATAAAACCTTTTTAACTTACGACCGATAACGACCTTGAGACCGAGTCCTCTCCGAGCCATGCCTCACTCGAAAGACCCCACCAGACCCACCACCACCATTCTGGTGAAAACCCCACGCTGGCCCTAGGTGTTGGTCTCTTTCCCAGGTATGGTGGAATGGATTCGGCGTCGAGCTTTCTGCTTCCTGAAAGCCGCTTCTAGTAGTTGATGACCCGGTTGTTGGGAGATAATAGATGCCACCTCCATGAATCGGGTCTGAAGATGAGCCCACTTGAGCCATCTGGGCCTGGCTGTTGGATCTTCGTGATCCAGATAGCATAGGTGTACGTAAGCCTGGTAAACTGCTGGGTTGTTGAAAATAGGCCTGAAGGGCCTGAGCCCGCTCACGAGCCCGTGCGGCACTCCCTGGATGAGGGTGAATCATTGAAGACCCAACCGAGCTGGGAACTCTAGCGGCAGAACTACACAAAGTACGCAAAACATCACGATAATATAAGAAAATACAGTAAAACCTCTATAAATTAATACTCGATAAATTAATAACCTCGATAAATGAACCCCAATCGATAAAATAAAAAGATAATGACTTTTTTGAAATCCCAGTGTATATTGGTCTCAACAAAACTATAAATTAATAATTACTAAAAGATTTCAAATTCTAAGATTATCTAGTAAAGAAATGAATCTATAGTCACTTGTTTTTGTTGAACTTCAAATCTATATTTAATGTCCTGTCTATGGGGAAGAAATGTGCATTGAAACTTGTATTTGTAATTTATTTTTTGATACCATGAACTAACTTTTTGTATTAAAAAACAATGAACTTGACAAATTCAATGAATTTGTGAATGTACGCTATGCAGTTAATATCGGTGATATATCTGTTCATATCGGTCCCCTAGTAAAATATCGGTACCGATATTATTGGCGATATTGACCGATATAACCGATATAGCACTGACATATCACTGAATTTTTGGTGTTAAATTGCTATATATATAAATTCTGCATTATATTAAAATTACCAATATCATCTCGCTAATTTAATAAAATATCACGGTCCCAACATTATTAATTTATAGAGGTTTTCCTGTATAAGGTTTAAAAGATAGCCAAGTGTGTTTTACCTTTGGCCAACAAGAAACGGATGCTCGTAAGTGGCTGATCTAGGAACATCAGCATTATTCCTAACTGGTCTTCGCGGCATGACAGGTGGCATGGAGGGTTGATCCGCACCACCGACACCTACACGGTTATTTGATGGAGGAAAGAGGGCAGAGTGATAGCGGACATCCATGGTGGGCAAAGCATAAGCATTTGGCATATCACTGGATGCTGATTGGCTGCTGTTCCAGTGATTATTATTATTATTATTATTATTATTATTATTATTATTATTATTATTATTATTATTATTATTATTATATTATTATTATTATTATTATTATTATTATTATTATTATTATTAATATTATTACCATTATTATTGTTGTTATTATTGTAGGTAGGTGTAGGACCATCAGCAACACTTGCACTGGAAGTTGAGGATGACGAAGACGGGTGAACCGGTTGAACATATGCAAAATATGGACATAGATGAGCAGCAGATGATACCGTTGCTGCATGTTCGGTAAAAATTGCATGCGGTCCAAGAAGATCATGGTCTGGGGAAATAAACAATAATTAAACAAGTCCCTTTAGAATGTTACTAGTAAATTTTGAGTGAAAATAACTTACATGCAGTTGTCGGGAATTCCCCATCACTGCAAAATAAAAAGAAAATGAAATATAAATGACCAGTCTAACAAAAAGATAGAGAAACAGTAGAAAACATAATTCAATTAAGTTTTCTTTGATTCTTTATGACCAAAATAAGAAGCAGAGCATGATATTAATATGGTCATAACTCATAAGAAGCAAAACGAACACATTAAAATAAAAGCAGGATAATAGAACAAAGCGTACATGCTACTTGAAGAAATTATGATAAATGATTTCCACAAAAAAATGAAATAAACACCACTCGAAGAACCGACAATTTCACTCGAGAAGGGGGCATTAGACCTTGTAAAATGCAATTTTTTTCCACCCTATATTTATTGGAAAAAAAAAACATTTTCGAACACATTATAATTTTCGGTCAACAGTTAACCACGCACGGAGATTGCTGGTTCAATTTGGTTGCTAACCATTCATTTTGTGTATTATATTTTCTTGAAAGCTAATGAGAACCCACTAACTTGCAGGCTAGTTTAAACAGCACAAATCGTTGTCGCCTTAAAGTCCTAAACAAGAATAATAATACACGTCAGACTGAGGTCACTTTACAGTTTAGTGATTTCAACAAGCATATAGGCAGCAAAAGTTAAAGCAATTGAATCTGAGGTTTAAAAGCAGATGGAGATGATAAATAGAAACGGAGGTGATATATAGAAGGGTCATGTGCTTACTCAAAAGAAGCAGCAATCCGAGTAAATCCACTAAAGGGGCACCACATTGACTGCAAATAAAAAATATATGTGTAAAGCAATCAGATGCCAAAAAGTTGAGCGTCCCATAAGTGCTTCGATAAATTAAAAGCGGGGATGGGAATAACCAGAGTTTCTCAAAGTTTCTTGAGGAGAGGGAGTTAATTTACTAATATCCAATTAATCATAGTATCCAAACATTGACAACAATTGTTTATGAAGTACCTTTACCATAATAACAACTGCCAGTTGAAACTGAGAGAGAGGACTATTAAGCTATAAAAGAGATGCATCTTACGGTGGTTTCGGTATAGCTTAGATCGTAGAGGTCTTCATCGTGGGCCCAGTCATCCATGCTGAACTCAGGATACGATCTAGAACCATTCGCAAAAAGCCACTGGCCTTTCTCAACTTTCCTGCAGTTGGGGCATTGCATCACTCCCTTCGCATTAAATGCAGAACCAATGCAATCTGTACACAAATAAAAGAAAGAAGCCATATATGACACTAAATTAGAAAGATCTATACAATAGAGATTCATCTAATCAGAAGTTGCTATACTAATTTAACAAATCATGCATCATATTTAATCTTCAAAATTATGTTAACTTTTGGTAATCAAATCCTTAGCAGTAATCCTGTGTTAATGTTTATAGCTGTGATGTATACGCAAAAACAACCATGTATATATGAATATGATACAGTTGATGGCTCGTGTTCCTAACAAAAAAACGTGATGATGTAAAACAAGGTCTCGAAGGCCGAGTACTCCCCGTATACTCGCTACAAGGTAGGCTGCCGAGGACGGAGTACTCTTCGTATTGGCCGAATACTCCTTCAGAACTCTCCACCTAGGCTGAGTACTCTCAAATCTGACTAGGGAGCGCCTAGCGACTTTTGCAACACACCTATAACCTAACACTCATAAGCCTATCTGCTTACCTACCTAAAGTCTTTCATGTACCGCATACAATTCTGCAGAAATCTTTATAAGGGAAATCAGAAAATCCATTAATATAGGTATAAATGTATAATACTTGTTAAGCATTTCCCATACGCGAAGCCAGCACCTACCTGTAGCATGTTAATACTTTTACCCCTATCGTATTCGTTAGTAGAAATATTTTCTAACACCTTATCAGTAGAAAGAATACCCATAGCTTCTTTGGTCATCCCTACATGCATACCAGTTCACACTTCAACTCGATATTAAAATTCAATTTAATATTCACATAAATTGATGCTTAAATTTCTGAATTTAGACCCATAACTTCACCCCAACCAACACACACCATTTGTCGGTTTTCAGATTTGCACCACATTTGTATTGAAAACTATAAGCTAAGCTTCCATATATAGGCCTTCACAGTTCTAACCTAGGAAACACATGCAAACTCAATGAAATAGCATTAACGTAATCACACTTCAGCAAACGATAGTTAACTACTACAAAAAAGAAAATGCTTTTCTCAGTTCGGTTTATTCAAACCCTCCACATGAATCAAGCTCAGCAATAAAAGTGAGAACCTAAGATCTCACAACCACCACCAAATTTTCCACACAACAAGATCTTGCATACTCGCAATACACACAAACCAATGAAGCTACCCTTTAATGTATTAGATATCATCCGCCACAGAATGCCAAGTTTTATATACTCCCAGAGCTTAAAACCAAACAAAACCACAAGGGTTTAGTTAGTGTGTACAGATCAAACAAAACCTAGTGCTACAACTACTTGCAGATCACATGATTTCCATAATTACAAACCAATCAATAACAACTAATTAATTAATTATGCCCCAACAATCCATATCCTATCACATCAAAATCAACTGAATTAACAGCCAACAGATTACAATAAAATCAACTGACCTAAATGAAACCGATGCCCGCATTGAAGCTTCGCCCACGCCCGATCCCCGCTATCATGGACAACAACCTCGAGGCAAATCGAGCACGAAACCGATGCTGCAGCAGCAGCACCTTTTCCTCCCTTAACATCATCTTGATCCTCAACAAGATCTGCAGCCTGAAGCCCCATACAATCTCAACCACACAAACCCTAACCCTAACCTATATAACAATTATAAGTAAATGACTTGAACAACAAACAAAATCTCCTGAAATTCCTTACTTGACGGACAACAAAATCAGGAATCCCCTTTTTAGGGGCTTTAATTATTAATGGATTAATTGGAATTAAAGGGGGTTGTGAGGTAGCGAATAATATTAGGGTTTGGGGGTTGAATTGGGGGTGAAATTGATGATGATTGTATGAAATGAAATGAAATGAAATGCGATGAGATGAGATGAGATGAGATGAGATGAATTAGCGCGTTTTCTCTCTCATGGTGGTCGCTAGTTTTACGGCCCTTGGATTTGGTCCGTACCAGTTCAGATGGATAAATATATAGATATTATTATCTTTGTTTTGTTTAGGAAGGAGATGACGTAACTTGGGTTTAGATGAGAAGGCATAACACGTTACCATACTATTTTACCTCAACGGTATCACTACAATACTAATAACACATGGTGTAGTAAATTAAAAACGAGAAAAATAGTTTATTAAAGTAGAAGAGGTTAAGTCAGTTGCGAATCTAGGATTTTTTTATTGGGTTCACTTTTTTAGTTGCTCAGGCAACTGATTTTTCGGGTCGGGTTAGATTGGGCTTTATCATGAAAGTCACCTTTTTTTTTCCTGTGATGCTTCAAATCATTCCTATCTCAGTGTCCATCACCTTCTCTAAACACATTTATCTAAATTGATTGGTAATAATCTTTAACAAAACAAATTTGAGACAAGACGAGTCTGTGTCAAAACTAGCATGTCTAAAATGGTATGGGTTAAACAAAATCTATACATGTCTGAAATGGTCATTAAATAAGCATTTATTTGAGTCGTTCCAACTACAAGGGCTATGTATGACCTGTGCTAATTATTTTTCTTTGGTTGAAAGTCATACCTTAAGTAATGAGACTGTAGGATCGGTTTTGGTTGACTTGATAATACGTGGTGATTTAGACTTCAAGTATATGTGGAGAATCCATAGAAATGAAGTAGAAGAAGCTAGAATTTCATAATATATTAATTTTCATTCATTCGGACAACATAACAGTACAATATGATGATTTGACAAAATCTGAACATAAGTGTGAAATCCCAAGTTCTGTGGTTATGCACCCCAAGGGTCATATATAGAGACATTTGGTTTAGGGTGGAGGACCAGTTCAGGTGGTTGACTCATCCGTACGAATGAGTCATCATCCGCACGGATGTGACTCATCCGTACGAATGTGTCTTTTAACAAAAACAAACATTTAGCCCTATTACGTGTTATGCTATCCTATAACTCAACTAGACTCGATATAGACATAGGCAATAAACATATGTACTAACAGACTCCTCCTTGGATGTTGTCGTAGTCTTGTTCGGTCTTTATCCTTTGCTTCCAAAGAAATTATTTCGATACTTCTGTCGTCTTCTCTCAAAACCTTATATCGGAGTTTGATCTGTCTTTGGAGCCCATTTCATATACTTGTACCTTGAGATTGAAGCTTTCAGTCATCTTTCCTCAATCCTCTGTTCGTTCTTCTTTTCATTAATATCTTCTTTCTTTTCTATCGACCTCCATTTAATATCCCACATACGACCAAAATGTATATCATAAGCATAGCATACTTTAACCACTTTCTAGTACTACATCACTTGTATTTTATCAACAGTAGCAAAGTAGATCTTGTTAAAGAACAACATTTCAGTATCATTCTCCGACATATTCACAATCCACATTGGATCATAAACCCTGATAGATCTCCAATTCCCATCTTTACACAAAACAATAACTGCCTCTCCGGTTTGTTGATCATAATGCCACATCTGAATTCTACTTGAAAATCTTGTTCCATCTTCATTAATGGCATATTTCTCATCGAATTTGGTCGTTTAAATACCAATTTCACCTTTGGCTTCCTTTTTTCCGGATCAATCTCATATTTAGATACTATTATTCTAGGTTCTTGAGGCTTCCACTGTGGGAATTGATGCTTTGATTGATACTTAATAAACCTCAGGATCTTCTGGTTACACTAACTCAGCTCATAGTTTATCATTCTCGTTCTACACAATTCAGTTACGTCCCATCAAGGTAAACTTTTTATATCATTGAGATGTTTGATATATTGAACCACGTATTCTCTCTTGATTGCAAACACCTTCAGTTCTGGTATCCATCCCCAACTTATTATATCACCGAGTGAGATGTCTCTATTTCTAGTAAAGAAAGCTAACGGTCTACAAAACTTCCTTTCTGTAGGAACTATTTGAAACCACTTCCCTGTCAGATTTTGTTTCATCTCTTTCAATTCTTGGCGGCCTTCCTATCTTTATCCTTTCTTCCACTTTTCGCCACACAATATCATTTGTTTCTTCAGCAAACATTTCATTAAAAAGTAGGAAATTCTTCATTAACATGAGTTGCATATCGAACTTCTTCGTCATCAGAATCATCTTCAACTATCACCTCATCAAAATCATTAACATCAGGTATCGATTTGAAAACATACTCTTCCTACATCTCCAGTACTCAGCAACTCGTCTTCAAAATCGAATACAAATTCTTCTTCACTAACCTCACATAACCTTGCCAGTTCTTCCTTTGTATAGTGTGAACAAACTCACCTTCTTCAATATTATCGGGACACAAACGTATGGTTCTTGGACTAGCAGGAACGGATGTGATCGGTACTGCATCCGTGAAAATTCGTGTAGTATCCTCACAAAACACACTTCATCTTCTTGCTCCCCCTTAACTCCATATACTTCTTCATTCATAACATCATTTGTATGCACATCTTCAATGTGAGTTTCAAGTGCTTCAGATTCAGTATTTGTTCCTTCAGTGATAGTAATTCCAGCACCTCCTTGATCATTATCATCATTACCAGCATCATCATCATCATCATCTGAACCTTCATAATCAACTTGTTCTTCAACTTTTTATCATCATCCACATCTTCATGTGCCTTATTTTCTGGTCCATAAACAACATCAGACTCAGCTATCTTTTCTTATTCATGTATAAACTTCGCCTTGTGAATCGCAACAATCGGAAGTACATCTTCAGACATTTTCACAACCTCTACTTCAGATGTTTTTGCAATCTCTGTCTCCAAAGTTTTCACAGACTCTGCTTGAGGTACAATCTCAGGCATAGCATCTACAACTTTCTTGCCTTTATCAACAATTATTGTTTCAATCACAGTTTCAACTTCAGTAATATGTTCAACATTTCTGCAACAGGATTAGTTTTAGTAGTTTCTGGTTCAGTGGGAACATTCATCTTCTTCACTTCTTCATCAAAGTTGATTCCCGTTTAGTTTACTAATACTTTGAACCAATTTATGTACTTTATCATCATGCTAGCTTGAATACGTCTGCTTGACTCGTGCTCTATTATCTTCAACTGTTGTTCTTGAGTAAGCTTTGACAATCTATCATTCTCTGTTACTAAGCTCTCTATTATCACCATCATATTTGCAACTTTGTCTTCAACAACTTTAATTCTCTTTTCATTAGGATCATCAAAGAAATCAAAATCTCCCATAGATCCAACGTGTGGAAATGATGGACCTTCATTCATAAATGTTGGACCAGTTAATGGACCTGCTTGTTCAGGTTTCTTTAATTGTGGTGGTGGTGGTGTTGGTTGTGACGGCATAGAAGTATGAGTCTGTATATGAATACTCGTCGTTGTTTCCAAAACTACAACTTCCTCTTCTACCACCGGTGTACCTGTCTTTACCATAACCTTCTTTGGATCTACATCCATCTCTTCAACCACTTTTTCAATTTCTTTCTCAGTAACTACTAGTTCAGTTCTAGTAATTTGTTCTATTGACGGTTCATCTTCACCAATCAATTTCAAACCACGTGATTTCCTTGATTTTTTCGATGCTGGAGAACCCGTTTTCTTCACATTCGAACTCACACTACTTTCCTTTCTTCCAGCTGTTTTCTTCACCGGCTTTGATTTAACAACAGGTTCTGGAGGAACATATGTTTCATCTTTCTCCTCCTCGGTTACTTTCTTTTTCACTGATCTCTCTGCCATAGCTCTTGGATCATACGTATTTGGAGCTATCAGAGTATCATTATCACTTTCAGTACGTTCATCATCAGCATCATCTTTCTCTGTTTCTTTCTCAGCTTAATTTTTTGGTTCTTCAGTTGTTTCTTTGTCAGATGTTGCTGATATAACTTTGTCTTCTTCACGTTTTAGTTCTTTCTTTGATGCACGTTTGCGTTTCTTCTTGGTTTCTTCTTTGATAAACCATTTGCTTCGTGTCGGCTTGACATCTACCAACAATGGTTCTTCGTTATCTGAATCACTTCCATCTTTCTCCATTTTCCTTCAAGTGGAGGAATATAACCAGCTTTCTTCAGTTCTACAAATAAACCTTTAAAAGAAGGAATATCTTTTTTCATTTTGACCTTTGTATGTATTCAAACGTTCTATAGATAAACTGTTCATATGATCAAGTTGCATTTTCTCTTACTCTTTCTTCACTAGATCTGGCAGCAAATAATCCAAAAACATTTAAATGAACCTCAGATACATCACCCATCTTTCTTCAAATATGTTGCTCTTCATCTTCAGAAATATAACCTTTGAGAAATTGTACTTAAGATTCAAGCATAAAGAAGCAATCATACACATGATGTAGTCAATCGCAACGTATATCCTCGTTTGCGATGGCCTAAGCAGTGAATCAGAACGTGCATAAGAAATTTATACGACCTCGAAATACAACTCTTCGCATAGTTTGTCGCATTAATATATCATTTGTAACCCATTCTCAGAAAACAACCTTTTACCATTCTCTCAGAAAATCCAGTTGGATCTTCAGGACTCTCTCCGAACTCTAAGACCTTTCTGATTAACGCTTCTGTAATCACCACCTCTTTCTCTTGGACAATTGAATGAATCTCTAGTTGTTTTTTATCTTCAAATCTTGCATTTTTCCAGAATTCTTGAATGATATCTTCGTATGGAGTACAATCAGTTGTTATAGCCTTGTGTATGCGAGATCGTTCAAGAAATGATAACATTTCCACAAATGGCATCATATTCTTTGCCTTTTTATCCAAGAACGCACAAATATTGTGCTTCGTATCATTATCTCTTGCTTTCATCTGCAAAACGCAAAACAAACAAATCGGATTACACATGTATTATTTAAAAAAAACACTTTGAAGTAGATCACATGTATATCAAATATCATTTCAAAGGGATCAACATTTTAGAACGCATGACATCACAAAAGGATAGTACTTTGATATAGATGAAACATTTTGAACGGACGACTTATTTAAATGAATACCATTTTTAGAACATATGTCATTTTTGAACGGATAACATGTTGGAACGGATGACCTTTTTAGAACAAAATGACATTTTAAGGCGAATGACTATATTAGAACAGTAGAGTCATTTCGAACAGATGAGTTATTTTATGCTCAGAAGTCATCTCGAATGGATGAGTCCCATCCGAACGAATGAGCTCCTTCGTTTCAAAATGTCAGTTTTCAGTTCAAAAACTCAACATCAATTTTAACATGTTTTTTAATCAGTTCTTGTGACAACCACATTAAGACTAAACCGATATACAAATCCCCTAAATCAATTTAGCATGTATTCGTTTATCATTCACAGATTTTATCCTAGGGTTTTGTTTAATCGATTTTGTCCGATTCAGTTTCATTTTTGTTTGTTTGATGTATTTTATGATATGCTAAAGTTCAAATGATGTTCGTAAACATCTATTATCAAACAAAACATACTCAAATGTTGATAATCTTCAAGATCTGCAAATCAAACAAACATCTTACGATCGGGTCAAAACCAATATGTTTTATACCTTGATTTTAGTAACTGTTATGCTAATCCAGGGGCGGATTTACATTTAAATAGTGGGTAACCCAGTCGATTTGGAATCTTTAGTGAAAACCTATATAGAAAATACAAAAGAAACCCATAAAAAAATTATTAGTGAACCCATAATAGAATAAGTGTTGTGTTCCAGTGGTAAAACCCGCCTTTTCTAAGTGTTAGATACCGAGTTCGAGTCTCCAACAACCATTGTTTTCTGTTTTTTTATTTTTATTTTATTTTATTTTTGATTTTTTTAACTGTTCAAGCCCAAGTTAGGGTTAAACTAACAAAAGCACGCATGAAAACATAATAATCATATCGAACAAGCTCCACCCTCTCCGGCCCTTGCCCCCCTCAATTTCCAGCGAACAGCCGCCTCCCGCCCTCACGTCCGACCGTCCACCTCCACCTTTTCAGCAGTCCACCACTCCAAATCTCTCTATCTCTCTCAGGTGTGTTATGTTTTATTGCTTTGCCAGATTTTTTTTCACTGCAGACGCCTTCATATTGTTTCACAAAAATTCTATGTACAAATTAATTATTAGATGAAGAAAAAGCTACTTTGGTGATTACTTTTCCCAGTCATCATATCTTATCTGATCTTTTGTGCAAATGCTGAATGCACCGTTAGTCTTCTTAACACATTAAATATACTTTACTTTTTATAAAAATCATCCATTTGGGATCAAAGATTTCTCCTGTTATGACAGTTATTTTAGGGTAAACTTGGGTGTGGATTTTGACACGACACAAACATAACATGAAATTCACTGGTTTGAGTTTAGCCTAAACAGATTTGGGTTAGTTTAGGATCAAACCCGCAAACACGTTTAGCTAAACATGCTGTGTTCAGATCACCCTGACAGGTTCACCACCTGTTTAATCCGTTTATTTTTATTAGTTGTAAAACTAGGAAATACTATCCATTTAGCACCATAGTAAGCTATAGAACTAGGAAATATTTTACATCTATTTACAATTTCAGCAACACTTATTATGTCACATATATGATGCAAAGTGGTCTTACTAATGCTGTGTCATCAAGAGAAGTAATTAGGGGTTATTATGATTAAGATAATGCCTAGCTCATGATATATATAATTGGATAAACTTCTTTAGTCTTTCTCTATTAAAGGTACAACTCTCAATGCATAAAGTACTAATTATTTTGGGTTGACAAGATCAGAACTAAAGTTGTGTTTGTTTTACTTTAGGAATACAATTGTATCCTGTATTTTATATGTGATGTACCTTACCCGACCTGAACCGTCGAACCAACTCGTAGCTTTTTATGTTCGGTCCTAAAAAAGTGAACCCAGTGAAAAAAACTTCTGGATCCGCCACTGTGCTAATCAACACCCCTAATCAGAAAAGATAAAATTTTGACAGAGTTTCGGCTTAAAATCGTTGTTTGAAACTTCCAACAGTTATGAGAAATGAAGTTGTTTGGAATGAATGAATATTTTGAGCGGATGACACCTGATATATATATATATGAATGAAACGGATGAGTGATCCGTGCGGATAAGCTCTTTTGTGAGAAGGAGTCCTACGCATGGAACTCAGTCGTGCGAATCTGCTCGTCCTTTTGAGCTTCCACATTCATTTGAAAAGTTACATTTTTTTAATATTTTTCAGTTTTAAACAGCCACTCAGTTAACCAAGTCCATGTTATTAACCCTAGTTACCTGATTTGTTAACCAAGTCCAAACTAATGACCTTGGTTAAACACTTTATGAACAAACTGATATTTTTCAACATGTTTAAGTTCAAATTAATGAACTTGTATTCACTTTCAAGTCCTTTTTCATTTCAGATTGGCTCCCAGCCCGTTGTGCTTTAGGTTTTGTCTACAAATTGTATTCCCAAATATTAGGATCCCATCATCGGTAGTCGAAAATAAGATGAAATTAAAATCTTTTTGTCTTTTATAAGCTTATGGATTAGCCAAGACCCAAGATCTTAATAATGCTAGCATGAATAAAAAGAATTAAACGAGTGAGTGGCAGAACCGGGTTTGTGAAGGGGGTGATACTAGAATCACACCACCGTCTAATGCCGCTAAGTTACCGTTTCTTCCTACCCCACAAACAACGGAAAGCACTCTTGCCAAACGAACCAACACCGTCTCTCAAGTAAAGACTTGGAAGCCAAACGGGCGAAAAGAGAATTGATGTGAGCGAAGTGGGTATGACATTTAGATATATTTTAAGTAACTTTCTCTCATTTATTCAAGCTTTAAATTTATAGAAACACTATATACCACTATCACTCTCTATCTCACGCTAAGGCAAGTGCACCCGTCGTTAGCGTAATATAGTGATGGTATGATGCCCAGGTCGTCCAAGAACACAAGAGCTTTTAATACCAGATTATCGTCAACGTCTAACTGACTCATACTTTGGAAAAAGCTTTTAACTAATTAATTTAGAAAATAAAATAAAAGAAACAAATAAGCAAGAAGGAATCACTTGGTTCCGACTCATCTTTCATGTATCCTTTGATGATTTCCGCACTTTAGGTTTTTTAAGAGATTACCTTAGTTAAAGTGGTATGCCCCTCTTTTGGAGGCGATAATACCCTCAGCCATATTGGTATGAGTTAGCAGGGATACAGTCCCGCAAGGCCGGAATACTGAAAAGTAATTAAGTAGGTTATTAATGCCAAATGTGGCATCTCCCTCTTTTGGAGGCAACGCTACCCTCGGCCATATAGGTCTCAGTCAGCAGGGATACAGTCCCGCAAGGCCGGTTTAAAATATTAATAGTTGTTTATTTATAAGGGAGTCAAGTTGTTCTTACTTCCCTCGATTTGATGTTATCTGCCCCAAGAGAAGTCCTAATAAGTTTGAATCAAGTCCTCGCATGATCTATACACTGAACGAGGCAAGAGTCTTACCCAAACCAACCTTCTAACCCCTTTCCATGCAGTTAACGTGCTTTATATAGGCCGTAAAGACACGAATGAGTGAATCAACAAAACATGAAGGAATAAAAGGATAAAATTCAATTTCAATATAAGAAACTAGTTATTAAAGTCATTAATACAAACCCAAATAAAAAGTTAACCAAAGATTGGAAATCAAAAGTAATACATAAAAGATTTTGTCTTCACCAAATGATGTAAGAATTTAGCCAAGCATGGCCATAACTTGACAAAGGCTCTTACAATCAATCTTTGATCCCGAGACTACTACACACTCTAAACTTTAATGATTGTGGTGGAAGATGATGGTATTGAGATGGAGGAGTGGTGGCATGTGTGAGAGAAATGGTTTGCCAAGGGATCAGTTGGAATGAAACCAAACACCACTATTTATAGCTGGAAATAGAGCCTTCACACGGCCCCATGCCTATAGAGCACTGCCCCGTGTCTTCATTCTTCTCTATCTCCATTTAGTTCTGTTGTCAGATTAGATGCTCCACGGCCCCGCGTGTCAGCGGCACGGCCCCGTGACCATTTTACTTGTTGTACGAACCCAGATACGCGAATTTGGAAGTTGGCCACGGCCGGTGTCCACTGGGACACGGCCCCGTGTCTCTTGTCTGCTTATGTTTGTCTTCTTCTGCTCTGGAATCTTGAAGGGGCACGGCCCCATGCCAACTAGGCACGACCCCATGCCGGACTTCTGATTTGCTGTTTTTAGTCTTGGGGTGATGCTCGGAGGGCCAGTATAGTGTGTTACCTACCCGTCTTCTATACTTAAGCTGGATTTTGACGTTAATTTATTCCTTTTGTAAAATGAAGCACTTTTAATCCTGAAAATCAAAAGTATACAAAGAAACGTGTTTTTTCCAACATTAGTACTAAAAATGATTGATTTTATACCATATTTGATACAACTTATATGTTGCATTTGATGCATATCAAATACCCCCACACTTGAATATTTGTTTGTACTCAAGTAAAACTCTTTTAATAATTGCTTACACATCCAAATGGACTTGGTAGAGAAGAAGTTTTTTGGGTCTTGTTTGTAGAGTGTCGGGAATCCAAGTTCTTTTATTCTTGTTTTTATATTATTTACAATCCTATTCGACATGATTTATTTAGAACATTTGTTAAGAAAAATGAATATTATTGGGCATAACATGCCTTTATAAATTTCATTTGGCTATATACAAATTCACACAGCTTACAAGTGATCATTCAACACTTGGACGAAAATGTATAAGTGAAACGCTCGATACCGGTATGAGACTTACTCCTACCATATGCTTGACAAGTAATCAAACCTCCTCTTTTTTTGACAAAATCCTTGTAAATATCAATAGGACTTTTAAAAGGTAGGTTTTGGCTAGAGGTAGGATAGTTTTATTAAGAAGTGGTTATAAAAGTAAAATGTCAGTTTTCTTTTGAAAATTTATTTATTTGTGACTTAGTTATATATTTATAAGCAATAATTTTGCTTATTTATCTCAAGTACTAGAGGGTTGTTTTTTTTTATAAAGGTAAGTCACCTCTTTTTATATAATTTTTCAAAAGAACCGCATTTTACTAAAATAAAGGGGAGTTAAAATAAAAATTGGTTTTGGGTGATGGGTGGTTTGTGTAAAATGGTGTTTTGCAGGTTTTGAAACGAAAGGCTTAGGCTCAAAGGGGTTTAACTAGGGGAATATTTTTGTTTTTGGTGGGAAGATAAAAAAGTACATAAATTTGAAGATGAAAAAGAGGGTTTAAAATATCCTAATGTCTCTATCACATAGTTACTTGGATTAGTTGGTAAGGACCAGGAATGTATCTTTTTGTAAAATTCTGGAGTCGTAAGAACCATAAGGCCATTAACACAAGAAATGAAAATGAGCATTTAGTAAAGATATGAATTTAAATGTTCGGTAAAGGCTCAAAACTCACATTTTTATGGGAAAATGGGTAAAAGTGTGAATTTATATATACAATCAAATTTTAATAATAATTGGCATGCCTTTTTATATATTTTTCTTATATGGTTCTTTTTATCACGGCGCTATCGGTTGTAAACCTTATAAAAACTTAAAATTTTAGATCTTGGTTTCTAACTTAAACTATAAACAAGACAAAAACAAGCTAATTTAAAAAAAAAAAAAGATTTGGGGTGTTTTAGTGTTTTCCAAGTAGAGTTTTGTGTAAGACTCGTTTTTAGGACAAATAATTTCAAGTTAAGCTTACCCTCCCCCCACTTAAATTACACATTGTCCTCAATGTATCCAAAATTGGTTAAAATTGATTAAATGTGTAAATGTGAGTTAAAAACAACAAAATTTTCAAAAATCAGTGGCTAGGCACGGGGGCGTGTTTGGAGGCATGACCCTGTGGTGAAAGTGCCAGTAGAAGAAAATTTTTGAAAACTTATAGAAGGTGGACACGGGGCGTGTTAAGAAGGCACGACCCCGTGTGGTATTTCCAGAAAACATTTGTTTCAGCGACAAGAAGGGCACGAGGGCGTGTCAGGTAGACACGACCCCGTGTAAGGCTACTGTTTTTTTTAGAAAAGATGGTAGGATGCCGTGTTTTCTGTTCAGGGTTCGAGAGGTTGTGTGCTTGGTGTTTCCAAGCATCCCAAGGTACTTGTAAGCTTATACACTACAACAACAACAAAAAAAATACGAAAATGGAAATCCTACGTTACGATCGTTTGTTTGTTTCATTATCCATCACAACAAAAAACATAAAAGTAAAAGCATAATATAAATTGTTCAGAAAGTAAATTGTTCAAAACGGGTCGCAGCCCGCAAACCATCATAGTTGCACAAAAGGAGAGATTAACCTATTAGTCTCCTTCTTGACACCGTGTTTGCCATGACCATTTAGTCTGAATCCATCTCCCCGTCATCATCGTCCTCGTCGTGGTACATCATGTGCTCTCGAATGTAAGAAATGTCGGTGCGCATGGAGGCCATGCTCCTCTCCATCCCACCAACACGGGTGCTAATGCTTTGGCCCGTGGTGAGGGCATTGCTGGAGATTTGGAATGATTCCTGCATAAGATTATAAAGGTTGTGCATGTTAGGAAAATCACCACCACCTTGAGAGGATGAACCTGGACCGTAACCATAGGAGTACTGTCGAGGATGGTTTGGATTGTCTTCGATTGCGAGGACCTGGTCGGGTCATTTGGATTCCAAACTCTCCCCTTTTTATCTTTGAAGCGTAGGAGACCATTGTCACATTTGGCAATGAGGTTCAGACTGTGGCAAAGCGAGATGTCAGCCCGGTGACGCCTACCCCATTTGAGAAGCTTCGTGGGATGCGTCGAGCGTAGGTCCTATAGACCCGGGCTATCCAGCCACCAAAGAATATGGGCGTGGGAGCGGCAGCTCTAGCATTAGAAGCAATATTCTTTAGTAGCATTAAGGCGACATTTAGAGGCTCGTTGTTCGTGATGCAATAAAGGCGTGTGAGCTCCCGAAGATTGACAACGCCTCCACTATCTCTCCTTTGACATAAAGTATCGCTCAGGACCCCATGAATGTAGCGAATGAGTGGGTCCCGAATTTTGGTGCTTTTGGTACTGCTTGGAATGTAAACCCCATTTCCAATGGTTTCCCAGAATGTGTTGCGTGAGTTTGCGGGCAACTCAAAGATATTGTCGTAAAATATAGGCTCAGACAGCTCATCCTCGGTATAGAGCCCCACATTCATACCGAACTTTGCAACCGAAATCCCGTACCACTTACCACCACATCGGAACATCACAGCTTGCTCATCAAACATGTCTTCAATGTCTTTCTTAAGGGTGAAAGTGCTTAGGATTTCAAGGTTGAATTCGTAAACAAGTTGCAATGGTGCCTCAAGAAATAAACGAAGCGGTCCTGTGACAAGGCTGTCATAACGGTCTCTTTGGCCAATTGTGTCCGAGGTGTCATAGCAGACTTGCCTTGGCGGCTCATCCGTACGGGCTTTGAGAATTTCCATTTGCTCTGCGCAGTCAGAGTGCTCTGTTGTGAACCTGAGCCACCTGTGTGGTGCCATCTTCTGCACAGAACAAACATTTAAATAGTTAAGTTCGATTAAAACAGTGAAAATATAATAAACAGGTGTTTGGAAACGGGGGCGTGTCTAATAGACACGACCCTATGCCACTGAGGCACGGCCCCGTGGTCGGCTACTGTTTTGACCCATTTTTCAACTTTTCGTGTCGGCTATGAACAATCCAAAATTTTTGGTCCCCTGTGTGCGGTATACCCCGAAAAACAAACCCCAAGTATCATATTTCACTCACCAACCCATTTTATCCTTCAATTTTAAGTTTTTTCGGTTATGAACAAGTGTTTGGTAAAACGGGTTGCAAACACCCGATTTTTCGACAATGGTTTGTTGATTTACTTACCCAAACACTAGTATTAACTACTACTAACAAGATTTGTGGAAAAAATCCTACTTTCTTTGGACCGACACGGGTCTAGTGCAAGAACCCTAGATTTTCCCCAAATCTGGATGTTATATAACATGCAAAGAGTAAATTTAACAAATCTAGATGTTAGTGACATACCTTGTTGGTGGATCACGGAAGAGAAACGTGAAAGAGTGCAAAGAACCAGCGGGTGCAGAGAAACGGGGCGTGGCAGTTATGAAAAGAAAAGGCTGCAGAGAAGGGTTTTATCCCATCTGCAAGTTGGGCACGGCCCCGTGCCTATGAGGCACGACCCCGTGTCTTTAAAAATTATTATTATTTTGAATAAATGCCCTTGTTTCTCTGCCCACTTGGTTTGTGTTTTACCTGATTTGTAGATTCTTCTGCGTGTTATATTCTTCCATAATATACGTACAAGATTGATTATTGAAAACAAAACAAATATATACAAGCTGTTAGTGTGTTTTTTTTCTTTACTTATCTACATCTTCCAAGGTCATTTCCATTTCTCCTTCTCGAGGAATCCTTCATAGAATTTAAGCCTTTGTCCATTTACTTTAAATGGCTCTCCATTTGGAGGCTTAAAATCTATTGCACCATGGGGGTAAACTTTTGTGACGGTGAAAGGACCGGACCATCGGGACTTAAGTTTTCCGGGAAAAAGACGTAACCTTGAGTTAAAGAGAAGCACTTGATCTTCTTCCCTGAATTCTTTAGTCCCGTTTATATATTTATCAAATATTCTTTTTTAGTGTTCTTTATAGATTTCTGAGTTGTAATATGCTTGAATTCTCAATTCTTCTAACTCGTTTAACTGTTGTAGGTGTTGTTGTAGGTGTTCTTCTCCCGAGATTTCTTGGTCCAAATTTACGTTTTTTTAATGCCCAGTATGCCCTGTGTTCAATTTCTACTGGAAGGTGAAAATTTTTTCAATAGACTAACTTATATGGTGTGGTCCCTATTGGTTTTTTATGAGCAGTTCGAAATGCCCATAAAGCGTCATGTAATTTGTCTGACCATTTTTTTCCTTTTTGACCCACAGTTTTTTCTAGGATTCTTTTTAGACCTCGATTAGTTACTTCAGCTTGATCGTTGGTTTGAGGGTGATATGCTATCGAGAGACGGTGATAGACTCCATAACGTGTTAGAGTTTTTTCCATTTTAAGATTACAAAAGTGTGTACCTGTATCACTGATTAGGGCTTTTAGAGTTCCAAATCGTGAGAATAGTTTTTTTTCAGGAATTTTACCACTACTCTTCCATCATTTGTTGGGAGAGCTTCAACCTCGGCCCATTTAGAAACGTAGTCGACAGCCACCAAAATATATTTGGTTCCTCTTGAAGGTGGAAATGGTCCTATAAAGTCCAATCCCCATACGTCGAAGATTTCACAAATAAGAATGATGTTTTGTGGCATTTCGCTTCTTCTTGATATGTTGCCTGCCCGTTGACATGCAAAACATGTTTTGACCAATACATAAGCGTCCTGATGTATTGTGGGCCAGTAAAATCCTGCATCGTACACCTTTCGTGCAGTGCTGGCTATTCCATGATGTCCTCCACATGGTCCTTTATAACAATGGTGTAGAATTTACTTGGCTTCACGACCATGGAAGCATCGTCGAATAAGTTGATCTGCACAAATTCTGAAAAGACACGGGTCTTCCTAAAAATAATGTTTTACATCTGTGAAGAACTTGTTTCGCTGATGATAAGGTAACCCTTTGATGATAGTGCACTAGCTAGGTAGTTGGCAAAATCCGCGTACCAAGGTTCTTCTTTAAATTCCACCATTTCTAAGGATTCTGTGGGGAATTTCTCGTTGATGATTTCTTCTCGAGTTCCTTCCAAGGTAGGATCTTCAAGATGAGACAGGTGGTCAGCAACAGTGTTTACTGCACCTCGTTTGTCTTTTATCTCTATGTCAAATTCTTGAAGGAGAAGAATCCATCTTATGAGACGCGGCTTTGCGTCTTGTTTCTTGAAAAAGGTATCGAATGGTAGCGTGGTCTGTATATACTATAGTTTTTTAGAGTACGAGATAGGAGCGGAATTCATCAAATGCAAATACTACTGCTAGCAACTCTTTTTCAGTTGTTGTGTAATTTTCTTGGGCGTCGTTAAGAGTTTTGCTAGCGTAGTATATGGGATGAAAATGCTTTTCTTTTCATTGTCCCAAGACTGCTCCAACTTCATAATCGCTTGCATCGCAGATGATTTTAAATGGTAGTTTCCAATCAGGCGCAATCATGATTGGTGCTTTGACTAGCATAACCTTGAGGGTAAGAAATGTTGTCGTGCAATCCTTGTCAAAGATGAATGGGGCATCTTTTTCGAGTAACTTAGTTAGAGTTCTAGAAATTTTTGAAAAGTATTTGATAAACCTCCTATAAAATCCGGCATGCCCTAGGAAACTTCGAAAGGCTCAAACAGAGGTAGGAGGAAGTCGAGAAATTGTATCAATTTTAGCGCGACCTACTTCCATTCCCGCATTAAAGATTTTGTGACCGAGTACTATCCCCTCACTGACCATGAAATGGCATTTTTTCAATTAAGGGCGAGGTTAGTCTCTTCACATCTTGATAGCATACATTCGAGGTTGTCGAGGCATTGGTTAAATGAGTCACAAAGATAGAAAAATCATCCATGAAGACTTCCATCGTTTTTTCTTTCATATCGTGAAAAATAGCTACCATACAACGTTGAAATGTTGCAGGCGCGTTGCATAGACCGAATGGAATGTGTCTATAAGAGAAGGTTCCGTAAGGACAAGTGAATGTAGTTTTTTCTTGGTCTTCGGGGGAAATGAGAATTTGAAAATACCAAGAAAAACATCTAGAAAACAATAAAATTTGTGACCGGACAGTCGCTCTAACATTTGATCAACGAAGGGTAAAGGAAAGTGGTCTTTCCTTGTGGTTTCATTGAGTCTTCTATAGTCATACAAACTCTCCATCCAGTGATGGTTCGTGTTGGTATGAGTTCATTTTTCTCATTGGTTACGACCGTCATGCCACCTTTCTTTGGTACAAATTGGACACGGCTAACCCAATGACTATCGAAAATTGGATAAATGAGTCTGGCGTCTAAGAGTTTTATCACTTCTTTTTTTACAACCTCTTGGACGTTAGGAATAACTCTTCTTTGTGGTTGAATTACTACTTTGTAATCATCTTCCATTAAAATTTTATGTGTACACATGGAAGGATTTATTCCTTTTATGTCCATTAGCTTCCATGCAATTGTCGTTTTATGTTTTTTTAGTAAACTAAGTAATTTTTCTTTTTCTTTAGGGGTGAGATGTGATGAAATGATTATGGGGAGTTTACCTTGGTTGTCGGGGAACGCATATTCTAAGCCTTTTGGAAGTCCTTTAGGTTCTAAAGAAGGCAGTTCTTCAATAGATGGCTTAGTTTTGGGTTCGTCATCACGGTTCATGGACAAAATGGTTTGGTTGGTGGCGACTTCCACTTCAACGAATTGGTCATTTTGTTCCTCCGTATCGAGTGGTTCAACTTCATCTTCCAATAAGGGGTCGTCATTGCCAATTGGATACTTCATTGATTTATTTATGTTAAAACTTTTCTTGTCGGCCCCAAGTTTGGTAGGAAGATTTTGATGTTTTTGTTTGAGCAAAGCTTGATAGGTTTTGAGAAAAGGTTGTCCCAACATGAGTGAGGCATCATCTAAGATGACAAAATCGGTTAGAATAGTCGTTTGATTTGTTTGAATGAGAACGTCTTCAACCATTCCCGCAACATTTTTTATTTTTCGATTAGCCAAAATGATAAGAATTTCAATTGGAAGAAAATCACCAATACCTCTTTCAAAAACATAGCTTGGCATTATATTAACGCAAAGATCTTTGTCGATTGAGATGTTACTAATATAGATGTTTTGAATAAAACATGTTAGCGGTTCTATGTTTAGTTCAATTTGTTCATCTTGTATTAGTGAAGTTTGACCTTTAGTTAAGTTAATGCTTGCTAAATATTTTATGTTAAGATTGGTAGTTAACTCTTTTAGGAACTTAACATGAGATGGAACCAAATTATGATTTTCAAAGGAAGGTTGTAGGATATGTATTTCTTGGAGGTTTTTTTGTTCCTCTTCGCAATTTACCTTTGAGGACCTACCTTCCGAATTGCTTGGGTTCGGATTTTTCATCTTCACTCGTCGATTTTTCATCAAGTTGTTTCTCCTTTGTTGGCTCTTGAGGTTTTACCTCTTCTATGATTACCTCCTTTGTACAAATAGTCTCATTCTTTTTCGTGAGATTGCTTGATTAAGAATTCTAAGTTATTGAGACTTTGTATGAGGCTTTCGGCTTCAGGTACGATTGTAGGTGGCGTCTCATACGAAATGCTGGAGTGTTCCAATCAAAACTTGAATTTGGAAGCTCAAACTGTGGCTCTTCATACGTTACGTATGAGGTTGATGGTTGGAAAAGGTAACAGTTTTGTACCGAGTGAGATTCACTGCATATGGTATAGTATGGTTCCTCATAATAACCATCATCGTAGTAGTCATAATCTCCCATGTAATATTCCATTGCTTGGATAGTACCCAGAAGATTATGTCTCTCAGAATCAGAAAGATTTTGTGAAACCGAAGGTCTACATGCCCCCGTGTTGAAAGAACACGGCCCCGTGTCCTGGATTGTGATTAATTCGGTACTAGGCATTTTTTACACGGCCTCGTGTCGAATAAGCACGACCCCGTGTTGAATAAGCACGGCCCCGTGTGAGCCTTCTGAGAAAAAGTTTTGTTTGGTTTCAGTTACTTTAGGTTGGACACAACCCCGTGTTAAGGCAGCACGACCCCTTGTTAAGCTTACTGTAACTGAAATTTTTGAAAAACGAACAGAAATTTGAACAGAAAAACTAAAAAATATGATTAGGCCGTTGATTTTAAGTTTTCTTAAAATCCTTTTGTCTCGGAAACGGCGCCAAAAACTTGACCTGAGCGAGGTGGGTATGAAATTTAGATATATTTTAAGTATTTTTCTCTTGTTTATTCAAGCTTTAAATTTATAAAAACACGATATACCACTATCACTCTCTACTTCACGCTAGGGCAAGTGCACCCATCAGTAGCGTAGTATAGTGATGGTAAAATACCGAGGTCGTCGAAGGACACAAGAGCTTTTAATACTAGATTATCGTCAACGTCTAACCGACTCAAAATTTGGAAAAAGGTTTTAACTAATTAATTTAGCAAAATAAAATAAAAGAAACAAACAAACAAGCAAGAAGGAATCACTTGGTTCCGACTCATCTTTCATGTATCCTTTGATGATTTCCACACTTTGAGTTTTTTAAGAGATTACCTTAGTTAAAGTGGCATGCCCCTCTTTTGGAGGCGACAATACTCTCAGCCATATTGGTCTGAGTCAGCAGGGGTACACCCGCAAGGCTAGAATATTGAAAGGTAATTAAGTAGGTTTGTCACACCCCAACCGATGACGGAATCATCGGGGTAGTGGCACTAGGCGAATCAGATTGATCAAGAGATTCCATGATTAGGCGAATCAGATTGATCAAGAGATTCCATGACGATCATTTTAAGGACAATAATCAACATTTAATATCCCATACTATCAAACTCATATAACCTTCAAAACAACCATTACAATTCAACAAAACCTCTTAAACACAATCCAATTCGACCTCCCCTAGATTTTATTACAAACCGTTCTAATTCAAACAAAATAAACAAACTAAACTATGCATGCAACATCCAAGGCATCCAAGCTATAAATCCTCAACCTGTTACATACGTTAAAATACAAGTCAATACAATTAAGTAAAGGTGAGCATAGGAGTTTGGATAATACTAGCATAGTCGAGAAAGCGTTTGCGAAACAATCTAATTACATATCATGATACACCAAAACGCTTAACATAACATAGGCTCATTTCTCATGCTAACTACCGTGAAAAGGCTTGCGCGACCATCCTAACTAGACCCCGTCGAGTGTTAGCCAAACTATAGTACCATACTAGCTAAGGATGCAAGTTAACGAAAATAAGTCCTAGTCACATGTTTCTAGTATCATGTGTCGAGCATATACAATCAGATTATTCGCGTGTGATAAACAGCTTTGATTTGTGCAGTGATTTTGATATAGGAACGTACGTAACACCCAAAAAGTGTATTTAAGCGAAATTGGGTCAAGTATACTCACTGTAGGTGCGTTTAGGTAAGAGTTCGGGATCTGAGAGAAGTCGGGATGAGTGCCGAATCAGCCTGTAAACGAACAGAAGTGCATAAGTCTTCCGAAAAGCCGAAACGGTGAAGTTTGAGTTGGGCAGTAGCCAAGTTCGTGCGAACTTGTGTGTAAACACACAAGTTCGAGCGAACTTGTATGGTTTTGGTAAGATTAGAGTCAAGTTCGGTCGAACTTGGTAAGATTCTTAAGAATCTTGTCAAGTTCGGGCGAACTTGTAAGGAAATCTTACAGAAGAGACAAGTTCGGGCGAACCATATTGTGTAGTTTTCTAAGAAACCAGACAAGTTCGGTCGAACTTGTGGGAATTTTTGTGAAGAATAGCCCAAGTTCAGTCGTACTTGGCCCATATGGGTGCAAGTTCGGTCGAACTTGACCAGTGAGTTGGTGATTCTTGAGCGAACTTGATGTTTTCGGGTCCAAAATCTTGCGTTTCGTGTCGTTTGCTGAGGAAATCGAGTGTTCATCCCTCCAACCCTGTGCTACTAAGCAAACTTAGGCCGGAGAGGTCTTTTAGAGTGGTTTTAGCCGTTTTACAAAAGCGTGGGCTAATCTGGACGAACTCGGGGTTCGTTCGGGTTAGTCTGGCTTGTGTAAACCAACATAAACGTCCTTGTGCTTCCAGATCTTGGATCATGAATGATAAATACTTCGTTTCTTATCAGAAAATGAACAAAACATCACCAAAAGTCCGTATTTTGTGTAAAAATCAATGCTTTAAAGGTTTTACTTAGATCTAAGCATAGATCTGAGTGAAAAACAGAAGTTTAAGGAAAAAGATGAAGATTTTTGTAAACAGAAGAGATTTGATGAAAACGAAGGCTATGCCTTGTGCGAAAATCGTTGTAAACCTTTGTAAATCATTGATAAACGTTGTCGTAGTTGAAATCTGGTCGATTCTTACTTAGGAACAGGGGGTTTTGGGTTTCGGGAGCTTAGAGCAAAGTTGCAGCAAGTTCAAATGAGAGGAATGAGCTGAGTATTTATAGGCGAAGACAAAAAGTGAGCTGGTGGAGTCTAGTTCAGCCGAACTTGCAGGTTTTCCTGCAAGTTCGCGCAAACTTGTGAGAAAGCTGAGGGAGAAGAGCCAAGTTCGACCGAACTTGACCTCTCTGAGGTGAAGTTCGAGCGAACTTGAGGTTTGAGAGGAGATTAGCTGGCCAGTCAAGTTCGACCGAATTTGGTATCACCAAGTTCGAGCGAACTTGACCCAATTATTGGGTTTTCTTCGTTTATTTCATGTTAAGTGTTCGTTTGGCGATTCGGTTTGTATTTGATAATTATGTTAAGCGTTTTAGTAAAGCGTTAAGCGTTATACTTGATGTAATAGCGCTATTTAGCGATTCGAGAGTGCGAGAGCGATGCGATAGCGATTGTAACCATAGCCAAACACACACACATACACGTAAATAACATGTAAACATATAACTAATATTACCACATAATTCCAATAACCAAATAAGTAATTGCGTTGCGATTTGCGATGAAATATGCGATGCGATTCAATAACCGTTTAGATGCGATATAACTGAGATAATACACATTAAATTAATCAACGTAACTTTTAAAACTCGAATCTCGGATTACAATAGAAGTATAGCGATAAAGATAACAACGAGAAAAATCGGAGTTGTTACAGTCTCCCCTACTTTAGGGAATTTCGTCCCGAAATTAAGCAGTGGCCGTAACAAAGAGATGCGGATATTTCGTTTTCATATCAATTTCGAGTTCCCAAGCGAACTCGGTGTCGCGTTTGCCTTCCCATCGGACCTTCACGATAGGTATGCGAGAGCGTCGGAGTTTCTTGGTTTCCCAATCCATGATTTCAACGGGTTTTTCCACGAAATGGAGTGTCTCGTTGATTTGCAGATCTTCGAGAAGGACATGTAGATTTTCTTCGGCTAGGCACTTTTTGAGATTAGACACGTGGAAAGTCGGATGTAAATTATTAAGTTCCTCCGGCAGTTCGAGTCGGTAAGCCACTTTGCCAATCCTTTTCAGAATCTTAAAGGGTCCTACGTATCGCGGCACTAGCTTTCCTTTCTTCCCGAAGCGGACCACTCCCTTCCAAGGTGCAACCTTTTGGAGAACGTGATCTCCCACTTCGAACTGTAGGGGCTTGTGTCGTTTGTCGGCGTAACTCTTTCTGACGACTCCGAGCTTTCAGGAGATTGTCTCTGATCTGGAGAATTTTGTCTGTCGTTTCTTGGATTAACTCAGGACCGGTGATTTGTGCTTCTCCGATCTCGTGCCATGCAATAGGCGATCGACATTTTCTTCCATACAGTGCCTCAAAAGGAGCCATTTGAATGCTGGTATGATAGCTATTATTGTACGAGAATTCGATCAAAGGTAAATGCGTATCCCAGTTACCACCGAAATCTATGATGCACGCACGAAGCATGTCTTCGAGGGTGCGGATCGTGCGCTCAGTCTGACCGTCGGTTTGAGGGTGAAAAACGGTACTGAGATTGAGAGTAGTACCGAGAGCGGATTGAAAAGTCTCCCAGAGACGCGAGGTAAAGCACCGTCGCGGTTAGAGATGATGTCACGAGGCATCCCGTGTCAACATATAACTTCGTCGGTATAGATTTGGGCTAGCCGTTCGACCTTAAAGTCTTCTCGTATAGCAATAAAGTGCGCAGATTTAGTGAGACGATCAACGATAACCCAAATGCTATCGTGACAGGATGAAGTGCGGGGAAGCTTAGTAATAAAGTCCATAGCTATACTCTCCCACTTCCACATCGAGATTTCAGGTTGTTCGAGTAAGCCAGAGGGCCTTTGATGTTCGGCTTTAACTTTCGAACAAGTTAAGCACTTTGAGAAGTATAAGGCGATATCCTTTTTCATGCCCGGCCACCAGTACTTAGGACGAAGGTCCTGATACATCTTGTCGGCACCGGGGTGAATGGAATATCGAGATTTATGAGCTTCGGTCATTAGCAATTTACGAAGATTATCATGACTGGGAATCCAAATGCGATCGAGATAGTAATAAATACCATTAGCCTTAGATACGAGCTGAGTTTCGGCACCACATTTCATTTCTTCTTCCAAAGTATTCTCGTTAAAACAAGCAAATTCGGCTTCGCGAATCATGATTTCGAGATCATTCAAAGCTTGAGAGTCACGAACACTATATACATAGCTTTGTTGACTTAGAGCATCGGCGACGACGTTTGCTTTGCCGGGATGGTAACGTATCTCGCAATCGTAATCGTTGAGAAGTTCAACCCATCGACTTTGTCGCATGTTTAGTTCTTTTTGATTAAAGATATGTTGTAAGCTCTTGTGGTCGGTGAAGACCGTACACTTTGTACCGTAAAGGTAGTGTCGCCATATCTTTAATGCAAAAACAACTGCACCGAGTTCGAGATCATGGGTCGCGTAGTTCTTCTCATGGATCTTGAGTTGTCGAGACGCATATGCGATACGTTGTCTCGTTGCATAAGAACACAACCAAGACCAAGATTTGAGGCATCACAATAAACAACGAAATCGTCGTTTTCGTCGGGTAAAGCGAGAATGGGAGCGTTGCATAGCATACGCTTGAGAGTTTGAAAAGCTTCCTCTTGCTTGGAATCCCAAACAAAAGGTTGATCTTTATGAGTTAAAGCGGTAAGCGGAACAACGATTTTTGAGAAGTCGGCGATGAATCGACGGTAGTAACCCGCCAATCCAAGAAATAAACGGATTTTGGAAGCATTCTTCGGCGTAATCCAACTCTTGACGGCTTCAATCTTTGTAGGGTCGACGTGAATTCGTTGACTATTAACGATGTGGCCGAGAAATTGGACTTCTTCGAGCCAGAATTCACACTTAGAGAACTTAGGATAAAGGCGATTTCCTTGGAGAAGTTCGAGGACTAAACGGAGATGACGCATGTGTTCGTCTCTCGACTTCGAGTAGATAAGGATATCATCGATGAAAACAATAACGAAGCGATCCAAGAAAGCTTTACACACACGGTTCATCAAATCCATGAAGACCGCAGGTGCATTGGTAAGACCAAAGGGCATGACCACGAATTCGAAATGGCCATAGCAAGTACGAAAGGCGGTTTTCAGAATGTCTTCTTCCAACACGCGTAACTGATGATAACCGGAACGAAGATCGATCTTAGAGAAACAAGTAGCACCTTGCAATTGATCAAATAAGTCGTTGATACGAGGAATAGGATAACGGTTCTTTATCGTGAGTTTGTTGTGCTCACGATAATCGATGCACATTTGGAACGATCTATCCTTCTTTTTCACAAAAAGGACGGGTGCGCCCCATGGCGAAGTGCTCGGGCGTATGAAACCTTTATCAAGAAGCTCTTGAAGTTGGCTTGATAGCTCGCGCATTTCTGAAGGTGCGAGATGATAAGGAGATTTAGCAACGAGATTAGCGCCTGGAATCAAATCGATACGGAATCCGACATCTTGAGTAGGGGTAAACCGGGTAAATCATCAGGAAAGACTTTAGGAAATTCACAAACAACGGGAACGTCTTTATAAGTCTTCTTTTCATTCTCTGGGTTCATGATATGGGCGAGGAAGGCAACACATCGCTTTTGCAAGCATTTGTGTGCTCGAGTACATGACAGAAGCATCAACTTCTTTGATGGAGTTTCACCATAGACATGAAGTTGATCACCGTTAGAGAGAGGGATGCGAATCATTTTATCGAAGCAAACAACTTCAGCATGATTCTCACGAAGAAAATCCATGCCTACTATGATATCGAAGCTACCTAACTGCATAGGTATGAGATTACTCGAGATGACATGATTGTTGAGATCGAGAGAACAACGACGTAGGACAAAATCAACGGTAACGGATTTTCCGGTAGCGACTTCCACATCGAAAGTCTTTAGGAGTTTAGCGCGCTTACATTTTAAAACCTTTTCGAATTCTAACGATACAAAACAGTTATCGGCACCGGTATCAAATAAACATGAAGCATAAATACCATTAACGAGAAACGTACCATTGACAACATTGTTGTCATTCTGGGCCTGGCGGTGGTTGAGATTGAAGGCTCTGCCACGCATAGCTTGTGGTTGCTGCTGCTGCTGAGGCTGCGATGCTAGCTGTTCTTGCTTGACAGGACGATTCGAACAGACATTGGCGAAATGATTCGGATCACCGCACACATAGCACACACGTGCTTTTGGAGCTTGCTGCTGGTTGGCTTGAGGAGGAGCGGGTAAGGCTGGAGCTGCTGGAGCCTGAGGAGCTGGCTGACGAGAGCCGGTACGGCAACTCACAGTAAAGTGGCCATAGATGTTGCAGTTTGTGCAAAAGCGGCAGTTTCCACCCACCACATGATGATAAGTGCACTTAGGGCACAATGGGTGAGGGTCGGTATACGCACGCTTAGCTGGAGGTGCATTCGGAGCGGCTGACTAAAGCAACTAAGGGTTTGCTAGAGCTGCGAGGGCATAGTTCTTGCTCGGGTTTCCTCTCTTGCGTCCCTGACGCTTTCCCTTTGAATCACTGGTTGGTTCGATAGCAGCAGTTGGTTCGATGATAGCTTGATTGGCGACTTTCGCATGATTCTTGAAGTAACCATCCTGAACTCGCTGATCATTGATCTCAGCGGCGAGCATGTAGGTTTCCTCGATGGTTGTGGTACGAGCAACTTTCATGAAATTTGCAACACACTCGAGTAAACCACAGATGTACTTGTTGATAGCTTTCTCCGTCGTATCAACCTGGCTGGGACAGATGATGCTCAAAATCTTAAACCAAGTAGTAAAACCGGCATTGCCAGGACCATCTTGTTTGATACCCCAAAATTCGTTCTCAAGCTTTTGTCTCTCATGCGGAGGACAGAACTCCTTCATCATCACTTCCTTGAGTTCTTCCCAAGACAGATTATAGGCTTCATCATTACCACGCCTATTTCTTTCCGCGGTCCACCAATCGAGAGCACGGGACTGAAAGACTCCGGTAGCGTTCACAGTGCGGAGGTCATCGGGGCATCCACTTTGCCTAAAGGTGACCTCAATGGCATCAAACCAATGGAACATAGAAGTCGGTCCATCATTGCCCGTGAAAGCGAGAGGTGCACAAGCCTTGAAATTCTTGAAGCTGAATCGTGGCTTGGGGTTCTCAGTTTTCGAGTCGACTGAGGAGTTACTGCTCACAGCATGAATTTCATATACGATTTGCGGGAGGACTTTTGCCACTTCTTTGGCGACTAGTGAAGTGATGCGCTTGTTGTCGCTGTGGCGTTGAGCAGTACGACGAGTATGGGATCCGAGTGACGACATCTACACAAAGATTTAGGTTAGACGAGATTCGATTATAATAGAGTTATGTTTAAAATATTTATTATAATTATTCATACAAGGCACACAACACATAAGAACATATTCACATAAGCACATAAACACGTAGGCACATAAGCACGTAAACACATAATCACATTGGCGCGTAAGAACATATTTTGCACGTATTCACCTTTCATCATAACCATGCGTAGCGCGATATGAAATGCGAGATATAAGCGATACGTAAGCGATATATAAGCGAGATAATACCACGTATGTATCCATACGTATAAGAGAGATGAGCGTTTTAGTTTGGTTGGTGTATTAATTAGCGTTTTAGATTACGAGAGCTGTGCGAGTTGTGCATACGTATATGGAGCGTAAAGCGATAAAGTGAGATTTTGATAATGCGATAAATAAATAAAGCGAGAAATCGAATAAAGCGAAAATTCTAAAAATTTAAACACATAAATAAGAATAAATTCGATGATGCGTAAATCGACGATATAGGCTTAAATCAATGGGGAGTGTCCGGGGTTTTGAGACGTTTGACACGCCAAAGTGATTCGACTACCCTTTGCATTTGGGCCCACGCTTTGGCCTAATAGCTAAACGTTCTCAACGCAAGCGGCTAACGACGTTTACCCTTCCAGTTAATACGTGTTCTAAACCATTGGCATAAATGAGACTTTGGTGAGATTGAAAATCGAAAGGCGGAATTAGTTGTTAAGATGCGGGTTTCACCCCTAACTTAACAACTTCATTCCCAGCTAGAAATGGAGATTTTCGTCGAGGTTTGGATGTCACTCTTAACAAAACGAAGATATCTCGTGATGAGTAATACGCAGAATGAGCGATCTTATTGAGAGTTCTTGGTTATCAAACTTAATCTCAACTTGATCCTCGTTTGTGGGATACGAGCGTTTCATAATCGTGTATATTGTATTAACCTTAGGGAAGGCATATTCACGCATTTATGGTAAGTAGATTAGCAATAATTCAAAGATTGGTCAATCGGGTACTTAAACATGCTACTAGGTTCAAATGGCAATTCTACCTATTATCCTAAGGAATTAGCTCTGATACCAATCTGTCACACCCCAACCGATGGTGGAATCATCGGGGTAGTGGCACTAGGCGAATCAGATTGATCAAGAGTTTCCATAACGATCATTTTAAGGACAATTATCAACATTTAATATCCCATACTATCAAACTCATATAACCTTCAAAACAACCATTACAATTCAACAAAACCTCTTAAACACAATCCAATTTGATCTCCCCTAGATTTTATTACAAACCGTTCTAATTCAAACTAAATAAACAAACTAAACTACGCATGCAACATCCAAGGCATCCAAGCTATAAATCCTCAACATGTTACATACGTTAAAATACAAGTCAATACAATTAAGTAAAGGTGAGCATACGAGTTTGGATAATACAAGCATAGTCGAGAAAGCGTTTGCGAAACAATCTAATTACATATCATGATACACCAAAACGCTTAACATAACATAGGCTCATTTCTCACGCTAACTACCATGAAAAGGCTTGCGCGACCATCCTAACTAGACCCCGTCGAGTGTTAGCCAAACTATAGTACCATACTAGCTAAGGAGGCAAGTTAACGAAAATAAGTCCTAGTAACATGTTTCTAGTATCACGTGTTGAGCATATACAATCAGATTATTCGCGTGTGATAAACAGTTTTGATTTGTGCAGTGATTTTGATATAGGAACGTATGTAACACCCAAAAAGTGTATTTAAGCGAAAATGGGTCAAGTATACTAACTGTGGGTGCGTTTAGGTAAGAGTTCGGGATCTGAGAGAAGTCGGGCGCTGGATCAGTCTGTAAACGAACAGAAGTGCATCAGTCTTCCGAAAAGCCGAAACGGTGAAGTTTGAGTTGGGCAGTAGCCAAGTTCGGGCGAACTTGTGTGTAAACACACAAGTTCGAGCGAACTTGTATGGTTTTGGTAAGATTAGAGTCAAGTTCGGTCGAACTTGGTAAGATTCTTAAGAATCTTGTCAAGTTCGGGCGAACTTGTAAGGAAATCTTACAGAAGAGACAAGTTCGGGCGAACTTATGTAGTTTTCTAAGAAACTAGACAAGTTCGGTCGAACTTGTGAGAATTTTTGTGAAGAATAGCCCAAGTTCGGTGGAACTTGGCCCATATGGGTGCAAGTTCGGTCGAACTTGACCAGTGAGCTGGTGATTCTTGAGCGAACGATGTTTTCGGGTCCAAAATCTTGCATTTTCGCGTCGTTTGCTGAGGAAATCGAGTGTTCATCCCTCCAACCCTGTGCTACTGAGCAAACTTAGGCCGGAGAGGTCTTTTAGAGCGGTTTTAGCCGTTTTACAAAAGCGTGGGCTAATATGGATGAACTCGGGGTTCGTTCGGGTTAGTCCGGCTTGTGTAAACCAACATAAACGTCCTTGTCCTTCCAGATCTGGGATCATGAATGATAAATGCTTCGTTTCATATCAGAAAATGAACAAAACATCACCAAAGTCCGTATTTTGTGTGAAAATGAATGCTTTAAAGGTTTTACTCAGATCTAAGCATAGATCTGAGTGAAAAACAGAAGTTTTATGGAAAAAGATGAAGATTTTTGTAAACAGAAGAGATTTGATGAAAACGAAGGCTATGCCTTATCCCAAAATCGTTGTAAACTTTGTAAATCATTGATAAACGTTGTCGTAGTTGAAATTTGGTCGATTCTTACTTAGGAACAGAGGGTTTTGGGTTTCGGGAGCTTAGAGCAAAGTTGCAGCAAGTTCAAATGAGAGGAATGAGCTGAGTATTTATAGGCGAAGACAAAAAGTGAGCTGGTGGAGTCTAGTTCAGCCGAACGTGCAGGTTTTCCTGCAGGTTCGCGCAAACTTGTGAGAAAGCTGAGGGAGAAGAGCCAAGTTCGACCGAACTTGACCTCTCTGAGGTTAAGTTCGAGCGAACTTGAGGTTTGAGAGGAGATTAGCTGGCCAGTCAAGTTCGACCGAACTTGGTATCACCAAGTTCGAGCGAACTTTACCCAATTATTGGGTTTTCTTCATTTATTTCACGTTAAGTGTTCGTTTGGCGATTCGGTTTGTATTTGATAATTATGTTAAGCGTTTTAGTAAAGCGTTAAGCGTTATACTTGATGTAATAGCGCTATTTAGCGATTCGAGAGTGCGAGAGCGATGCGATAGCGATTGTAACCATAGCCAAACACACACACATACACGTAAATAACATGTAAACATATAACTAATATTACCACATAATTCCAATAACCAAATAAGTAATTGCGTTGCGATTTGCGATGAAATATGCGATGCGATTCAATAAGCGTTTAGATGCGATATAATTGAGATAATACACATTAAATTAATCAACATAACTTTTATAACTCAAATCTCGGATTACAATAGAAGTATAGAGATAAAGATAACAACGAGAAAAATAAGAGTTGTTACAAGGTTATTAATGCAAATTGTGGCACCTCCCTCTTTTGGAGGCAACGCTACCCTCGGCCATATTGGTCTGAGTCAGCAGGGATACAATCCCGTAAGGCCGGTTTAAAATATTAATAGTAGTTTATTTATAAGGGAGTCAAGATGTTCTTACTTCCCCTGATTTGATGCTATCTGCCTCAAGGGAAGTCCTAATAAGCTCGACTCAAGTCCTCGCAGGATCTATACACTGAACGAGGCAAGAGTCTTACCTAAACCAACCTTCTAACCCCCTTCCAGGAAGTTAACGTGCTTTATATAGACCGTAAAGATATAAATGAGTGAATCAACAAACATGAAGGAATGATAAGATAAAATTCACTTTTATTATAAGAAACTAGTTATTAAAGTCATTAATACAAACCCAAATAAAAAGTTAACCAAAGATTGGAAATCAAAAGTAATACATAAAAGATTTCGTCTTCACCAAGTGATGTAAGAGTTAGCCAAGCATGGCTATAGTTTGACAAAGGCTCTTACGATTAATCTTGGATCCCGAGACTACTACACACTTTAAACTCAAGTGATTGTGGTGGAAGATGATGGTATTGTGATGGAGGAGTGGTGGTAGGTGTGAGAGAAATGGTTTACCAAGAGATCAGTTGGAATGAAACCAAGCACCCCTATTTGTATCTGGAAACAGAGCCTTCACACGGCCCTGTGCCTGCAGAGAACTGCCCCGTGTCTTCCTTTTTCTTTGTCTTCATTTAGTTCTTTTGTCAGATTAGATGCTCCACGAACCCGTGTGTCAACGGCACGGCCCCGTGGCCATTGTACTTGCTGTACGAACCCAGATACGCGAATTTGGAAGTTGACCACGACCCATGTCCACTGGGACATGGTCCCATGTCTCTTGTCTGCTTCTTTTTGTCTTCTTCTGCTCTGGAATCTTGAAGGGGCACGAGCCCATGCCGACTAGGAACGGCCCCATGCCAGACTCCTGATTGCTGTTTTTAGTCTTGGGGTGAAGCTCGGAGGGCCGGTATAGTGTGTTATCTGCCCGTCTTGTATTGGATTTTGACTTTAATTTGTTCCTTTTGTACAATGAAGCTCGTTTAATCCTGAAAATCAAAAGTATACAAAGAAACGTGTTTTTTCCAACATTAGTACTAAAAAGGGTTGATTTTATACCGTATTTGTTACAATTTATATGTTGCATTTGACGCATATCAAGAATATTTTTGGTGTACCGAAAATTTTGTGTCGGGTTACAAATGTACTCGAACCCGTGGCTAAGTCTATGTTATTGAGTTGGAAGATGAGGAGGATATAGAGGTTGAGGGAACTAAGGAAGATGAAAAAGAACACCAGATCTCTATCCATTCGCTAACAGGCCTCCCTTTGTACTCGACTATGCGGGTCCAAGGATCAATGGGAAACCATAAATTGCATATCCTTATTGATTCGGGATCAACTCACATCTTCATTGATAACATGTTAGCTAAGAAACTTTAATGTGAGGTTAGAGACATCGCTCCTATCAACATTGGGGTGGCGGACGAGAAAGAACTCAGGTGTACTTAGTTATGTCCCGAGTTTCAATAGGACATGCAAGGTCATTGGTTTACAACGAAAGTGTTGCTTCTAACGTTGGAAAATTACGACATGATCTTAGGGGTTCAATGGCTCCTTCCATTACAAGATATTATGTGGAACTTCCAAAAAATGACCATGCGGTTCGAATTGGAGTGTAAACAATACGAGTTGAAGGGTTTACAAAATAACAAGGTGTTGGTGTGCTCGGTAGAGAAAATGGACGGGTTACTAAATAAGCATGCAAAAAGAGATAATCTACAACTTTTTCGTTTACAATTGGCTAACCAGGGATCCGAGGCCACGTATCAATCAAGGGTTTTATGCGATCTCGGTATTCCACCCGAGAGCCTCCATTGGAAGTCGTTAGTCCGCGCCTTCACGGAGGTGTTCCAGCTTCTAAATGGGTTGCCTCCATCTCATCCATTCGACCATCGAATCGCACTCAAGGAAGGAACAAAGCCGATAAGTCAACACCCCTATAGATATCCGTCAGTACAGAAAGATGCTATAGAGAGAAAACCACATGGGAATTGTTAGATTTGGGGGTCACTCAGAATAGCCAAAGCTCTTTTGCAGCTCTGGTGGTCTTGATTAAGAAAAAACACGGCCAATGGTGCATGTGTATGGATTATCGTCATCTCAATGAGGCAACAGTTAAGGATAAGTTTCCCATTCCCTTGATTGAGGAATTGTTAGATGAGTTGGGGGTGCTACATTATTTTTGATATAACGACTCGGAAATTCGTTGTTATCTTTTTCGTTGTTTTTATCGCTGTACTTCTTTTGTAATCTCGAGATTCGGTTGATAATAAAGTTTATGTAAATTAATTATGGTATTGAATGTTATATCGCATCTAATCGCTTATTAAATCGCATCGCTAATCTCATCGCATCGCAAATCGCAGCTAATTATGTGGTTTTTATGTTATTTGTGTGTTTGTGGTTATAATTACAATCGCTATCGCATCGCTCTCGCACTCTCGAATCGCTAAATCGCAATATTATATCAACTATAACGCTTAACGCTTTAATTTAACGCTTAATATAACTAACTAATACGAACCGAATAGCCAAACGAACACTTAACGCGAAATCGACAAACGAAACTTGGTCACCAGGCCAAGTTCGGCCGAACTTGACTACCCAAGTTCGCCCGAACTTGTCTGATGACACAAGATCCTTCAAAATCCTCAAGTTCGCTCGAGCTTGTACATGCATGTACAAGTTCGGCCGAACTTGGCTATGATCCCTTGGAAATCTAGCAAGTTCGTCCGAACTTGCATGAAATTCATGCAAGTTCGACCGAACTTGACTCCACCAGCCTCACTTTTTGCCTTCTCCTATAAATACCAAGCTCTGTTCTCTCATTTGAACTTGCTGTAAGTTCGCCCAGAGCTCTCAAAACCCGAAACCTTCGTGTCCTAAGTAAGAATTAACCCAGTTTCACTGCAACAACGTTTATCAACGATATACAATGTTTTACAACGATTTTGGCACAAGGCGTAGCCTTCGTTTTCATCAAAACTCATTCTTTTACGAAAACCTTCATCTTTTTCTTCAAAACTTATGTTTTAAGCTTAGATCTACACAATACGAGTTCGTTTGGCGATAGTAGAGACTTCCCAAACACGAGATCTGCAAGATCTCGGCTTGTAAGTGATAGATATGAGAAAAAACCTTTGAAAACCATTGATTTCTACACAAAATACGGACTTTTGATGATGTTTTTGTAACATCCGTCGAAAAACGGGTTTTCAAAACCCGCTTCGTTTATTAATCGAACAATCAGTTTTAAATTTTTGTTGTTTATTTATGATTAATTTTAATTTTAAACAATACATAATTAATAAACAAATTAGGATTTAAAAGCAAAAATTGTTAAAAAGTGAAAATAAGATAATTAAAAATAAAACAAGGCTGCCGGGATTCGAACTCGGGTCAGCCGGGTCAGCCAATGACTTAACTCCCACTCATCCAACCACTCCGCCACTTGTGTTATTTGATAACATATCGAAACAATTAATTCAAATAACAAAACACAGAAATCAAATTCAGTCATTGACGCGCCCATTTCGCAGTCGCCGGAAATCCCGACGACTTCGCCAATAATTGACGGTTTCTATCGATTTAATGGAAGAATTAATCCTAACATCGGTTATAACCGATGTCTGAACCCGCGACATCAGTCGTAACCGCCGGAGAACAGCTGACCATGAATCGAGACTGAAATCAGACCCAATGCGTCTCGATTCTTCCCTATAACTACACCCACAAATCTCTGGTAGCCTTTTCGCTCAAAGTCGCACCTTTTCTCGAAGCAATTTCACTCGCCGGAAATATCCTGCCATCACCGGACTTTCGCCGGAAAACCGAGACTCACCTTAACACGGTAAACACCTCGACTCTTTCTGTTTCAATCCGTTGTTAGACTGTTACTAACTTCAATCCAACAATCAGAATCAATCCCAGACGACGTAGCCGGAATATTCAGCTCTCGCCGGAAAACCTCTGGAATTTCTAATCTCACGCTGTGAATCGGTATGATCATTCGAACTTCTGTTAACCCTTGTTTAGTACCCCACTTTCATTACTAATCAAACAAAACTGATAATTGATTCAAGCAGAAAGAATACACAAATCAGAGGCGACGTTCATTGCCGGAATTCTGAAGAAATACAATTGATCGGTACATTCGTTTCCTGAGTTCATTTTATTCATCACATTTCAACCGGTAATATGCTCGATGAACGACCCAATCAAGAACAGTTGAAAAATCGTCGACTGAGTCTTTGAGCGAAGAAGACGAAGTCGACTGTGTATTATAAGATTAATTAAAATCAGATTAATAAACGGGTTAGACACACAGTCCAGCGGTGGACTGTGTGCAAATAATAAGAACACGTCTCGAGTTCGATCCCTGCCCCAACCTCACTCCTTTAAACAAAAATGCTCTTTTTAACCGAACCGGGATAACTCACAGAATCATGTTAAGTATAATAAAAACCGGAATATTAACCAGGTTAGACACACAGTCCAGCGGTGGACTGTGTGCAACACTAACTCGCACGTCCCGGGTTCGAGACTGGTTAACGGCACCGGTTCAATGCAATTAAAATCCTTTTTAAAAATAAATGATTTTCGGATTAAGTTAAAAAGTATATAAATATAATTAAAAACAGAAATATTTCGGGTTAGACACGTAGCTCAGTTGGTAGAGTTGCGTGCACGCGTACGGGAGGTCACGGGTTCGAGTCTCACCCAGCGCACATATATAAGCGACCGGACCGGTCAACGGTCATGGTCAACGGTCAAAAGTCAACATTTTTTTATTATTTTATTTATTTATTTAATTTAAAAATCAATTAAAAATACTTAAAAATAACGTTTTTAAAGTTAGAAAATAGCCTTAAACTCACAAAAATATACCCAAAGATCCTATTAAAATTGTTAATAAAATCCACTTACTTACCGTACCTTTTCGTTATTAACTAGGTTAGTTATTCCTCGTCGATCAATCCTCTAAATTCGTGCGCAATCAACATCATTCACCGAACGCACCCAAGGTGAGTGAATCTCTACAAATTCCCCGTTTTAATCACATTTTGGGGTGTATCATTGTGTCGTTATTATTTATTTAAATTAAACACTTGTGCATTTATCATATTCATGATCAAATGTGTTGCCAATATATATCTATCGTTTGTGTGGTTAATGATTAGATTAAAGTTATCATTTTCAGTACATACATTATCATAGGCCGCCGCTCCCCATTACCTACGAGCGTGAGCTGTTCCCCATTACCTATGAGCGTGAACGAGGCGTTGCCAACATAAGATCGGCTCCGTTTGATTGAGCCTTGATCTCACATACATCATCATAGGCCGTCCGTTCCCCATTACCTATGAGCGTGAACGAGACGTTGCCAGCATATACATTGTCATTCATATCATATACTCATGCAAGGTGTTTGTGATTGTTTGTTTATATTCGTTTGTTCATGTATGATTATTGCACAATTTTCCATATTAATTCCAATAAGAAATCAATAACAAATGTTTTTAACAAGGTTCACTCGCCAACTTTTGTTGACCCAAAATTCCCCATTTTTACACATGATACAGGTGATCAAGTTGGAGCAAGAAACATATAGGGCGGCCTAGAAGAATAAACCAGTTTAGATTTTGGATTGTTTTAGTTAATTTTTCCTTTCCTTGTATTGTATGAATTTGACTTGAAACTTTGAGATGTAATTTAAATTTAATAAATATGAAACATATTAGTAAGCATCATGAGCTTTGGTGATAACCCAATTATACCCCGACTCTTATTCCGCTGCGGGTCGGGGTGGGACAGTTTTGTTCATCTTCTGATATGAAACGAAGCATCTATCATTCAAGATCCCAGATCTGGAAGCACAAGGACGTTTATGTTGGTTTACACAAGCCGGACTAATCCGAACGAACCCCGAGTTCGCCCGGATTAGCCCACGCTTTTGTAAAACGGCTAAAACAGCTCTAAAAGACCTCTCCGACCTAAGTTTGCTCAGTAGCACAGGTTTAGAGGGATGAACACTCGATTTTCCTCAGCAAACGACGCGAAAACGCAAGATTTTGGACCCGAAAACATCAAGTTCGCTCGAGAAACAACAAGCACAACAGGTCAAGTTCGACCGAACTTGTACCCAAATGGGTCAAGTTCGACCGAACTTGAGCCAATTTCATCAATCTTCTCACAAGTTCGCTCGAACTTGCCTCATTTCCCAAGAAATCAAGCAAGTTCGCCCGAACTTGTCTTTCCAGTAAGAGTTTCCTTACAAGTTCGCCCGAACTTGACAAGATTCCTGAGAATCTTACCAAGTTCGACCGAACTTGACTCACAACTCACCATAACCATACAAGTTCGCCCGAACTTGGCTACTGCCCAACCAAGACTTAAGCGTTTCAGCCTTTCGGAGACAGATGCACTTCCGTTCGCGTATGCACGCTGATCTGGCGCTCTTCTCGACTCTCCTCAGATCCCGAACTCTTACCTAAACGCACCCACAGTGAGTATACTTGACCCATTTTCGCTTTAATGCACTTTTTGGGTGTTACATACGTTCCTATATCAAAATCACTTCACAAATCAAAACTGTTTATCACACGCGAATAATCTGATTTTATATGCTCGATACGTGATACTAGAAACATGTGACTGGGACTTATTTTCGTTAACTTGCCTCCTTAGCTAGTATGGTACTATAGTTTGGCTAACACCCGACAGGGTCTAGTTAGGATGGTCGCGCAAGCCTTCTCACGGTAGTTAGCATGAGAAATGAGCCTATGTTATGTTAAGTGTTTTGGTGTATCATGATATGTAATTAGATTGTTTCGCAAACGCTTTCTCGACTATGCTAGTATTATTCAAACTCGTATGCTCACCTTTACTTAATTGTATTGACTTGTATTTTAACGTATGTAACAGGTTGAGGATTTATAGCTTGGATGCCTTGGATGTTGCCTGTGTAGTTTAGCTTGCTTTATTTAGTTTGTTTTAGTTTAGCTTGCTTTATTTAGTTTGTTTTAGAACGGTTTGTAATAAAATCTAGGGGAGATCGAATTGGATTGTGTTTAAGAGATTTTTGTTGAATTGTAATGGTTGTTTGAAGATTGTATGAGTTTGATAGTATGGGATATTAAGTTTGATTATTGTCTTTGAATTAATCGTTATGGAATCTCTTGATCAATCTGATTCTCCTAGTGCCACTACCCTGATGATTCCGCCATCGGTTGGGGTATGACAGATTGGTATTAGAGCGCCATAACTTAGGATAATAGGTAGAATTGCCATGATTTGACCTAGTAGCATGTTTAAGTACCCGATTGACCTATCTTTGACTTAAATGATTAAACTACTTGCCATAAATGCTTAAATGTGCCTTTCCTAAGGCTAATATAATAATACACGCTTGGAAACGCTCGCACCACGCCAGACGAGTGATCAAGTCGAGAATAGGTGTGAAAACCGAGAACTCTCGATGAGATCATTCACTCCGCGCATTCTCTTGCACGAGGTATCTTCGTTGAGTTAGGAGTGATATCCAAACCTCGACGAAAATCTCCATCTCTATCTAGGAATAAAGTTGTTAAGTTAGTGGTGAAACCCGCATCTTAATAACTAATTCCGTGTTTCGATTTTCAATCTCACCAAAGTCTCGGTTATGCCGATGGTTTGGAACACGTATTAACTGGAAGGGTAAACGCCGTTAGCCGCTCGCGGTGAGAGCGTTTATCTATTAGGCCAAAACGTGGGTCCAAATGCAAAGGGTAGTCGAACCACTTTGGCGTGTTAAATGTCTCAAAACCCGGACACTCCCAATTGATTTAAGCCTACATCGTCGATTTACGCATCATCGAGTTTATTATTATCTATGTGTTTAAAATTTTGAGAATTTTAGCTTTATTCGATCTCTCGCTTTGATGATTTATCATATCATCGATTTCTCGATTTATCGCATTTACGCTCCATCGAATGTATGCACAACTCGCACAGCTCTCGAAATCTAAAATGATAAATTAATACACCAACAAAACTAATCGCTTAACTCGCTTACACCTATGAGGATATGACTGTCTCATACGCGATATTATCTCGCTTTTATAAATATATCGCATATATCTCGCTCGTATCTCGCATCTCATATCGTGCTACGCATGATGGTTAATTAGAAGGTGAATACGTGCAAAATGTGTGCTTACGTGGATTATGTGCTTACGTGCTTATGTGCCTACATGTCTACGTGTCTACGTGTTTATGTGATTTTGTGCCTTGTATGAATAATAATAATAAATATTTAAACATAACTCTATTATAATCGAATCTCATCTAATCTAAATCCTTCGTGTAGATGTCTTCAATGGGATCGCACACCCGTAGGAACCTCCAGCGCAGCAACGCCGACAAGCGTATTGCCACCATGGTAGCCAAGGAAATGGCTAAGGTCATCCCGCAAATCGTCTCAGAAATCCATGCTGTGAGCAGTAACTCGTTAGTTGACTCGAAAGCTGAGAACCCCAAGTCATGGTTCAGCTTCAAAAATTTCAAGGCTTGTGCACCTCTCGCCTTCACGGGCAACGATGGACCGACATCTATGTTCCATTGGTTTGACGCCATCGAGGTCACCTTTAGGCAAAGTGGATGCCTCGATGACCTCCTCACCGTGAACGCTACCGGAGTCGTCAAGTCCCGTGCTCTTGACTGGTGTACCGCCGAAAGGAATAGGCGCGGTAATGATGAAGCCTACAATCTATCTTGGGAGGAACTCAAGGAAGTAATGATGAAGGAGTTCTGTCCTCCACACGAAATGCAAAAGCTCGAGAATGAGTTTTGGGGCAATAAACAGGATGGTCCCGAGAATGCTGGATTCACTGCTCGGTTTAAGATTTTGAGCATCATCTGTCCCAGCCAGGTTGATACGACTGAGAAAGCTATCAACAAGTACATCCGTGGTTTACCCGAGTGTGTTACAAGTTTCATGAAAGCTGCTCGTACTACAACCATCGAGGAAACCTTCATGCTCGCCGCTGAGATCAATGATCAGCGAGTCCAAGATGGGTATTTCAAGAATCATGCAAAAGAGGAAACCCGAGTAAGAACTATGCTCTCGCCGCTCTAGCAAACCCGCAGCCGCTTCACTCAGCCGCTCTGAACGCACCTCCAGCTAAGCGTGCGTATACCGGACCTCACCCTATGTGCCCTAAGTGCACTTATCATCATGCCGTTGGTGGCAAGTGCCGTTTTTGCACAAACTGCAATATCTACGGTCATTTTACTGTGAGTTGACGATCAGGCCCTCGTCAACCAGCTCCTCAGGCTCCAGCAGCTCCAGCTTTACCCGCTCCTCCTCAAGCGAATCACCAGCAAGCCCCAAAAGCACGTGTGTTGATCCGAATCATTTCGCCAATGTCTGTCCGAATCGTCCTGTCAAGCAAGAGCAGCCAGCACCGCAGCCTCAGCCACACAGCAGCAGCAGAACCACAAGCTACGCGTGGCAGAGCCTTCAACCTCAATCACCGCCAGGCCTAGAATGACAACAATGTTGTCAATGGTACGTTTCTCGTTAATGGTATTTATGCTTCATGTTTATTTGATACTGGTTCCGATACTGTTTTGTATCATTAGAATTCGAAAAGGTTTTAAAATGTAAGCGCGCTAAACTCCCAAAGACTTTCGATGTGGAAGTCGCCACCAGAAAATCCGTACCGTAACCTCCGTCCTACGTGGTTGTTCTCTCGATCTCAATAACCATGTCTTCTCGATCAATCTCATACCTATGCAGTTAGGTAGCTTCGATATCATAGTAGGTATGGATTTTCTTCATGAAAACCATGCTGAAGTTGTTTGTTTCGATAAAATGATTCGCTTCCCCCTCTCAGATGGTGATCAACTTCATGTCTATGGTGAAACTCCCTCAAAGAAGTTGATGCTTTTGTCATGTACTCGAGCACACAAATGCTTGCAAAAGCGATGTGTTGCCTTCCTCGCTCATATTGTGAACCCGGAGAAAGAAAAGAAGACTTATAAAGATGTTCCCGTTGTTTGTGAATTTCCTAAAGTCTTTCCCGACGATTTACCCGGTTTACCCCTTACTCGAGATGTTGAATTCCGTATCAATTTAATTCCCGGAGTTACTCCAGTTGCTAAAGCTCCTTATCGCCTCACACCCTCAGAAATGCGCGAGCTATCAAGCCAACTTCAAGAGCTTCTTGATAAAGGTTTCATACGCCCGAGCACTTCGCCATGGGGCGCACCTGTCCTTTTCGTGAAAACGAAGGACGGATCGTTCCGAATATGCATCGATTATCGTGAGCACAACAAACTCACGATAAAGAACCGCTACCCTCTTCCTCGTATCGACGATTTATTTGATCAGCTTCAAGGTGCTACTTGTTTTTCTAAGATCGACCTTCATTCCGGCTATCATCAATTGCGCGTGTTGGAAGAAGATATTCCGAAAACCGCCTTTTGTACTCGCTATGGCCATTTCGAATTCGTGGTCATGCCTTTTGGTCTTACCAATGCACCCGCGGTTTTCGTGGATTTGATGAACCGTGTGTGTAAAGCTTTCTTAGATCGTTTCTTTATTTTTTCATCGATGATATCCTTATCTATTCGAAGTCGAGAGACGAACACGCGCGTCATCTCCATTTAGTCCTCGAACTTCTTCAAGGTAAGCGCCTTTATGCTAAGTTCTCTAAATGTGAATTCTGGCTCGAAGAAGTCCAATTTATCGACCACATCGTTAATAGTCAAGGAATTCACGTCGACCCTGCAAAGATCGAAGCCGTCAAGAGTTGGATTACACCTAAGAATGCTTCCGAAATCCGTTCATTTCTTGGATTTGCGGGTTACTACCGTCGATTCATCGCCGACTTTTCAAAAATCGTCGTTCCGCTTACTGCTTTAACTCATAAAGATAAACCTTTTGTTTGGAATCCAAGCAAGAGGAAGCTTTTTAGACTCTCAAGCGTATGCTATGCAACGCTCCCGTTCTCGCTTTACCCGATGGAAACGACGATTTCGTTGTTTATTGCGATGCCTCTAATCTTGGTCTTGGTTGTGTTCTTATGCAACGAGACAAGGTTATCGCGTATGCGTCTCGTCAACTCAAGATCCACGAAAGAACTACACAACCCTCGATCTCGAACTCGGTGTAGTTGTTTTTGCATTAAAGATATGGCGACACTACCTTTACGATACTAAGTGTACGGTCTTCACCGACCATAAGAGCTTACAACATATCTTTAATCAAAAAGAACTAAACATGCGACAGTGTCGATGGGTTGAACTTCTCAACGATTACGATTGTGAGATACGCTACCATCCCGGCAAAGCAAACGTCCTCGCCGATGCTCTAAGTCGACGAAGCTATGTGTATAGTGTTCGTGACTCTCAAGCTTTGAATGATCTCGAAATCATAATTTGCTCCGCTCAATTCGCCTGTTTTAACAAGAATACTTTGTAAGAAGAAATGAAATGTGGTGCCGAAACTCAGCTCGTATCTAAGCCCAATGGTATTTATTACTATCTCAATCGCATTTGGATTCCCAGTCGTGACAATCTTCGTGAATTGCTAATGACCGAAGCTCATAAATCTCGATATTCCATTCATCCCGGTGCCGACAAGATGTACCAGGACCTTCGTCCTAAGTATTGGTGGCCGGGCATGAAAAAGGATATCGCCTTGTACGTCTCAAAATGCTTAACTTGTTCGAAAGTTAAAGCTGAACATCAAAGGCCCTCTGGTTTACTCGAACAACCCGAAATCCCGATGTGGAAGCGGGAGAGTATAGCTATGGACTTCGTTACTAAACTTCCCCTCACTTCATCCAGTCACGATAGCATTCGGGTTGTTGTTGATCGTCTTACTAAATCCGTGCACTTTATTGCTATACGAGAAGACTTTAAGGTCGAACGGTTAGCCCGAATCTATACCGACGAAGTGATATGTCGACACGGGACACCTCGTGACATCATTTTTTACCGCGACAGTCGCTTTACCTTGCGTCTCTGGGAGACTTTTCAATCCGCTCTCGGTACTACTCTCAATCTCAGTACCACTTTTCACCCTCAAACCGACAGTCAGACTGAACGAACGATCCGCACACTCGAAGACATGCTTCGTGCGTGCATCATAGATTTCGGTGGTAACTGGGATACGCATTTACCTTTAATCGAATTCTCGTACAATAATAGTTATCATACCAGCATTCAAATGGCTCCTTTTGAGGCACTGTATGGAAGAAAATGTTGATAGCCCATTGCATGGCACGAGATTGGAGAAGCACAAATCACCGGCCCGAGCTAATTCAAGAAACAACCGACAAGATTCTCCAAATCAGAGACAATCTCTTGAAAGCTCGGAGTCCTCAAAAGAGTTATGCCGATAAACGCCGCAAGCCCCTACAGTTCGAAGTGGGGAGATCACGTTCTCCTAAAGGTTGCACCATAGAAGGGAGTGGTCCGCTTCGGCAAGAAAGGAAAGCTAGCGCCTCGATACGTTGTTCCCTTTAAGATTCTAGAAAGAATCGGTAAAGTAGCCTATCGTCTCGAATTACCGGAGGAACTTAACAACGTGCATCCGACTTTCCAAGTGTCTAACCTCAAGAAATGCCTAGCCGAAGAAAATCTCTGCGTACATCTCGAAGATCTGCAAATCAACGAGACGCTCCATTTCGTGGAAAAACCCGTTGAAATCATGGATCGGGAGACCAAGAAACTCTGACGCTCTCGCATACCTATCGTGAAAGTCCGATGGGAAGGCAAACGCGGAGCCGAGTTCACTTGGGATCTCGAAAGTGATATGAAAAAGAAATATCCGCACATCTTTGTTGTGGCCGCTGCCTAATTTCGGGACGAAATTCCCTAAAGTAGGGGAGACTGTAACAACTGGGAAATTCGTTGTTATCTTTTTCCTTGTTTTTATCGCTGTACTTCTTTTGCAATCCTGAGATTCGGTTGATAATAAAGTTTATATTAATTAATTATGGTATTGAATGTTATATCGCATCTAATCGCTTATTAAATCGCATCGCTAATCTCATCGCATCGCAAATCGTAGTTAATTATGTGGTTTTTATGTTATTTGTGTGTTTGTGGTTATAATTACAATCGCTATCGCATCGCATCGCTCTCGCACTCTCGAATCGCTAAATCGCAATATTAGATCAACTATAACGTTTAACGCTTAATATAACTAACTAATACGAACCGAATAGCCAAACGAACACTTAACGCGAAATCGGCAAACGAAACTTGGTCACCAGGCTAAGTTCGGCCGAACTTGACTAACCCAAGTTTGCCCGAACTTGTCTGATGACACAAGGATCCTTCAAAATCCTCAAGTTCGCTCGAGCTTGTACATGCATGTACAAGTTCGGCCGAACTTGGCTATGATCCCTTGGAAATCTAGCAAGTTCGTCCGAACTTGCATGAAATTCATGCAAGTTCGACCGAACTTGACTCCACCAGCCTCACTTTTTGCCTTCTCCTATAAATACCAAGCTCTGTTCTCTCATTTGAACTTGCTGTAAGTTCGCCCAGAGCTCTCAAAACCCGAAACCTTCGTGTCCTAAGTAAGAATTAACCCAATTTCACTGCAACAACGTTTATCAACGATCTACAATGTTTTACAACGATTTTGGCACAAGGCGTAGCCTTTGTTTTCATCAAAACTCATTCTTTTACGAAAACCTTCATCTTTTTCTTCAAAAACTTCTGTTTTAAGCTTAGATCTACACAATACGAGTTCGTTTGGCGATAGTAGAGACTTCCCAAACACGAGATCTGCAAGATCTCGGCTTGTAAGTGATAGATATGAGAAAAACCTTTGAAAACCATTGATTTCTACACAAAATACGGACTTTTGATGATGTTTTGTTCGTCTTCTGATATGAAACGAAGCATCTATCATTCAAGATCCCAGATCTGGAAGCACAAGGACGTTTATGTTGGTTTACACAAGCCGGACTAATCAGAACGAACCCCGAGTTCGCCCGGATTAGCCCACGGTTTTATAAAACGGCTAAAACAGCTCTAAAAGACCTCTCCGACCTAAGTTTGCTTAGTAGCACAGGGTTGGAGGGATGAACACTCGATTCCTCAGCAAACGACGCGAAAATGCAAGATTTTGGACCAGAAAACATCAAGTTCGCTCGAGAATCACCAGCACAACATGTCAAGTTCGACCAAACTTGTACCCAAATGGGTCAAGTTCGACCGAACTTGAGCCTTCATCAATCTTCTCACAACTTCGCTCGAACTTGCCTAATTTCCCAAGAAATCAAGCAAGTTCGCCCGAACTTGTCTTTCCAGTAAGAGTTTCCTTACAAGTTCGCCCGAACTTGACAAGATTCCTGAGAATCTTACCAAGTTCGACCAAACTTGACTCACAACTCACCATAACCATACAAGTTCGCTCGAACTTGTGTGTTTATACACAAGTTCGCCCCAACTTGGCTACTGCCCAACCAAGACTTAACCGTTTCAGCCTTTCGGAGACTGATGCACTTCCGTTCGCGTATGCAGGCTGATCCGACGCTCTTCTCGACTCTCCTCAGATCCCGAACTCTTACCTAAACGCACCCACAGTGAGTATACTTGACCCATTTTCGCTTTAATGCACTTTTTGGGTGTTACATACGTTCCTATATCAAAATCACTTCACAAATCAAAACTGTTTATCACACGCGAATAATCTGATTGTATATGCTCGATACGTGATACTAGAAACATGTGACTGGGACTTATTTTCGTTAACTTGCCTCCTTAGCTAGTATGGTACTATAGTTTGGCTAACACCCGACGGGGTCTAGTTAGGATGGTCGCGCAAGCCTTTTCACGGTAGTTAGCATGAGAAATGAGACTATGTTATTTTAAGTGTTTTGGTGTATCATGATATGTAATTAGATTGTTTCGCAAACGCTTTCTCGACTATGCTAGTATTACTCAAACTCGCATGCTCACCTTTACTTAATTGTATTGACTTGTATTTTAACGTATGTAACAGGTTGATGATTTATAGCTTGGATGCCTTGGATGTTGCATGCGTAGTTTAGCTTGCTTTATTTAGTTTGTTTTAGAACGGTTTGTAATAAAATCTAGGGGAGATCGAATTGGATTGTGTTTAAGAGATTTTTGTTGATTTGTAATGGTTGTTTGAAGATTGTATGAGTTCGATAGTATGGGATATTAAGTGTTGATTATTGTCTTTGAATTAATCGTTATGGAATCTCTTGATCAATCTGATTCGCCTAGTGCCACTACCCCGATGATTCCGTCATCGGCTGGGGTGTGATATTTGAAGCTGGACTTACGTTTCGGGTATCATCAGGTGTCACACCCTCAAATTCCACATGTAGGATTTTACCGCGAGGCGTGTGACTGACCAGGATCTAGCCACTAATCATGTTAAAACAACCATTTAAAATAATAAAAGCATCACTATCAACATGATTAGCAATAAGGTTTTAATTTGTTCAAAAGACAGTTTATGTTGCAGCGGAAAATGAAGTTAAAAACCAACAGGGACTTCCAACCATAAGTTAAATAAATGTTCCAAAACAATAAGTTTAAATGAACCACCCACTCCAGCCGATTGCAACGCCCGTCCATAGCTGTACCTACTGACCTGCAAAGCATGCAACTACGAGTCAACAACAAAGTTGGTGAATTCACAAATTTGAGTTTAGTAAAAGTAAAGTTCACAAAGTTTTGATTTAAGTATGACTCGGGTAGCTAACCCTCATCATATGACTAAACTGTGTACCGAATGTTGACGTTTCGTTTGTGCCCTCAATAGTATCAACATTAAAGCAAGAGTGAAGGTTAGAAGTTCATGCCCGGCCTCCATCACGGTGTGAGGTTTGTCAAACCTAATAGCGCTATCAACTAATACCCCGCGTATGCCCACCCGGCAATCTAATCGGTAAAATGTAGGGACTTTCATGATGGAGTTTTTGTTTAGTCCAAGTGTACTATCCACCTCCAGTGAATAGCATGTTTCAGTGATCCACAAAAGGATGCGCGCGTAGTCCAAATCAGGTCTACCGTAAAAATGTTGTCCCAAACCAGGGACGCATGCTTTTAGAAAAGAGTTGTGAACTCACCTTAGTTTGCTCGGTAGTACACTTGAAAGGTAATCAGGAACGCCAAATTTGTCCTGATATATTTACCGTTTCAATTAGTTCAGTTTATGAATTCCTACACATAATCTAACACATAGTCACCGAATCACGTTTTCATGCAGTTACTAGTTTAGGTAAGTTTGTGCATATAATCATATCTTTCCATATAACGCATTCGAAGACTCAAGAAACATCAATTTTTATTAACTTTCGACCCGGTACAGCCGATTAAAGTCGTCTGTAACATTCTGGACAGAACTGTTTACACCCAATACTTAAAAGAAATGTGTTTATAATAGTGCTAACATACTATATAATTACTAAAACGCCTAATAGTACCCAATCCAGTTTAATCATTGAATTCCCATTAAGCTCATGTTATCACATAAAACCCTAGTACATTAATGACCCAGACTTAATCAACCAAGTCTTATTACTGTGAACTACACAAACTCTTATTGTTGGAGAAACCAACACAAGTTTTCTTTATAAAAGAAAACATCCATTAAACTTTTCAAATAATAGTAAAATGTCAATTTTTAGCCAACTTTAACAAATAACAGTCAACTTTGATTATTTCTAAATGAAATTTTATAGCCAAATAATTTGTTAAAAACAACTGCTTTCTAAAGCATGCCTAACTAGATTGGTTTGACAACATAATTCAACTGATCCGTAGACCGTAATGGGTCGAACATGAGTGTGCATTATCTTGGAACAAAATGATAGATGAAGCAGAACCTTGCTTTTAAATTGCTCTATATAACTTATTGGTCTGTTGGATGTAGTACTTCATCCGCAACCTTTAACAATTTATTATATTTACACCCTTCATAAAAGAACACAACAACTTGTGTTCTACTTGTTTTTTTTTTTTATAAGTGTTTAGTAAATAATTCCCTGAATTAATTTAGAACTCAAGCTTAATTGTTTAAATAATAGATCAGAAAGTGAATGCCAAGAAACTAACCAAGCCATAGAAGGAGTCTTTAACATGGTTATCTTTATATTGATAGTTTTAGTCATCGGAAGAATCGAAACAAAACCAAAATTTGAATATCTATAATTGTATCAGAAGATTTAATTTAGTACCTTATTATTCGAATGGAGCAGACCGGAACAAGTCAGGTAGTGAGACGAGATCGGCGAAACAAAAGTGACCATGAATCATACTGGACTGGACTGAATGGAATACGAGTGGCGGTGTAGTATGGTGGTATGGTCTTACGACGCACACGGTGTATCTCTGCAGAACTAGCGGATAAGAACGAGAAGAGAGTATAACAAAGATGAGTAACGTCATTACGAATTGGTTCATACCTAGCTCGTCCCTCGGAACTAGTTGCGACGGACAGACTGGAATGGTGTGGTGGTGGTGTGGTGGTGCTGTGGTGGGCTTCTAACGGAACAACCATAACAACTTCGAACGGTTTCAAAGTTTGAATGGTTTTGTTTTGATTAATAAAGAGGATATCGCATCCATATCGCTTCCTGAATTTTTGGTTGATTTGTCTTGAAAGTGATAATGATTTATTTGAATAATATGGATGGTGATGAACTGAAAGTTGAGTGATAACTCAAGAAAAGGAATGATGGGAAGATAATGGAAATCTAGATGTTATTATACTTATTTCTTTCATTTTTTTTTCAAACGTAAGAGCACAAAAGCATGCACATGCATGCCCTTTTTTATTTATACCATAACAATAAAGACTTTTAATTATATAAAAGGAAAAGGGCACTAAGGTTGTTACATTATGTTATACGGATGTTTAGTTAATATATAACGAATTTTCATAACTCGTGTGATATACGGAACATAAGTAAAACAAAATAAGAAAAGTTAGCAGTTTAACCTCGAAAAAATGTAGGTTGTCACATCAGGTGCGCATGGCACCCGAAGACGTCCACAAAACTGCGTTTCTAACCCACGAGGGGCATTACGAATTCCTCATTATGCTGTCCGGTCTCACGAACGCACCAGCAACGTTCCAAGCCTTATGAATCATGTGTTTTGTTCTATGTTACGAAAAGGAGTATTGGTTTTCTTTGATGCCATATTGGTCTATAGTCGAGATGAACAACAACATGTGCAACATTTGAAACAAATCCTTTCAACTATGAAATAAAATAGGTTGTTTGCAAAAGAATCTAAATGTGTGTTCAGGGGTCGAGCGGTAGATTAGTTGGGCCATATAATCTCTGGGGAAGGGGTGAAGATGGACCCGGTGAAGATAGAGGTGGTTTAACAATGGTTTGTACCCAAAACCATTAGGCAACTCTAGGGGTTTTTGGGCTTAGCGGGGTATTACCAACGCTTTATCCGATCATTTGGCATGATTGCAAAACCTCTTACCAATATCCTCAAGAAGGATGCGTTCCGATGGAGTGAAGATGCCCAAGACGCGTTTGAGCGACTCAAAGCGGCTTTGTCATCGGCCCTGGTTCTGGTTCTTCTGGATCCTAAGAAACAATTTGTAATTGAAACAGATGCGTCGGTGGGTGGAATTGGGGCGGTTGCTCATGCAAGAGCGTCACCCAGTCACGTTTCTAAGTCGGGATCTCTCACCGAAACAAGATGCATTATCGGTTTATGAAAAGGAGTTGTTAGAGATTATGGTGGCAGTGAAACAATGGCATTATTACCTCATCACTGGCACGTTTGTTATCCGTACAGATCGGAGAAGTTTGAAGCACCTTTTAACTAAAAAGGTGACCACTCCGTTGCAACATAAATGGCTAGCAAGACTGATGAGTTACGATTATTGCATTGAGTATAAATAAGGTCGGGAGAACGTCGCGACTGATGCCTTATCTCGGGTCTAAGGCGGTACTCTCTTTACGATGGCTATTTCATAGCTGGAACTCATCTTGTTGCAAAGAATTTTGGATAGTCAATGTGGAGATATTGAAGTGCAAAACATAGTACAAAGGCTGAATAAAGGTGAAAATGTGCCAAGCTTTACATGGAACGGGAAGTGACTAGCCAAGGAAGAGCGCATGGTGGTAGGGGCTGATACAAATTTAAGAGAGGATATTGTGAAAATTTGCCATGAGTCCGCCATGGTGGGTCATTCGGGAGTACGAGCTACAACTCAACGGGTTTAGGGTATGTTTTTTTAGAAGGGAATATCGAAGGTGGTCCGTCGGATACTACGAGCATGTGATGTGTGCATATGAGCCAAACACGAAAACATTGCCACGCCGGGGTTGTTACAACCATTACCGAATCCCGACACTATCTTTACTGACATCTCGATGGTCTTTATAGGTAGGTTACCAAAGGTCAAGGGTGAGGATATATATTCGTGGTGGTAGACCGACTTACAATATATAGCCATTTCATGACGTTGGGTCATCTGTTCTCTGCTAAGGAGGTGGCTCAGGTCTTCCTCGATAACATGTTTAAAATCCACGGGTGTCCTAAGTCAATTGTTTCTGATCATGACACGATATTTTTGAGTGCCTTCTGGACGAAGTTTTTAAACCTTCAAGGAATAGTGGCTAACTTGTCTACCGCATACCATCCACAGTCGGACTGTCAAACAGAGGTAGTAAATAGTTGTTTAGAGGGTTATTTGGGGTGTACGGTGATGGAAAATCCTCATACTTGGGCCAAATGGGTGTCACTAGAGGAATGGTGGTATAATACCACGTTTCACTCGTCGTTAGAAAAATCTCCTTTTGAGGCTCTATACGGGTACCGCCCTCCTTTGCATATACTGTACATTCCTCGGGATACTAGTGACTGAGACGTGGATGAGATGATGCAAGACCGTGTGACAACGATTAAGTTGATAAAACGATCATTACTCAAGGCTCAGAATCGCATGAGGCAACAAGCGGATAAACATAAGACGAAGCGGGTTTTTGAACCAAGGGCATTGGTGTATTTAAAATTTCAGCCATATATGCAGAAATCGTCGAGGGTCTACAAGCATTCGAAACTCACTTCTAAGTATTTCGGGCCTTTTATGATTTTGGAGAAAGTGGGTAACGTTGCGTATCGTTGGATTTACCGGAAGAGGCGCAAATTCACCCCGTTTTCCGTGTGTTCTTGCTGAAGGAGGCTGGTGGACCACCAACTAAGATCATTCCTCTTCTGGTAGAAGCTCGTTTCACTCTTCCACCCCATGCTGTTTTGGATTGGAAGCTAGTTAAAAGGAGGAATCCTGCGACGATGAAGGTGCTAGTTCATTGGAAGGGTCAAGCAACACAAGATGCTACATCAGAGTTCCTGGACGAGTTAAGGTTGCGTTTTCCTGATTTTGCAAAGCTCACTTCTTGAGGTCAAAAAGTGCTAAGGGGGAAGTCTTGATACGAACAAGCTGGTCTCATTTACTTTTATTTTTGTTTATTATCTTTTTGCATGTTTGAGGGATCATTGTGGCCTTTTGGTATTTTCTTGGATGTCTTGTGTAAACTTGGAATTATGATTTGGTTTTTTAACCTAGTACTAGTATATCGTTGCAACCGGGTCAAATAGTCGAATTGGGTATTTATATTGCCTGGATCGATTGCCAAAACGACGTTTACTTTTTGAACATTGTGACCACTCACTCACTGACCTGTGATTAAATTCGTCTGTGCTTGAATCCTTTGGTATGTCAATCTTCTGCTAGTATATCTATTGATTTATTCACATTGTAGTTTAGGGTTTCTTTCATCTTCATGCTCCAATTTTGTAGTTCAGGGTTGAAGTAACATCATGAGAGTACATATTCATAGAATCATAGCTGCTTGCTTTTTGTTTTGTCTTAAAAAGTCCTAAATGATCTCTTAATTAATCTATGTTACACGAATTACTTTTATTGTTTCTGGAATGAAAAGTTTGAAGATGAAGAATATGTGCATAAGGGATATATATATATATATATATATATATATATATTTGAAAAGAAAAAAACTTTGATTACATGTACATGAAACTTAACTTCTCTGAATTTTTCCAAGAAGTTGAGGTTTGTGGAATTTGATTATTCTGTTTGTGGGTTTCATCTTATGAAACCTAAAATTATTATTGTCTATTTTGATCTCTCTATGTATCATGTATGACAACATTGTTTAGGATTACTATTGCTATTTTTAATCTTTCTAGTGATTTTGCAGTTAAGAGTTATTTTAGTATTTTAGCTCGTTAAGGTATTTTGTTATAAATAGTGAGTCTTTGACCTCGGATATGGGAGATCCCTACTTACGGAATTGTAGAGAATTTCTTTGTGGTATTCTTGATTTAGAGAGCTCAAATCATTTTGCAATGATGTAATAAAGGGACCATGGTTTAAAAAGTGTGCTTGAGCAGTCAAGGCGATGAGAAAGCACTTGAACAATGCTGAAGCGCAACGATCCCATGGGGTGGGCTGGAGGCAGCACTTCCGATAGGAATCAGTGGAAGATAGCTGGTTTTGCTCGGAGCCGGTGTTGCTGGTTGCCGGAGGAAGTAGAGGGGACGAGGTCACATGAGGAAAACAAGAAAGAAAATGAAAAGGCAAACTTTAAACGTGGAGTCTTGAGTCTTTGGCTAGCTATAGTGCAAAGTAGTTTTGTTCACTAGACAAAGTGCATACTGCAATTTTCTTTTCATACTTGTCACTGAGTCAGTATACGGATGTCAACAAAGAGTAAAGAGAAAGGAGGGTCAAATCCAAAGGATAAGCACTTAAAGCAGGAGTCGGGATCATAACCGAACGAGATGGTGTAAACTCTTACGAGAGGCACCTATAGAATTGGAATGTGACGATGATGCTGTTTGAGGCCACTCCGCACAGGCAGATATGGATCACTCATGGGAAAGTCTAATGGGGTGGATCCAGGGTAGATCTCAACAATCTCAAAAGGGTTGTTTGTGTGAGTAGTTCTAAGCTATTATGCATGTGGGATTATATAAACATGTTTGTATTGTTGGCGGGTTAATTGCTAGGAATATTAGAGCAAAAGGTCGAGGGAACGTTCTTTAAAGAAAGGAAACCAAATAAAAGATAATTACTAATGCGACTTCAACTTGCGTTAAATTGTAGCCTGGCCCCACCCCGCCTTTATATTACGGCCTGTGCTGGTACATCAAATCAATGTGCTTGTCCTTATTAGTACTCCTCCCCAACAGCCACTAGGTGGGAATTCGGAAACTGAAATGATACCCACGTAGGCTTGTTAGTTCTTAGACGTGATCCAGCACCTTTTAGTTGGGACCGAATTCTAGAAGAATTAAAAAAGTATAGCAAGAGAGGATGAAACACCAGACAAGAACTGTATAGTTTAAAGCTTGAAGCTGGCTTTACTATAAGCATCGTCTCTACCGGTTACAGCTACCTGAAAATCCTGAAACGTAAACTGTTCATCCAGATTTTCACATGTATCCCAAGGCAATTAGTGCTAACATAGCAAATTTGAAATTTTGAACAAGTGGAAGGAGTTTGAGACCGGGATAACGGCCGACTGAGAAATGTTAATGAAGTTGAACGATTTACTAGGATACAAAGCTACTTGAGGTGTGAGGCGCCAGAGGTGGTGCCTGGAGACGTGAGGTTCTAAATGAATAGAAGTAGTCCTGCTTTAGATAAAAGTGGTTGGGTGAAGGTGAGTTTCAAGAAAGAACTTCAAAGGAAGAAAGTAATTGGGTCGTAAGGTTTTCTGATTTTTCTACTTTATTTATATGTTATTATAATTAAAGTGAGTTTTTTACTTCTTTAAATATACTGATAATTAAATTAGCTTTTACTCAGAGTTAAACTTGTGCTTCTTTTGGTTGTAAATAAATCTTATTTTTGTAGAAAAATGAGCTTTATTTTGTGTATTAGTTCAAACATCTAAAATTTTTGGTGTTCAAAATTACAACTTAATGTATTATTTATCACTAATATCTTTTAACACCAGACGCCTCGAGTACGTGATGCCCTTGTCCTACGCCACGGCTTACGGGGCGCGTTTTTTAAAACCAAGATTCAGAGGTTTTTTCCGGACTTCTTACTTGAGAATATGGTGTATCAACACCAGCCCCAGGAACAAGTGGGAGCTGTAATTTAGTGAAAGATGGAGTTAAGAGCTGTTTTACTTAATAACATGTTTCCTCATTTTAGATCCATTTAGTGTTTATTGGGCTTAATAGGTGGGCCAACCCAATAGTTCACTTAGAAAACATCTATTAGGTTAAAAAAACCTAATCTAAAAGAAGAAATCGGTTGGGCACGGACAGGATGAACAAGTTGGTGTATGTTATGTACAATAGGAGATTGAAGCAAAGTTTATAATGAAGACGAATCTAAAAGATGATGAAGACCCGATAGTTGCCGATGATGTTTTGTCGGATGATGAGTGGATAGCCAACTCAAGTGGGGATGAAGATGGCACTGGTGGAGTTGGCGGGTCAAATGAGGAAGAAGGTGAGAGTTCATCATCTAGGAGGAAAAAGAAAAGAGTTATTAATTTGGTTGATAAAGATGACGATCGAAATACGCCAGATGAAAACTTTTGAGGATGATGATGCGGAGGAAAACGAGTTCTATGATATTTAGATGTCATAACATTACTAATTTAAGTTGTTCGAACTATTTTATGATGTTTGTTTTATGTTAAACCTTGTTTGTCGAACTATTTTCTATTTATGATGTAAGTTTTATGTTAATTTGTGATTTTTATGAGATATATATATTTTTATTTTTTTTAATAATGTTTCAAGGCTTACGCCTCGACCTGCCTCGAGGTTTACGCCTCATGAGGCTAAGGGAAAACGCCTCGATACTCGTTTCCGCCTTTTTAAACTTTGATTTTAGTTATTTACATGTTAAGCGCCATAAACGTAGCCCATTAGATGTGGGGTATTAAGGCTAGAAATTTAGGTGTGGCTTTCTTCATTTCTTTCTTTGCAATGACAATTTTAACGCGTTTACTTGAAAATATGGGGCTATCTGAAACCATATCTCTTAAATTAGATTATTATTGAAACTATGTAATTTTTGTCAAATATGAATTATTTATAAAACTAGATGATTTACTATGTTAAACAGATATGGTGATTCCGCCACCAGTAAAGGCTCAAAGGATCACAAACTATCTGAAACCATATCTCTTAAAGATGCACTTCTCAAACAAGTATGTAAGTGCCCAGGTGATTCATGAACCAACTGCAACTGTTGCATCTGCCGCAAGCTCGCAGGAGAAGGCTCTACGCGAAGCCTGGACCAAAACACAACAAAGCACGAGAGACGTTGCTGCTGCTGCAAAGATCGGGAAGCTTTTAGGCGAGAGGCTGCTGCTTAAAGATATCCCTGCAGTCTGTGTTGTCTACAAAAAAGATCAAAGATATCATGGTAAGGTGAGAGCAGTCATTGATTCGTTAAGGGACACAGGTGTGTGTCACTTTGCTTTAAGTTTGTTTTCTTATATAATACTGTGGTAAGATCAAAGCCATGTATGTTGGATTTTGGAATGTTTATGCATTGCGTACACAAACGTAGTATTTACGATAATGAAATGTATCATCCATGGGGTCCTAGGATGAGTCCTATGGTCATGAATTCTATTACAGCTTTTTATATGTGCATACCGCAAGCGGACGTCTTTTATTCCAGAGTCTAACAAGTGGAAAAGATATAAACTACAAGTTGTGAAAAGTGTATTTTCGGAGTTAAAACATTCTAAATCATTTGTTTTAAGGATAATTCCTTAGTATAATATCATTTTTGCTTAACAGAAAATTATAAATATTGGTTAGTCATTTTCAAATGTATGACATATCTTTTCTTAACACAACTTACTAAAACCTTTTTTTTTATTTTTGTAATCATAACATATATTAGATATTTATAAAAGTTTGAAAAACGACATGATGTCTTGTGTGAGAATTGGTCAATAATGGCAATATTTTTGGATTAGGCATTTTGTAGGTATCAAAAGAACAATAACATATTACAAGTGCTAAGGAAAACAACCTACACCTAACCATTAAAAGATGGGAAACAATAATGACATTTAACGTCACACACTATAAGATATTTTAAGATTATAATAATTACCAAACATAGAAGTATGTCATCATGTTTCATTTTTCAATTTGAAAAAAAAACACATACCTCTGGAGCTACAAATAAACCAAATGTTCGACGAACAATTCGTGAACCGTGGCGAGAAGTTCATTTGTGTTCGTTCACTTATTAAACAAACGAACATGAACACGAATTTTGTTCGTTTAGTTAAAGGAACGAACATGAACAGATGCCACATTCATTCGTTTATCTTTGTGAATGTTAGGTAGCGTGTTCGTTTATTTTCGATTGTGTTCGATAGTTCATTAGTGTTTTTTCATATTTTATTTAAATACTTCAAAATTCCGACAAACAAAGTATTTACTAAGTGTCTTTGTATTATATATTATGTTCATGAATGCTTGTTGTGTACGTTTGATTCCATTTGTGTTCATGGACATTAGTTTGTGTTCATCAACGTTCATTTTCGTTTGTTGCCTAAAATTAACAAAGAAACACGAACAAGTTCACTTCTTTAACAAATGAATAGATACATAAAATCTCGTCCGTTAAGTGTTCATAAACAGTTTGTGAAAATATATATTTGATAACAAATGAACATGAACAAGGTCTTGTTCGTGTTCGTGTTCATTCCGTTGCAGCTCAACATACAGTTAACGAATTTGTTAGACAGAAAAAATGATAACTACTACATAGTCCCTACATCAATCAGGGAGATTAACTTTTTATAAATAATTGAACTGAAGTTGAGATCACAAATGAAGGAGTATGGTCATAAATCATGTGCAAGGCCTTACAAGTCATGTTCATAGAAGACCATACCCAGACTTAATAACAGAACACTTAGCTATCACAAGAGCTATTATGCAAACCCTCATCCGCGCACACAATGCGATGCCATCTAATACAAGTACAAATAGTACATATGACAGAAGCTGCAGCTAGGGATGTCAATGGGCGGGGTATGGATCGGGTATGGCTAATCCCATACCCATACCTGGTTGTAAATTCTTGTCCCATATACGGCTCATTACCCGTCGGGTATTAGGCAAACCCACGGGTATCAGGTATACCCGTCGGTATTTTAATGTATATGTATTTTTTATTTTCCGTTATAATTTTATGTTTTAAAAAGGGAAAATCTATTGGCACACCTTAGAATCTATCAGTACACCTTTGAATTTTTGATACAGGTCTTATAGGGTTATACGGGTCGTATTGGTGTAAAAGTCAACAATCAAATCTGCATGTGTCAGGTCTTGTCTGGCGGCTGGTTGGTCCGATACTGGTTTATACGGCCCGTATTGGTAATTTTTTTTATCTTTTATTTTTTACAAAAAAGACATGTTAGGTTCTTTTGTAGGTGGGTTTTATGGGTCTAAGAGAAAGCAAACACGATTTTAACACGATCTTTGTTTTTAGGGTATTCTATATCTTAAAACCCACTAGCAGAAGAACCCGACATGTTCTATGATGATGCAAAACATTCCGAATAACCTATTGATTGTTAATTATTTTTACAAAAAGACATGTTGGGTTCTTCTGTATGTGGGTTTTATGAGTCTAAGAGAAAGTGTTGGGATTGAACCCTTTAAAAAGAAACAAATGATATAAAAGCCAAATTCACATCACATATTTGATGACTATCAGTGGATATCCAACAGAGTTTAGTTTTATTATTTCCTTATTCAATGTAACAGTGCTTATGCACTATCAGAGTTTAGGTCATCAGTGTTTGGAGTTAGTTTATTTTGTTATCTGTCACTATCAACCCTGAGGTCATCAAAGATGCTCAAAGGTTAGAAGTGTTAGTATAAATAGATGATCACTTTGTACTGTTTTATCATCTATTAAAGATCATTCACCAATCATCTTCTTTGCATTTTTGTACTATCAAACTTGTTATAAAAGGCTGAGGGGGAGTTTGTGATTCACATGCATAAACTACAAAGTTTAGAAAGCATGATGATGAGAACAATCTTCCATAGATTGTAAAATAAAGTTTTCTATTTCCGCTGCAATTCATTCTGTTTTATCTTCTCCCATTAACCATTTTATCAAACACTTACAATCAATTCAAACTTAGATCCTAACAATTGGTATCAGAGCCTGTACAATCAAAATTTGATTTAACTATCAATTTGATTTGAAAGATCAGCTCTCCCTGCTAATTTGTTTGATAGTTTTATTTGGAAAACGGAGTTTTATTACGTTTAAAGTTTTAAAAAAATCTATTGAAAACCATTCTGAAATGTCTCAAAACACACCGGATTCCAACATTGGATCTATGTTTAAACCACCGATGCTGAAAAGAAATGAATATTTCATATGACAGCGTCGGATGGTCACATTTTAGCTCAGCAAAACAAGGGTTGCTGGCGATCCGTTGAATTTGGACCACACGTTCCATTAGTTCCAAGTACAGAGGATCCCAATACTCAAGTGCCAAAAAATCCTGAAAACTACTCCGAGCAGGATTTCCAGAAAATAGAGTTTGAGGCTAAGGCATTTAGCATTGTTGCTCCTGCCTTACCCAACGAGATCTATGCTGGACTGCTCCACTGTAATAGTGCAAATGAGTTGTGGGATGCACTAAAAGAGCAGTTCGGTGGAACCGAGGAAGTGATTGAAAACAATAGAGAAGTTCTAAATCATCTGTATGAAAGCTTTTGTCACGTCAAAGGAGAGTCTCTAACCCAACAGTTCGAACGTTTTAGTTGTCTCATAAGTGAACTCAAACTAGAAACGTTGAATTGCCTAATTCGACTATCAATAGTTGTTTTCTTAGATCGTCACCAGAGAAGTGGGAGACTGTAGCTTACGTTACATGAACATCTGTTGGTTTTAAAGAAATGGCACTCACACAGATTCATGGTTGACTCCTCACTTATGAGAGATAGTTAAACCAGAAAAAGAAGCTACATGAGTCTGGTAAAATGACTGATGATTACACTTTGGGTAACACAACTCTTTTTGGCCAAGAAGAGGGATCTAGCAGTGGAAAGGATCAGGGTTATGATCATTTTATTGATATAAATTCTGGAGGAAACTTTAACTCTGATTCTTACTCACCCAACTATGCATTTACTGCAAGTGGGGAAAGCCAAACCTCTGACAATCTCTCTTTTGATTTGAACGATCTTCAACACTTTGAACAAATTGATTTAGAAGAGATGGACATCAACTGGCTCTATTAGGTGTTAGAGCTAGTAAATTTTACAAGAGAACATGTAGAAAATTCCCAGGGTTGTATGGGGGTTGAAGGTTGGGCTAGATAAATCTACAATCAAGTGCTATAAGTGCAATAGGTTAGGACAATATTCCAGAGAATGCAGATCTCAAACTTCAGGACGTATTATAACACATCCTGGCCCTAGACCTCAGCATACACAAAGCACTGCTCAATATTCCCAATATACCCCTGCTCATCAAGTGTGAAACACTGCTCACTATGCACATCCTGCTACCACTGTTCCAGTGCATTATGTTCAAACCACTGTTCCACAAATTCAATATGTCCAAGCACCACCACCTCAAGTGCATTTGCAACAAGTACCTCATGTCACTCAAACTACTCAAACCACTACTCCGACAGAGGTTAACCAGCAAAGCTTTTTCACTCAAGGCTTTGTTGACTGGAGTAGTTTGCCTGAGGAATTAACTGATGAAAACTTTGCTCTTGTGGCCAAAAATGATTTAGAAAATGAAAATTTTTGCTTAATGGTCTTAGAGACAATTGTTGAAGGTGATGACATTTTGCATCAACTGGCTCTATTAGGTGTTAGAGCTAGTAAATTTTACAAGAGAACATGTAGAAAATTCCCAGGGTTGCATGGGGGTTGAAAGTTGGGCTAGATAAATCTACAATCAAGTGCTATAAGTGCAATAGGTTAGGACAATTTGCCAGATAATGCAGATCTCAAACTTCAGGACCTATTATAACACATCCTGGCCCTAGACCTCAGCATACACAAAGCACTGCTCAATATTCCCAATATACCCCTGCTCATCAAGTGCGAAACACTGCTCACTATGCACATCCTGCTACCACTGTTCCAGTGCATTATGTTCAAACCACTGTTCCACAAATTCAATATGTCCAAGCACCACCACCTCAAGTGGATGTGCAACAAGCACCTCATGTCACTCAAACTACTCAAACCACTACTCCGACAGAGGTTAACCAGCAAAGCTTTTTCACTCAAGGCTTTGTTGACTGGACTAGTTTGCCTGAGGAATTAACTGATGAAAACTTTGCTCTTATGGCTAAAAATGATTTAGAAAATGAAAATTTTTGCTTAATGGTCTTAGGGACAGTTGTTGAAGGTGATGAGTCTGTGGAACAAGTGTAACACCCCTGCCCCTCGTTATCACCAATATTGTCCGCTTTGCCCCCGATGGGTGGCCCATCCAGGAACTCACGGCTTTGTTTTTAGTTGCCCTGGTGGAGACTTCCCAGGAGGTCACCCATCCTGGTACTACTCCCACTTAAGCATGCTTAACTGTGGAGTTCTCCTCTCATCCACTAGCATTAAGCCCAAAACGCGTTGATGATTTTAGAGGTAGAGCATTACTTATGAACCAGGAATCTCTCCAGTCCACGGACGATGTTGGGAGGTATGCCATTAGGTGTTATAACAAGTGTCTAAATCTGATGAGTTTCAAAGTTGTGATGAAGCAGTGGTTTCTAAGATATTGTTGATGAAGAAAAGAATTCTCTATCTGATCCATGGGATAACAAGGTGTGTGAAGATGATTGTGACTGTGCTCTTATGGTTGCTTCTAAGGGAGCTTCTACTTGCCTTGATAGTTTGTGGTATGTAGATAGTGGAGGCTCTAGGCACATGACCGGATGTAAAGCCCTTCTCAAAGATTTCATGGCTCATGGAGGGGTGATATATCCTTTGGTAACAATTCAAAAGGGAAGATGTTGGGGTCAGGGTGTATTCAAGCTAGGAAACTCAAATTTGTAAATGTTAATCTCATTGATAATCTAAAATTCAATCTTCTGAGTGTTTCACAAATGAGTGACAATAGATATAGATCCTTCTTTACAGAGAAAACATGTCAAATTGTAGGACCATAGGTTGTTAAAAAGATTGATCAAATCATTGCTGAGAGTAAAGCACAACTTGTTGCTCATAGGAGTGGCAATGTGTATGTGGTTAATATGTTGAAGGATAACCCAATGTCTAGTGCATGCATGTTCTCAGTTGCTTCAAGCAAAGAGACAGAGTTATGGCACATAAGACTTGGGCACACAAATCTGAAAACTATCACCATTCTCTCAAAACAAAGTCTTGTAAGAGGTTTACCTCCAAAACAATTCACTTGTGAAGAACATTGTGTTTCCTGTTTAAAAGGCAAACAACGTCAAAGTTCTTACAAGTCTATTGAAGAGTCCCAAACAACCCAGTGTTTGCAATTGCTGCACATGGATTTGTTTACAAAGAGAAGGTATTGTTTGGTCATTGTTGATGATTTTCAAGGTTTACATGGACATTCTTCTTGCACTCTAAAGATGAGACTGCAGGCAGTTTGCAAAATTTTGTGAAACAAGTTGAAAAACAATTTGACCTTCCAGTAAAAATGTTTAGAAGTGACAATGGGACAGAGTTCAGGAATAGGGAGTTGGATGCCTTTTGTGAGTCAAAAGGGATTGTTAGGCAATATAGCATCCCAAGGACTCCAGAACAAAATGGGGTAGTTGAAAGGAAAAATAGAACTTTAATTGAATCAGCAAGAACTATGCTTGCAGACTCAGGTTTACCCTTGTCTTTTTGGGCAGAGGCTGTAAACACTTCTTGTTATGTTCAGAACAGAGTTTTGATTAACCCCAGCCATCAAAAGACTGCCTACGAAATTCTTTACAAAATCAAACCTCTCTCATATTTCAAAGTTTTTGGCTGTCCATGCTTCATTTTAAACTTAAAATATTCTATCTCAAAGTTTGCAGCCAAAGTTGATTGTGGTTATTTTCTGAGATACTCAACCACTACTAAAGCCTACAGAGTTTTTAACTCTAGGACAAAGTGTGTTGAAGAAACTCTGAATGTAAAGTTCAATGAACTTTTTTCATTGAAAATCCTAGCAAATCCTGCTAAGTTATTTGATTTAGAAAAGTTCACTTTTGAAGATGTGTCTGTCATGACTAATCATGCAGGTACACCACAATCACACAACAAGATCAAGGATATGACTGTGTACTTCCAAATTTCAAGGTCAGTCCTTCCACCAGAGGAGCAGATGTTAGTAATTGTGAAAGCTCTGCTGGCTCAATAGTTGTTGATCCTCAAACCTCTACCAACTTACAAAATCAAACCACCGTTGATAAATGTCCACACACTGTGAACGAAAATCAACACAATCTCACATCCACACCTCCTATACCACCACCACTATTCCAAACAGAGGTTGGAACTTCAAATTCACCAACAGATGTTAGCTCAGATGATACACATCTGCATTCTTGCATGGAAAGATCAAGGAAGAAGTGTATGTGTGTCAACCTCCTGGATTTGAAGATGAATTCTATCCTGATCATGTGTACAAGCTCAACAAAGCACTGTATGTTCTAAAACAAGTACCCAGAGCCTGGTATGAAACTCTATCCACTTTTCTCTTATCCATTGGATCCTGAAGATGTAAAATTGACAAAACCTTATTTTTGAAATGGAGAGGAAAAGATTTGATGCTTGTCCAAATCTATGTGGATGACATCATTTTTGGATCCATATGCACTGCCATGTGTGAAGAATTTAGACAACTCATGGCAGCAGAGTTTGAAATGAGTGCAATGGGTGAGTTACAATGTTTTCTTGGCCTTCAAGTTAAACAAAAGCACAATGGCACTTCCATTCATCAAAATAAGTATGTCAAAGAACTGCTTAACAAATTTGATATGAATGACTATAAACCTTGTACCACACCCATGTCAACCTCAAAGCTTTTCACTATTGAGGACAAAGATGACTTGGTTGATCAAACTCTTTATAGAAGTATGACTGGGTCCTTATTGTACCTAACTGCTTCTAGGCCAGATATCATGTTTGCAACATGTGTTTGTGCCCGATCCCAATCAGCACCTATGAAGTCAAACTTAATTGCTGTGAAAAGGATATTCAGATACATAAAAGGTGCTCCCACACTTGGTATCTGGTATCCTGCTAATGAAAACATTGAGCTTCAGGTTACTCAGATAGTGATTTTGCTGGTTGCCACACCACAAGAAAGTCCACATCCGGAGGAGTTCAATTCCTAGGTGATTTCCTAGTTTCTTGGCAATGCAAAAAAGCAAGTTGCAGTTTCCACATCCACTGCTGAGGCAGAATACATTGCTGCTGCAAGTTGCACTGCTCAACTTTTGTGGCTTTCAGAACCAACTGCTGGATTTTGGTGTAACTGCTTTAAAAACTCCTCTCAAGATAAACAGTCAAGCAGCTGAAAATATCATTAAAAATCCTGTCTCTCACTACACAACAATGCACATTATCAGACATCACTTTGTGAGAGATTGCTATGAAAAAGGTTTGATTTATTTACAACGTGTCCATACTAAAGATCAACTGGCAGATGTTCTAACCAAAGCATTAGATACATCAACCTTTGAAAGTCTGATCTCTAGGATTGGAATGCTAAACATGGTTTGAAATAATTTTTTTGTCCATGTGTAAATAGCAATATAATGTTTTCAGGAAATCAAAAATCCATCCTTAAAAATAGTCAAAAATGAAGTTTTCAATAAATAGCAAAAGTCTGTTCTATCCATTGTTCTCTCAAAACACTGATAGGCTTGAAAATCTTTCCACTGGCAAAAGTGTATTCTCTGATTGGTCAAAACACTATGCTGACCTTATCCACTGATAAGCTATCCACTGATAGAGTAAAATCAAAACACTGCTTTCCATCCACTGTTGACACTCAACAGTGTTTATCAAAACACCTGTCTTCCATTCACTATCAGAGGATACACGTGGACAGATGATAGCCGTCAGATCTTTGCCACATCATCATCACTTTTTCACTTTTTAAAACCCTGTTTTATCCCAATCAGAGGTTTTACTTTGTCGTATCGAATTCAAAATTCTAAAAGCGGTTTTCTCTCAAATCTTCTTCACTGTCACAACTGTTCTTCATTCTCTTCGATCATGTCGACGCTTATCATCAAAACCCCACACAATTACGCCGCAATTCTTGAAGAACCTAACTCGAATGGGCAATATCATTCTTTGATCAAAGTCCTAAAAGAGTCAAAATACAAAGAACTCATGGAAATCAATGCTCCTATTTATCAAACATCATTACGAGAGTTCTGGGCAAATGCCAAAGTTCATTGCACAAAGAAAGTGGCTTATGGCATCGTTACTACGGTGGGAAAAACACTCCTTGAAGTAACCCCTACTTCTATTTCAGAGGTTTTTGGGTTAAATGACCTAGATCATGCTACTTCTTTTCCAATCCCTGATTTACATAGCGAGTTCATTGAAAGAGGGTATGTAGGTCAGCTTAAAGGTAAGACTATCTATAAACCTAAATTTCCTGCTGAAATGAAGTTTTTCTTTCACACATTGTTGACGTATTTGTCTGCCAAGTCAACTGCTTTTAATGAGATACCTTTAAACATGCAATACTTGGGTTATGCAATTTTAACACAATCTGATTTTAATTTTTCCCAAGTATTGTTCAATGAGTTGGTGACAAACATTGACAACATCAAAACAGGTCGCTCACCTTTTCTTATGCACCCAAGATTTTTAAGTGTTTATCTTCAAAAGAAGATTAGTGATGTTGTTAAACAAGGTGTTGTGACACCACATGGAAGCCTAACTCAAGAAACCTTTACTCGCATCACCAATCAATCAAAATCTTCAAAAACACAAGTAGTGGGGGAAGAGCAAATTTTAGAACCAACATCACAAGCTCAAGTCTCAACCCACTACTGCTGAGCCCACTGCTCCTGGTGATCAAAGCACTACAACCAGTGCTTTAAACCCACACCAGCAATTTCCAAAAAGAAACCAAAGAAAATATCCAAAAATCCCACCAAACCAAGAACCAAAAGGGCCCTCTGGAAGATGATATCCCAGAGGTTAACCCTGTGACAACATAAAAGTCACCAGAAAACACTACTGCTACTTCCTTACAGCAGATGTTAGAAAGATCTCCACCCTTAGACCAAACTCCTCTTGATTCCTCACAAAAGGAACAAGTTGTTAACATAGGGACACCAAATTATGAAGCTCTAGATCCACTTGGCTCTATCTTCCGCAGCCCCTCTCCCAGGGCAATGTCTCTTTCTACACCACAACCCTAACCAACAAATCTTCCACCTACTATTATACCTCTGTTGAATGCAATAGATATGGATCAGACACAAATCAGTTCTTCTCAACAACCTATCACTGAGAATATACCAGTTCTTAGTTTGTTTCCTCTATCTTTGCTAACCCATCAACAGTTGAGGAGGCTACATCCTTGGCTTACATGTAACCCTTGGTGATTATTCAAGTAGAGCAATCACTATAGTTGCTAAACTCCCAAGTTCTCAGTTGGACAGTGCTTACATTTATAAGACTCTCTTGAAGGCAACCACTGTTGAGCTACTAAGGTAACCTCTGTTCCAATGGAAAGTCCCCAGTTCCAAGACAAAGGGGCATCTGTGTTTGAAGCAAGTTTTGCAACCTCTGCTCATGATACCACAGATAAAACTACTACAAGTGGTAGGGGTTCAGATAATCATATTAAGTTAGGTGATGAGCTAAAATATAAGGATTTCACGGAAAGAGTCACTAAAATTGAAAATTCTGTGGATGATATCAAAGAAATTATGAAGCAGATGTTAGCACATTCCAAAACTCAATCCTCTGTTCTACCCACTACTGAGCTCTGGCAACTTATGTATCCTCTGCTTCAATAACAAAGACAACATGCTGATATCCAACATGAACAACACATGCTACAGTTCAGGAATCTAGTTGATGCACGTTACAATGACACTCTTGCAGATATAAAGGCCATCAAAGCTCATTTACTCCAAACCACTAGCACTTCTCCTCCCACTGTGATTCTGGTTAACACAGATGATGCCAAAAACGGGGAGAATGAAAGAGACGTGTTAAGGCTCAAAACAGATCCATCTTCAAAATTAACAGTGGTTATTCCAAGGCCAGATGAACCAAGAAAATTGATGAGACTCAAAACATCTTGACTGGGTTAAAAGAGAAAAACAAGCAAAGGGTAAGAGATGCGAGCAGAGCTTTGGTTGAACAAAAGATGGCTCAACAAAAGGAAAAGGAAGAGATAGGTACTTCTCAAAAGAAGAGGGCTACTAGAAAAGCAAGACAACCATCATCGACAACTTCCAAAACCTCTGTTGCCACTCCAACCTTAATATCTGCTCCCATAAAATCTCAACCACCATCTGCAACTAAAAACATCACTACCACAACCACAACATATATTATAACTCCTGTTGTGTCAACAACAGTTGATACAACAGTGGTTACAACAGATGTTAACTTATCCACTACCATGATCACATTTCCTACCATTGCTCACCCAATATCTACCCCCACCAGAATTCCTGACCAACCACCATCTCCTACACTCAGATTCAAAAGGAGAAAGAGCACAAAGGTCATCAATGAAGAAGAGATGATTCCTTCACCACTTCCTTTATCTTGGCAACCACTGACCACAACATCTGTTATTCTTCCAACTTCCACACCATCTCAAACTGCAATAAGACAAGTACTTCCACTCACCACTCAATTTCCACTGGATCTACCTATTGTTAGAGAAGAAATCAAGTCATTTTATTCTGAAGAAGATCCAGAAAAGAGGAACTTCTCATCTCTGCAGGGATATCCTAAGCCAAAGAACATAGATGAATATCTGCAATTAAAGGCCAAACAAGCAGAGGATATCACCAAGAGAGATACAAATGGAAGGAGTGACAGAGAAGTACATAATTACATGTAGTACCAGCTAAGCAAAGTAAGAAGACTTGAAGATTTTTCAAAAGACTTATGCAAAAAGCTGTCAGAAAGAGAGGATGAAAGTTTAAAGAAAGATTATATTGAGCATATCATGGAAAACAAACAATACAAAGCTACTAGAGCACAATCCAAAGATTGGACTATGAGTGAGCTAAAAGAAGAAGTTGAAAGAATGCAAGAAATGTTGAAAGATCCTCTTAAAAAGGCCACTCCTCCAGATTGGAATAAATACAAGAAGAATGTGCCTGACAGAGCTTTGAAACTTAGAAGAATGAAGGAAGAATTGATAGCTACTAACTATGGCACCAAAAATCAAATCACCAGATGGGCATAGGTTAAAGTGATTGATACCTACAAAAGGTTGGAAGAAATGAGGAAGAAAGATCCATCAATGCCAAAGAAGCCTGATTACTCATCAGAGGTTACTGTTCAACAAGCTCAACCTTCTCAAAAGGCTACTTCAACATCTGCTCCTTCCACACTTGCCTTGAGTCAAAGAAAAAGGCAAAGAGAGATGTCAGAAGAAGACATGAAGAGGTATGAACATGACTTCATCAAGCAGAGCATCATCAACATTGTTCAATTCCACACTGATGAATTAAGTGACAAGAGAGAAGCTCGGTCCAAGATAGCTCATCAAATTTTACCAGCTTCCTCAACAATAAAAAGCCATCCTAGAAAACCATCTGATCCAAAAATTCTAAAATGGAAAGTTGATAAAAACCCCCATGAATTGACTCTGCTCAAATCAAATGGTGATGCTACCAAGATTAGAATGGAGGATGCATATGAGCTTAATGCAGAAGACCTCCAAGATCTGATGAATCTGGAGCTCGAAAAGGATGAAGATGATGTTGAGTCTCTTAACTTTGAACTACAATTCAAAGGGCAAATAAGAGAACTCATGTTGAGAAATAAATATAAAAAATAAATGTGTTTTGACATCATCTGTTACAGGGGAGATTGTTGGGATTGAACCCTTTCAAAAGGAACAGATGATATAAATGCCAAAATCACATCACATATTTGATCATGATAACAGAGGTTACAAACTCTGTTCAAGAACCACTATTTGGCTTAAACTCTGCCTTCTATCATCTGCTGGACTAAACAACAAAATATCAAAGGTCTGATTGAAGACTATCGGTGGATATCCAGCAGAGTCTAGTTTCACTATCAAAGTTTAGGTAATCAGTGTTTAGAGTTAGTTTATTTTGTTATCTGTCACTATAAACCCTGATGTCATAAGATGCTTAGAGGTTAGAAGTGTTAGTATAAATAGGTTATCACTTTATACTGTTTTATCATCTATTAAAAGATCATTCACCAATCATCTTCTTTTCATTTCTGTACTATCAAACTTGTTATAAAAGGCTAGGGGGGGGGTTGTGAGTCACATGCATAAACTACAAAGTTTAGAAAGCATGATGATGAGAACAATCTTCTATTTATTGTAAAACAAAGTTTTCTATTTCTGTTGCAATTCATTATGTTTTATCTTCTTCCATCAACCATTTTATAAAACATTTACAATCAATTCAAACTCAGATCCTAACAGACAGTAAACACGGTTTTAACACGATCTTTGTTTTCAGGGTATTCTATCTCTTAAAACCCACTAGTAGAAGAACCCGGCATATTTTCTATGATGATTTGAAACATTCCGAAAAACTTACAGATTGTTAATTTTTTTTTACAAAAAGACATGTTGGGTTCTTCTGTAGGTGGGTTTTATGAGTCTAAGAGAAAGCTAACACGATTTAAACACGATCTTTGTTTTCGGGTATTCTATCTCTTAAAACCCACTAGCAGAAGAACCCGACATGTTTTCTATGATGATTCGAAACATTCCGAATAACCTACAAATTGTACGTGACAAAACATGTCTGGTTCTTCTACTAGCGGATTTTAAGAGATAGTATACCCTGAAAACAAAGATCGGGTTCTTCTGTTACGGAGGATGTTCTGTAAATTGAAGGAAAAGGAAGGTTGAAGCACTTAAGAACCAGATCTACATATGCTAACACAAAAAAAAATCTTACAAACACCATCTAATAGACTACATCGACGTTTTTATTATAAATGTAAAAACAGAACATAATCCCAGATTGTCTAAAGAAGCGCTTTTATCATGTGTTATATGACTGAACACATACCGACTGCAATGTTACACATGGTGAAAGGTAATCATAGATTTGCATTTAATGCTTAGTTTTTAAGATATATTCGTGGGAGTGAGTATGATTGGTGATTTTTTCAGTTAATATTACAATCTGATATTGTGGTAGGTCGTTTGTGTTAGCATATGTGCATCCACTTCTTGTAATAATGTGAATTAAATGCATGGGTACAGAAACCACCAAAGGGGTTTTTTCTCTTTGTAATGATGTGAATTAAATACATGGGTACAGAAACCACCAAGAGGATTTTATCTTTGTAATGATGTGAATTAAATGCATGTATTGATATGATTGATAAAACTTCAAACATTCTGAACCCTAGCTGCAAACACGATTTTAACACGATCTTTGTTTTCAGGGTATTTTATCTCTTAAAACCACTAGCAAAAGAACCCGACATGTTTTCTATGATGATTCGAAACATTTGTATAACATAATGCATGAAGAACTATCTCTTAATGTTTTTTCTCTTTAATCTATTAGAACGATCCTGGTTTTGTCACGTACAAGCGTTTAATTCCAACATCATTAGAAGTAATTGCAAGACTGTTTGTCGGGCTTCCAATGCTCACACAGGGTGATAAACAACGGTGATCTGGAATTAGACAGTCTCAGTCCATGGTTTGGATTGAGTAATGAGGGTTTTCCTTCTTTCAAAATTCAAATCAAACTTGTACGCATTACCTTCCAAGATATAATCGTTTGCAACCCAGAAATCTCTAAAACCACGTCCCAGATATAATTGTTTTTTATCGTTTTTGTTGAGTCGGACTTTCCATAACCCATCTGGGTTGTTTAGTAGGTTATTACGGTCGTATAGACCCTCTGAATCCTCTAAAACGAAGGGGTTGTTTGTTAAATCAGGGGGTCGACATGGATCATATAGGCCTATATGATTCGTATAGACCCTTGATTTATCAAATAACCCCTTGTTTTTTTTAGAATTCAGGTTGTCTATACGTATCATATAGGCTTACATGATCCGTATAAGCATACTATACGATACTGTTTTGACCTATACGATGCGTAAAGGAGTAAAACCAAAATTTCTCTGCAAACTCACCCCACCTATGTATTTTAGCGTATATTTTCATTACGTGTCAGTTAATGAAGAGCACCGTCTACACATGTCATATGACTATAATAAAATGGAACATAATCCCAGATTGTCTAAAAATTGGATTTGTTTCAAAGTAAAAATATTGGTGACAACGGTAATTGATCGGTAATTGCTCTGCAAACTCACCCCACCTATGGTTTGAGTAGCTATGGAAACGGTGGCTATGGAAGACTGTTGAAGATGATACAAGCGCTTCTTATGACTTCTGACTAATTGCAAGACTGTTTGTTCCCTTTATAAAACACGTGATAAAAGCGCTTCTTTAAACAACCTGGGACTATGCCTCGTTTGATCAAGATTATATTTGTTGGGTTGTTTGCAGCTAGGGTTCAGAATGTTCAAGTCTTATCAATCATATCAATACATGTATTTAATTTTCACATATGCTTTCTGAATTTGAATACGTCCCGTTTTATAATACACATGATAAAAGCACTCCTTTAGACAACCTGGGACTATGTCCCATTTGATCAAGATTATATTTGTTGGGTTGTTTGCAGCTAGGGTTCAGAATGTTCAAGTTTATCGATCATATCAATACATGCATTTAATTTTCACACCTGCTTCCTGAATCTGAATACGTCCCGTTTTATATGACACATGATAAAAGCGCTTCTTTAGACAATTTGGGACTATGTTCCGTTTGATCAATATTATATTTGTTGGGTTGTTTGTAGCTAGGGTTCAAAATGTTCAAGTTTTATCAATCATATCAATACATGCATTTAATTTTCACATCTGCTTCCTGAATCTGAATATGTCCCGCTTTATAGACACATGATAAAAGCGCTTCTTTTGACAACCTGGTGTTGGAATATTGTGTTTACAGAATGCATTATGGTTAAGGTGTTAGATGGTGTTGTTAGTGTTGTAAACATAGAGGTTTGGTAGAATGCTTGAGTTGAAAATAGTTTTGGTTTATTTATAGCTGTTTGTGGAATAGGGCAATTTGATTTAAATCTAGTGTTTTAACGTTTTTCGATACGGATACATATCGTATTTTACCGTATATTTTCATTACGTGTCAGTTAATGAAGAGCACCGTCCACACATGTCATATGACTATAATAAAACGGAACATAATCCCAGATTGTCTAAAAATGGGATTTGTTTCAAAGTAAAAATATTGGTAACAACGGTAATTGATCGGTAATTGCTCTGCAAACTCACCCCACCTATGGTTTGAGTAGCTATGGAAACGGTGGCTATGGAAGACTGTTGAAGATGATACAAGCGCTTCTTATGACTTCTGACTAATTGCAAGACTGTTTGTTCCCGTTTATAAAACACGTGATAAAAGCGCTTCTTTAAACAACCTGGGACTATGCCCCGTTTGATCAAGATTATATTTGTTGGGTTGTTTGCAGCTAGGGTTCAGAATGTTCAAGTCTTATCAATCATATCAATACATGTATTTAATTTTCACATATGCTTTCTGAATTTGAATACGTCCCGTTTTATAATACACATGATAAAAGCGCTTCTTTAGACAACCTGGGACTATGTCCCGTTTGATCAAGATTATATTTGTTGGGTTGTTTGCAGCTAGGGTTCAGAATGTTCAAGTTTATCGATCATATCAGTACATGCATTTAATTTTCACACCTGCTTCCTGAATCTGAATACGTCCCGTTTTATATGACACATGATAAAAGCGCTTCTTTAGACAATTTGGGAGTATGTTCCGTTTGATCAATATTATATTTGTTGGGTTGTTTGTAACTAGGGTTCAAAATGTTCAAGTTTTATCAATCATATCAATACCTGCATTTAATTTTCACATCTGCTTCCTGAATCTGAATATGTCCCGCTTTATAGACACATGATAAAAGCGCTTCTTTAGACAACCTGGGACTATGTCCCGTTTGATCAATACATGCATTTAATTCACATCATTATAAAGAAAATGATCAATACATGCATTTGATTCACATCATTACTAAGAAAATGATCAATACATGCATTTAGTTCACATCATTACAAAGAGAAAAAATTGTAATATGTTTACTGAATCTGAATCTGAAAGTTCAGAGAGTATGATTGGTGATGTATTCAGTATCCCGGAGTTTTGTTGGAATCTGAAAGTTAACTTTCACATCTGCTTCCTGAATCTGAATATGTCCCGTTTTATATGACACATGATAAAAGTTCTTCTTTAGACAACCTGGGACTATGTCCCGTTTGATGAAGATTATATTTGCTGGATTGTTTGCAGCTAGGGTTCAGAATGTTCAAGTTTTATCAATCATATCAATACATGCATTTAATTCATATCATTACAAAGAAAAAAAGTATGGTTGCTGATGGTTTTCAGTATCCGGAGTTTGTTGGCATCTGAAAGGAGAAGCATTACGATTCAAGGGTTTAGACACCATGGTTTTAGTATTGAGTGTAAAAAAACTAAACAAATGTAAAATAAAATAAACAAATGTTAAAAAATCACAACCTGGTCGTATAGATCTATACGACACGTATAGGTCAAGTCAAATAGACAAAATGTGACACATCAGTCTTTATTGGAAATTGAAAAGGCAATACGACTCGTATAGGCCTATACGACCCGGATTGAAGGTGTCGATTTAAGGATTCAAGGTGTGCCAATAATACGACCCTTTAAAAATATATACAATATATTAAATTATGATAAATAATATACGTATCATCATAACAATAATAATATTTGATATATTTAAAAATGTAAATATATTATAATATTAATCTCAAAAGGTTTCATAGTATATAAATATGAATAATATTAATATATCTATATATTTCAAATCAAAAGTTTATTTTTCAAATAATAAGCTACAAGAAGGAAACATACTAAACAATAGTTAAAGGAAAATAAATATAAAACTTAAAATTTTTCGGGTATATATTCCGGGTGAACGAGTGTTAAGTAAGAACGGTTCACCGAAGAACACAATATCTGCATTTAATACGGTTTAACATGCAGAATACGTAAAACCAAACCGTAATCGGTATATGTAATCTTAAATATAAACTCTAAAGTTTTTATTACGATCCTGACGACAACGGGACAAAGTTTCGACGTCTACGACACACAATCACCTATCCTAGATCGAATTCGTATGAAGAACTTGAAGTCTTGATCTTGAACAGATGTATTCTTGAAAGTCTTGAAGATGGTCCTATTGAACGGATGTGTTTGATATATATATATATATAGGGTAATGTTATTGTAAAAAAGGTGTTTATTGTGAGAAAGGTGAGAAAGAATCTACACCATTAGATCTTTAATCTAATGGTTGACATTTTGATGGCAATATTGTAAATAATATGGTGGTATTTTATGACTGATTTGATTAAATAGGGGTAATATAGGCTTTCACCATTATTCAAAATCAAAACCGTATCTCAATAACTTCCAAAAGCTCCAGAAGTTGCGACAAATACGCTCGAAAAATTAGGGCGTTGTTCATCAGAGATTTTATCCTGAAATCGATCATAATCAACCCTAAGATCATTGTGTTATAGTACTAATCTCCCTAAAGATTCATTTGTGGTGTTTACCCCTGTATTTTGTGCTTATCTGGTTGAGTACTCATTCGAGAAAAAGGATGAAGAAAATCACTGATGCTCCTACCTCCAGCCAGAAAGACACTACAGATGGCCGGAGGAAACCGCCGGCGAAGTATAAAACAAAAACCCTAACTGCGAATCGAAGAGGTGCGTCATTTATTTATTTAATGTTGATGATTTTGGGAGTATAATGGTGGTTTTTATTTGCTAAAGAATTTTTTGTGAATCTATTCCAAACCGAACTAAATAAGTGCTGATTAACTTTAAAATTCAAAGGTTTTGTAAAATGGGTGGATGATAATGGTGTTTTTTTTATCCTTTGATGATGATGATGGTTGTGTTTACAGAATGTACTGTCAATTTATGTAGGGTGTTTTTTTTTACAAACATGCTTGATAGATATGGTGTGTTCTGATATGAATTAGGTGTTTTTTTTATTCTTCAATGGTTGAAAAGGAATGTATGATGGTTATGGTGTTTTTTTGTGTAACATTATGTTATGGTGTTTTTTTGTATAACATCATGTTTACAGAAAGTAATGTGGTTAATGTGTTAGATGGTGTTGTTAGTGTTGAAAACAAACAGTTTTGGTAGAATGCTTGAGTTGAGAATGGTTTTGAGTATTTATAGATGTTATTGGAATCTGACAACTAGATTTAAATATAGTGTTTTAATGTTTTATATAGTAAGGGTGTTCTGATGTGAATATGGAGTTTCTTTATGGGGAAGCAGAATGTTTGTTAGTGTAAAAGGGTAGTATGATGGTTATTGTGTTACGGTGTTGGAACATTGTGTTTACAGAATGCATAATGGTTAAGGTGTTAGATGGTGTTGTTAGTGTTGTAAACATAGAGGTTTGATAGAATGCTTGAGTTGAAAATAGTTTTGGTTTATTTATAGCTGTTTGTGGAATAGGGCAATTTGATTTAAATCTAGTGTTTTAATGTTTTATATAGTCAGGTCAAGCCAACGGCTTAAAGGAAAAATGTACAAATCGAAGTATAAAAACACCTTCGAAATACCACTCGTATGTACCGATTTAGATACTGAAAAAGGGAGTACAATGATAATTGAAGTGTAGTAAACAATAGGCTTCTACATAAATTTAACCATAAGTGCGACTATATTTATAATATGATGTTTTAAACGATAAACCTTGCTTTGAATTCAACAGATGTGCCTGCTGGTAAGGATGTCGGCGATAAAGCGGCATCAAGCAAAGATGGTAATCGTTTATGTTTTTTGTTTAATTTATAGTCATATTCCTCATAGCTTAAAAGATTTAGCTTACATATTATCCAACAGTTATGGATGCTGTGACAAATACGGGCAATGAAGCAACTAAATGCGTAAATGGTAGGTGTTCGTGTTTATGTTATGGATGGATATTGTTAGACCTATAATCAACAATTGTTATTACCACATATGTGTCTGTTCGGACGAATGAGGGTGTGAATTCCCATGGCAAACAATATACAATGACATCGACTTTGGAATTTTCCTGATGTGCCACATGGAAACTTACAATGGTAACCTACAATTTACTCCTTATATTAAAAAAACACCTGAAATACATATGAATACCTGCTATGTCTTGTTATGAAAATCGTGTTTTTGGCTTGAATAGGGACAAGTGTGAAAGGGTGGAGGTGTGGTTTCCCGGCTGAGAGAAACATCAAAGGAGAAGTGTTGGGCAATCAAGCAAAGGAAATCGCGGATCTGCGAACGAATGATATCTCTAAAATGCTTCTAAGTGATGTGAACACCGCACGGTTCAATGTAGAGAAGGAAGTGAATGATTTCGCATGTTTAGACGAGGATGGCAGGGTGAAACTTGAAGAGAAGGCAATGTGGAGGATTTGTCAACGGTTGGATGGTCACCTGTAGGTGGACGACAAACAACATCGTCGTCCTATTAGAACAAAAATTTTACGAATATTTATCTTTTCTCATGTCGTAGCATATTGAAGTTCTTGTTTTGGGGTTTAAACTCACATCAAACGTTTGGTCGCTCTTTTTGTTTTTTTATGGATCATAAAACACCCTAGTTAAGTTACTGAACACTGTTTATTAGAAAGATCATCTTGGTATATATTATCTATGTGGAGGCTAATTTTGTTTCATAAACTGTGTATTTTTTATATGTTCTGTTTTTGGTTATTTTATTTAGTTAGATACCAAGTCTAAACATTTTTGTGGTTGAAAAAACTGTAATTTCCATGTCGATGAAGATGAACTTTGTGTTCCATCCGAGACCAGATGGTATGTATGCACTGGTTGTTTATAGAATGATTAGGTAAAAAAGCATGATGTCTTTTAGAGGTGAATATGGAAGTTACAAAGATGATTATACGGATTGGTCGTCTGCCGATATTGAGTATAAACTACCGAAAAGTGCATCGTCAATATGAATTGGAAACAAATTGTATGACGTTAACACAACACCTTATATAAAACAGATAAAACACACAAACACATCATAACATCATATAATGTACTGCATTATACAATTCCCTACTTACCGAATACTGTCATAAGCAGTGATACGTAAAAGAGTAACAAAAAATTTAGGACGTCATCAGGGATATAAAGTTGCCCAAACAAAAAAAAATCAAACTACAAGTGTTCAACACATCACAAATACCCTTTGAAAAATTGTCTACGAAACAAAAAAAGTCATTAAAAAACATCAGTTTATATGTCTCTCTATAACTTCCTAATCCTCCTCTCCTTCCTCCTTGTCTTCTTCATCCTCATCTTCTTCCTCTATGGCTTCTTCCACTTCTTCCCAAACGGCTTCATCCTCGCCACCTCAGGTATATAGGTCCTCTTACCAGAGTTTGGAGACAGATGTAGTTGACCAACAAGCTGGTAAGTTTGAAAACCTACAAAAAAAATTAAATTAAATAATAACTTCATTAAATTCAGATTGAAAATTGAAAACATTAAAAATAAAGAAAACAAACATTCAAACTACCAAAAATATACATTAAAGACACTATAAACGTAACTAGGTCAGCACAAGCGGTCATGTAAAACACAATGTATATATAAAACACCATGTACATATAAAACACTACAAAGATCCACTATATAAACAAACATGAAACTTTTGGGAGGAAAAAACACCATGTACAAAATAAAACACCACAATGTAAGTAACATGCAGTGGGTAAACACTACTATAATGTGAAAAACACCATGGCACGTAAAACACCACATGTAAGTATCAGGCAGTTGGCAAACCATCGAATAACGTAAAAACACCATGAAATATAAACACCACAAATATCCACTACATAAACAAACAAATACACTTTTATGTGGAAAAACACCATGCACAGAATAACAAAAACACCATGCACAGAATAAAAAAACACCATGGAATTATCATGCAGGGGGTAAACCGCCGGGTAATGTAAAAACCAACCATGCAAAAAAACACAACTAATCTATGTCACCAAAAAATACCTGCGAAAATATATTTAATGAGAACCCGACCTGATTGAATGAAGAAAATGATATAACACAACAAATGATTAAAAAAATATATTTTGTCAAACAACCAAAACATGTAAATATCCACTGTAAAAACAAATAAGACACAATAACATGATTACCTGAATCGTCATTGTTATCCATCGATCACTTTGTTAACGAATGCCGAAATAACCCAAATAGACTAAACTTCAGAACCACGAAACTAATATGATGAATTTGTTATTGTTCTTATGGGATGAAGGTTGGCGAATCTCTTACGTATAATCAGATTAAATCAAAATTCGAATTCCTAAAATAAATCAATAAAACAACTTCCTAAAAAAACTGAATAAATTCGGTTACAGAAGATTTGATTTTTATGTCTGATTACTATTAAAATTACCAGAATACCCTTTAAACAAATAAACCCTAAAAGGACATGTGTCACCACCAAGTTCTTTCTTACCTTTCTCACACTTTGAGTCTTTTTTACAGGACTAAGCAACAAAATATCAAAGGTATGATTGAAGATTATCAGCAGAGTTTAGTTTTATTATTTCTTTATTCAATGTAACAGTGCTTATGCACTATCAAAGTTTAGGTCATCAGTGTTTAGAGTTAGTTTATTTTGTTATCTGTCACTATAAACCCCGATGTCATCAAGATGCTTAGAGGTTAGAAGTGTTAGTATAAATAGGTTATCACTTTGTACTGTTTTATCATCTACTAAAAGATCATTCACCATCATCTTCTTTGCATTTCTGTACTGCTAAACTTGTTATAAAAGGCTGAGGGTGAGTTTCTGAGTCACATGCATAAACTACAAAGTTTAGAAAGCATGATGATGAGAACAATCTTCTATTGATTGTAAAACAAAGTTTTCTATTTCTGTTGCAATTCATTATGTTTTATCTTCTTCCATTAACCATTTTATAAAACATTTACAATCAATTCAAACTCAGATCCTAACAGAAAGCAAACACGGTTTTAACACGATCTTTGTTTTCAGGGTATTCTATCTCTTAAAACCCACCAGTAGAAGAACCCGGCATATTTTCTATGATGATTTGAAACATTCCGAATAACCTACAGATTCTTTATTTTTTTTTTACAAAAAGACATGTTGGGTTCTTCTGTAGGTGGGTTTTATGAGTCTAAGAGAAAGCAAACACGATTTTAACATGATCTTTATTTTCGGGTATTCTATCTCTTAAAACCCACTAGCAGAAGAACCCGACATGTTTTCTATGATGATTCGAAACATTCCGAATAACCTACAAATTCTATGTGACAAAACATGTCTGGTTCTTCTACTAGCGGATTTTAAGAGATAGTACACCCTGAAAACAAAGATCGGGTTCTTCTGTTACGGAGGATGTTCTGTAAATTGAAGGAAAAGGAAGGTTGTAGCACTTAAGAACCAGATCTACATATGCTAACACAAAAAAAATCTTACAAACACCATCTAATAGACTACATCGATGTTTTTATTATAACTGTAATAAAACAGAACATAATCCTAGATTGTCTAAAGAAGCGCTTTTATCATGTGTTGAACACATACCGACTGCAATGTTACACATGGTGAAAGGTAATCATAGATTTGCATTTAATGCTTAGTTTTTTAAGATATATTCATGGGAGTGAGTATGATTGGTGATTTTTTTCAGTTAATATTAAAATCTGACATTGTGGTAGGTCGTTTGTGTTAGCATATGCGCATCCGCTTCTTGTAATGATGTGAATTAAATGCATGGGGTACAGAAACCACCAAAGGGGTTTTTTCTCTTTGTAATGATGTGAATTAAATACATGGGTACAGAAACCACCAAGGGGTTTTTATCTTTGTAATGATGTGAATTAAATGCATGTATTGATATGATAGATAAAACTTCAAACATTCTGAACCCTAGCTGTAAACACGATTTTAACACGATCTTGGTTTTCAGGGTATTCTATCTCTTAAAACCACTAGCAAAAGAACCCGACATGTTTTCTATGATGATTCGAAGCATTTTGAATAACCTAACGCATGAAGAACCATCTCTTAATGTCTTTTCTCTTTAATCTATTAGAACTATCCTGGTTTGTCACGTACATGCGTTTAATTCCAACATCATTAGAAGTAATTGCAAGACTGTTTGTCGGGCTTCCAATGCTCACACAGGGTGATAAACAACGGTGATCTAGAATTAGATAGTCTTAGTCCATGGTTTGGTTTGAATAATGACGGTTTTCCTTCTTTCAAAATTCAAATCAAACTTGTACGCATTACCTTCAAAGATATAATCGTTTGCAACCCTGAAAACTCTAAAACCACGTCCCAGATATAATTGTTTTTTATCATTTTTGTTGAGTCGGACTTTCTATAACCCGTCTGGGTCGTTTAGTAGGTTATTACGGTCGTTTAGACCCTCTGAATCCTCTAAAACGAAGGGGTTGTTTGTTAAATCAGGGGGTCGACATGTTTTGACCTATACGTATCATATAGGCTTATACGATCCGTATAGTATAATCATACTATACGACACTGTTTTGACCTATACGATGCGTAAAGGAGTAAAACCAAAATTTCATAAAGGTTTCGTTTTTTCGATAGGGATACATATCGTATTTTAGCGTATATTTTCATTACGTGTCAGTTAACGAAGAGCACCTCTACACATGTCATATGATGGTAATAAAATGGAACATAATCCCAGATTGTCTAAAAATGGGATTTGTTTCAAAGTAAAATATTGGTGACAACGGTAATTGATCGGTAATTGCTCTGCAAACTCACCCCACCTATGGTTTGAGTAGCTATGGAAACGGTGGCTATGGAAGACTATTGAAGATGATACAAGTGCTTCTTATGACTTCTGACCAATTGCAAGACTGTTTGTTCCCGTTTATAAACACATGATAAACGCGCTTCTTTAGACAACCTGGGACTATGTCCCATTTGATCAAGATTATATTTGTTGTGTTGTTTGCAGCTAGGGTTCAGAATGTTCAAGTCTTATCAATTATATCAACATATGTATTTAATTTTCACATATGCTTTCTGAATCTGAATACGTCCCGTTTTATAATACACATGATAAAAGCGCTTCTTTAGACAACGGGGGACTATGTCCCGTTTGATCAAGATTATATTTGTTGGGTTGTTTGCAGCTAGGATTCAGAATGTTCAAGTTTTATCGATCATATCAATACTTGCATTTAATTTTCACACCTGCTTCCTGAATCTGAATACGTCCCGTTTTATATGACACATGATAAAAGCGCTTCTTTAGACAATTTGGGACTATGTCCCGTTTGATCAATATTATAATTGTTGGGTTGTTTGTAGCAAGGGTTCATAATGTTCAAGTTTTATCAATCATATCAATACATGCATTTAATTTTCACATCTGCTTCCTGAATCTGAATATGTCCCGCTTTATAGACACATGATAAAAGCTCTTCTTCAGACAACCTGGGACAATGTCTCGTTTGATCAATGTTATATTTTTTAGGTTGTTTGCAGCTAGGGTTCAGAATGTTCAAGTTTTATCAATCATATCAATACATGCATTTAATTTTCACATCTGCTTCCTGAATTTGAATATGTCCTGTTTTATATGACACATGATAAAAGCGCTTCTTTAGACAACCTGGACTATGTCCCGTTTGATCAATACATGTATTTAATTCACATCATTACAAAGAAAATGATCAATACATGCATTTAATCCACATCATTACAAAGAAAAAAAAAATTGTAATGTGCTTCCTGAATCTGAAAGTTCAAAGAGTATGATTGATGATGTATTTCAGTATCCCGGAGTTTTGTTGGAATCTGAAAGTTAACTTTCACATCTGCTTCCTGAATCTGAATATGTCCCGTTTTATATGACACATGATAAAAGTTCTTCTTTAGACAACCTGGGACTATGTCCCGTTTTTTATGAAGATTATATTTGCTGGGTTGTTTGCAGCTAGGGTTCAGAATGTTCAAGTTTTATCAATCATATCAATACACGCATTTAATTCATATCATTACAAAGAAAAAAAGTATGATTGCTGATGGTTTTCAGTATCCAGAGTTTGTTGGGATCTGAAAGGAGAAGCGTTGCGATTCAAGGGTTTAGACACCATGGTTTTAGTATTGAGTGTAAAAAAACTAAACAAATGTAAAATAAAATAAACAAATGTTAAAAAAACACAACCTATACGGGTCGTATAGGTCTATACGACCCGTATAGGTCAAGTCAAATAGACAAAATGTGACATTTCAGTCTTTATTGGAAATTGAAAAGGCAATATGACTCTTTATAGGCCTATGCGATCCGTATTAAAGGTGTCGATTTAAAGATTCAAGGTGTGCCAATAATACGACCCTTTAAAAATCTATACAATATATTAAATTATGATAAATAATATGCGTATCATCATAACCATAATAATATTTGATATATTTAAAAATGTAAATATATTATAATATTAATCTCAAAAGGTAACTTTGTATTTCATAGTATATAAATATGAATAATATTAATATATCTATATATTTCAAATCAGAAGTTTATTTTTCAAATAATAAGCTACAAGAAGGAAACATACTAAACAATAGTTAAAGGAAAATAAATATAAAACTTAAAATTTTTCGGGTATATATTCCGGGTGAACGAGTGTAAAGTAGGAACGGTTCACCGAAGAACACAAGATCTGCGTTTAATCCGGTTTAACGTGCAGAATACGTAAAAACGAACCGTAATCGTTATACGTAATCTTAAATATAAACTCTAAAGTTTTTATTACGATCCTGACAACAACGGGACAAAGTTTCGACGTCTATGACACACAATCACCTATCCTAGATCGAATTCGTATGAAGAACTTGAAGTCCTGTTCTTGAACGGATGTATTCTTGAAAGTCTTGAAGATGGTCCTATTGAACGGATGTGTTTGAAATATATATATATATATATATATATATATATAGGGTAGGGATCTTAAGAGAAGTTCATCCTATTTGAGAAACTTGATAAGCATTCTGGACCACACATTTTCATAAGCTTTTCGTAATATACACATAAGTATAGTTTAAAACTGACTATATACATATGTGTATATTGAATTATACACATATGTATATATGTTGAATTATACACATATGTATATAGTCAGTTTATGTGTATATTACGAAAAGCTTTGGGAAAATGTTTGGTCCATAATGCTTCTCAAGTTTCTTAATTAGGATAGTACTTCTCACATGATCCTAATCACTCACACACACACACACACACACACACACACACATATATATATATATATATATATATATATATATATATATATATATATACCTCCGTACAAAAGTGATCTCCACCTCCGTACTTATATAAGCTTCTTACTTTCATACGAATGTATGTATATTATTCGTAAGCTTGCATGTTTACTTTCTGATCTCACAATTTACATGTTTTATGATGATGTAAAATTGTGATGTCATCACATAATGTGATGACATCATTCCCGATTATGCAAGACACTTGACAATAAACCTAGTGAAACCTCTGTCTGATATTTTACATACCCAAGACACTCGACAATAAATGTACAATTAGATTTCTACTAAGGCCACACGAATAGTGCACTAACAAAGAGTATATAGTTTCGGGTAATCGAGTCGGGTATCTTTTAGCCCATAACCGCGAAATAATTTTTTTCCATACCCATACCCGGTCCAATACCCGTCCGGTCCGTCCCAAATGATTCGGGTTTCAGGTATACGCGTCGGGCCCGGGTATTTTTGTCATCCCTAGCTGCAACTCCCACGTTGATCAATCGTGCAGGAAACAAAAAGTACAAAATTACAGTGACGTGTAACAAATCAGGTTACAGGTGCTCCATTTACTGCTCCATGATTTCCACTCACAGCACAACTGATGAAGACTCGACAACAAGGAAAATCGACAGACCATGTGGCTCCAGTTACCATGCGCCAACGTCTCAACCCTCTGCAAACACTAATGGTCGTGTCAGAGGGGACACACCGGATATTCCTTTATAGCAACATTCGGCCCAAGGCCCATCAACCCACCTCCATCTCCACACTCTTCGGCTATTAATACCAGCCTTCAACCATAGGTTTAAGAAATCGGCTCTCTCACTCTCTTACTCTTAACACAGGCTCGTTTACTCTTTATAAACGATACTTATTCTTACACCAGAGAGTGGTTACAAGGAGAACCCCCCACCTCTCCTCCTTGTAACGAGTTTCACGGTACTTTCTTTTGCAGATTACTCAAGTTAACCATCCAGGCATTGATCAAGGAAAGATTAAGAATTGACCTTCTTGACGAGTTTGTTTCCACAAACCTAAACCCTATGGTTTAGACTTGATGTTCCTTCAAGAAGTTACCTCATTTTTTTAAAGAGTTACATCCTTGCATACATATTATATATATGGTGTTGTTTATAGAACGACTATGTCACACCCCGACTCGCAGCGGAAGACAATTGCGGGGTGCGACAGACACATGGTATTTCCTCATAATTTAAAAACGTGATATCATATAAAGAGGGAACATCGGTTACAACACACATAAACTATCATATTACAACCCATTAGTTCAAGTGCGGTACTACAAGCCACTACAACCTTTATTTTGCTATTGTCCGCTTACTCAAGCCATTCCATACGAACGTTCCTCATTCCTGTTTAGTTTTACCTGAAATGCACGTTAATTTTTAGAAAAGGGTCAGATAACCAAGCCGGTGAGTTCCATTGGTTAGGTTGTTTTACAGCAATATGTGTTAACAAGTTTAATTGCACGTGTCACAGATCACGGATGGAATGACACGAGTTCACAAGTGAAACCTTTACCGCAATAACCGTGCCGTGTCATGTTTGACACCTCAGCACACTGGGCCGTGTCACCTTCGACACCTCAGCCCACCGACTGTGTCACGTGCAGTCCAAAGCCCCAGGGGTAGTTATGCCTAACAACATATCATAGTTTAGGACGCGTGCAGTTGCCTGGCTGCCGGCACACCGGTCCGGCGGCAACTAGGTTTGTCAGACCAATAGTGCTATCCACTGCCCAAGGCTTACGTTAATCACTTGCATTGGGGATAGTTCGTGTGTTAGGTAATTCTCATCATCACAAGTTGGTGCAATTAACATAGTTTGTAACATGCATTTCACCCCAGAAAACAGTAAAACAATTTAAAAGTGGGGGAGTGAAACTCACAGTAAGGGTAGGAGCCTCAATCAAAGAGTGATATGCAACTGGATCAGCTTTAATAGCACGCATGCATGTAGGGACTCAAATCAGCATCTAGGTTGGTAATGGTTATAACTTGGATCCGGTTATGAGTTTTCACCCCGGATTGAACCTATAGGATACTGGTATGGTGATGGATGTCAGTGTAGTATCAGTTTTTAGTTTGGCTTCTGGGCACCGGTTCACACGTGCCATTCAAAGTTAGTTGTTTGACACATTCGGATAATGGTAGAGGGATGTACCAATAGTACCAACATGTTGTCATTTAAGAAAGATTACGGCCATGTTTGGGATTCTATTTAGAACCTCCTTATTAACTTATTAACTTTTCCAAAAGTCATTTATAAGAGGAAAAAGTCTTTTTAAAAAGTTAATAAGTTAATAGGAGGTTCTAAATGGAATCCCAAACATGGCCTAACTTTTCATTAAGGGAGTTTGGGTGTTTGGGGAGTCTAGGTTGCCCAAAATTGAGTTTCCGTTTTCGCCGTCGGGGATTCTCCTGAACTGGCATGGGACACACCCCTATTGTCCAAACGATCCTGGAATCTCCCGGAATATTCCCGGTGTTCCAACTATAGTAAACGTCGGGTTCGGTCAGTTTCCGGTTCCGGCAGGTTCGTTAAACGGTAAACTGCCGAAACTAGTTTAAAATAAAGCGTTTTTAACTCCGTAAATTCCCCTTTAATACATAAGTTTGATAAAAATCTGGAAATTTTTATACAATTCAGTAAAAATATATATATTATGAGAAAAATAATTCGGGAATTTATTTAGCCATTTTAACTCCTCAAATAAATCATTTGTAAAATAGTATTTAACCAAATAATTTACATTGCTTATCATCCGATGTCTAATATTCCCAAAATATTCCAGAAAGTCCCTTATAATCTAGGAGATCCCTGTAAAAAATTGAGATTTTTCTGATTTTATTTCGGTGCGTTTCCGGCTACCGAAAACTCCCAAAAAACGCGGATGTTTAATCAAAATAACAATCCAACCAGTGGACTCCCAAACTTCCCAGAACATTCATGTAAATTTTGGTGATTTATCGACTCCGTATGATATTTTTCCCGAATTTCTTTGGGTAAAAGAGTCAAAAATTCGCCAAACACCATAGCAAATTCAAAAAATTCTAAAATTTTAGGTGGACATTCCTGTCAATACCCTACATAACCACACCAATTTTTAGCTCAATCCAAGCATCACGAACCAAGTTATAGTCCAAACAATATTCTGCCTAAACTAGTCGAAGGGTTCGGGTGTTATACCTAGCGCAAGCTCCGTTCCCGTGCATTTCTCTTGAGTCCAGAAGTTCGTGGGTGCTATATTTTGTACCTACACATCAAGCACAATCCAATCATGCCATAAGCCATGTCAATCAAGCCTCGTTTCACTGTTTTTCGGTTAATAACTTTGTTAATCGCTTTTGGTCGATTAGGGTATCAAAAGCCGAAGTTTTGTGATCTTGGCTACCATATAACATCAGGGAATCCCTGATGTGTTCTTATTCAGCCAAGAACCATGTTTAAACCATCCATTAGCATGGATTAGAAAGGGTTTTCCTAGTCTAGTTCATGTTTATACAAGAAATCTTCATCAAAACCTTACAAAACTTGAAAAGTACCTTGAATTTTGTTGAATTTAGTTGATCATCAGCTGAGTTTTGTTGATGGAGAGCAGAAATGGGGGTAAAGGATTAAGGGAATAATGAAAAAACAACTTTTTAAAACAAGGGGGCGGTCGCAAGGTGGTGTGCCCCTACCCCACCTCCTGCTTTGTCGTGGTTCATTTTTCGTGTTAAAAAGATGATGCCTATCTTTTTTTTTGCATTTAGGTTCGTTTTCGGGTCCCACACGCGTCCCCGGTTTGCCAAACAGGCTCCTTTTTCTGAGTTTTTAATGTTAAAAGACTCGGTTTTAAAAACTGTGCATAACCGTCTCGAAACCCGAACACGGTTACGTTTCATTCATAATGGCCTCGTATTAGGGTAGTTTAAGTTTTTTTTGGGCTTGATTGACCGTTCCTAGCATGTTTGGTTGCCTTTTGTTGTTCTCCAAACGAAGGCATTTCCCTAACCGGGAAACTGCCTCATTTTGCGTGCCCGAGTTCCGATTTGCTTCAAATCTTATGTCACGCTCTATGGCACATAACTAAGATGTTCCGTGAACTCAGAATCTTAAATAGCCCCACCGTTGGCCTAATAATCATAGTCAAACGTTTAATGCGCTGTTAAACGGAGAGCTCCCGTTTAACACGTTTTTAAAGGCTAAGGACACCAACCTCGCACCGTTGGCCCTTATTAGTATTGTGTTCACCATGACGTGCTCTCGGATTCCTCCGAGACATAACAGATATCATTTAATAGAGCACACAAGTCATACATGTTTTTAGGATTTTCGCACAATTATTGTTTTAAGCATACCTAAAGTTTTGGACTGGTTAAGAAATTTGGTCCCTGAAATTTACCCCGTCTCGCTAGGGAAAATGTGAGGGTACTTTCTATGGAATTCATCCTTCCGTTCCCAGGTGTATTCAGGTCCTTGTTTAGAGTTCCACCGGACTTTAACCAGTGAAATTTTGTTGTGCCTTAATTGTTTAACCCTGCCATTAACTACACTGGTTCCTCCACAAAGTGGAGTCTATCATCAACGTGTACGTCTTCCAAAGGTATCTGGGTGGCTTCGCCTGACAGGCACTTCTTTAGGTTTGAAATGTGGAAGACATTATGAATGGCACTAAACTGGGTTGGTAGCTCAACCGATAGGCTATGGGACCTACTTTTGCTAGAATCTCGTACGGTCCGATGTATCGTGGTGCTAACTTTCCGATCATTCCATATCTGATAACGCCTTTCCACGGCGATACCTTTAACAATACCCGTTCACCCACCTCAAACAATAACGGTTTTCTACGTACATCAGCCCAGCTCTTTTGCCGATCCTGAGCGGCTTTCAATCTATTCTGAATCTGGTGGATCTTATCAGTCGTTCCTATACTAGCTCGGATCCCGTCAGTTGGGTGTCACCCACTTCGGCCCAGCAAAGTGGTGATCGGTACTTTCGACCATAAAAGCGCCTCGTACGGGGCTGCCTGGATACTACTGTGGTAACTATTGTTATAGGAAAATTCTACTAGTGGAAGATGCTTGTCCCAACTTCCTCTGAAGTCCAGGACACAGGCGCGAAGCAAGTCCTCTATTGTCTGGATCATGCGTTCTGATTGGCCGTTGGTTTGGGGATGGTAAGTAGTACTCAGATCAACCCGCGTCCCTAAAGCTTCTTGTAACTTCTGCCAATATCGCAAGGTGAAATGGCTGTCTCGGTCTGAAATAATAGCAACCGGGATACCATGTCTGGCTACTATCTCGTTAGTGTAGATCTCGGCCAACTTGTCGGTTTTATAAGTGGTATGGATCAGAATAAAATGTGCGGATTTGGTCAATCGATCTACGATTACCCAAATCACGTCATGACCATGAGGCCTTCTTGGAAGATGGGTCACGAAATCCATCATGATTTGTTCCCATTTCCACTGAGGTATCTCGGGTTGTTGTAACATTCCAGAGGGTTTCTTATACTCTGATTTGACCCGAGCACAAGTCAAGCATTGGCTTACATATTCTGCCACGTCCTTTTTCATCCCCGGCCACCAATAAAACTCTTTAAGGTCATGGTACATCTTGTCTGTACCGAGGTGAATCGAATATTTCGATTTATGGGCCTCGTCCATGATCAACTATCTCAGCTCCGAACTAGCAGGAATCCACACTCGATCCTTAAAATACAACACCAAATCCGTTTTCTTCACAAAGCTTTTCTCATTTCCGTGCAACCCTTCGCTGAGTAACTGGCTTTCCTCCAAAGCTAGCATTTGCGCATTCCGGATTCGCTCTATAAGGCTCGTCTGCACAATCATTCCCAATGCTCGCACTCGGAGTGGTTTAATTCGATCCTTTCTACTTAGTGCTTCCGCTACCACGTTAGCTTTCCCGGGTGGTACTTTATTTCACATTCGTAATCATTTAATAATTTCACCCATCTGCGCTGCCTCATGTTCAGCTCTTTTTGGTCGAAGATATGTTGGAGGCTTTTGTGGTCCGTATATATAGTACATTTTGTACCATATAAATAATGTCTCTATATCTTCAGCGCTAATATGACCGCGTCCAGTTCCAAATCATGCGTCGTGTGGTTCTTCTCGTGCACCTTTAGTTGTCTGGAAGCGTATGCAATGACTTTGTTTCTTTGCATTAGGACACATCCGAGCCCTTGCCGAGATGCGTCACAAGATACGACGAAGTCATCGTTTCCTTCGGGTAACGTCAGAATTGGAGCCTCGCATAACTTTTGTTTTAACAGCTGGAATGCTGTTTCCTGGTCTTCACCCCATTCATACTTCCTATCCTTCTATGTCAAGGCTGTTAGCGATTGGGAAATACTAGAGAAATTTTCGATGAACTGACGGTAATATCCCGCCAGTCCCAAGAATTGGCGTATCTCTTTCGGAGATTTAGGCGCAGGCCAAGTCTTGATTGCTTCTATCTTACTTGGATCCACATGAATTCCATACTAATCCACCACATGTCCCAAAAATTGCACGGCTTGCATCCAGAAGTCGCCCTTAGACAATTTAGCGTACGGTTGCTCTTTCCGTAGTATCTCCAATATAGCACGTATATGATACTCGTGCTCGTCCTTGCTCTGGGAGTAGATCAGAATATCGTCGATGAAGATGATGACGAACTTATCGAGGTATGGTTTAGACACCCGGTTCATGAGGTCCATGAACACAGCAGGTGCATTGGTTAGCCCGAAAGGCATAACCAGGAACCCGTAATGGCCATACCGAGTTTGAAAAGCCGTCTTTGGGATATCGTCCTCTTGGACCTTCATTTGATGGTAACCCGACCGAAGATCTATCTTAGAAAAATATCAGGCTCCTTGTAGCTGGTCAAAAAGCTCATCGATCCGCGGAAGTGGGTATCGGTTCTTGATAGTGACCTTGTTTAATTCTCTGTAGTCGATACACATTTGGAAGCTGTGGTCCTTTTTCTTTACAAACAAGACTGGGGCTCCCCGGGGAGAATAACTGGGACGTATGAAACCACGATCAAGTAACTCCTGTAGTTGCATCGATAGTTCTTGCATCTCGGATGGTGCAAGATGGTATGGGGCTTTGGCAATGGGTGATGTTCCCGGTATTAGGTCGATCCGAAACTCGACTTGCCGATTGGGCGGCAATCCGGGCAATTCCTCCGGGAATACGTCTGGGTATTCGCGCACTATCGGGATGTCTTCAGTACGTTTTTCGGCTGGTTCATCTGTCGTGACACTGGCTAAAAACACGTCACATCCCCGTCGTATACACTTCAATGCCTTGAGATGGTATATGAGGTTCAGCATGGTACCTAACTTCTCTCCCTGTACCATGATCACATCGTCCGGGGACAAAGGAATCTTTACAATCTTCTACTCACACGACACTTCAGTGTGATGATTGGACAACCAGTCCATTCCTACGACAACGTCAAAACTGCCAGTTCTATGGGTAAAAGGTCAATAGAAAACTGGTAACCGTTAAGGTTATTGGGCAGTTACAAATGAGTTGGTGACTGGTGATCGGTTTCCCGTTGGCAAGTTCGACGGAATATGGTTGTTTTAAGTCAATAGCGACCATATTTAATAGTGGCAAAAAATGCAATAGAAACATAACTCCTATCAGCGCCCGTATCAAATAACACTGAAGCAAATTGTTTGGAAACAAAGAACGTACCCGTGACCACGTTTGGATCCTGGCGTGCGTCACCAGACCCAATGATAAAGGCACGACCTCGAGCTGCATTCGAGGTAGATGCTTGGCCCTGCGTATTCTTTCCTGCTGTATGCTGAGGTAACTTCGGGCAACTTCTTCGGAAATGCTCTGTACTGCCACATTCATAGCACGTACGGGGGTAGGTAATTTGTTGTGTTGGTTGTTGGGGTCGCTGCTGAAGAGGTTGAGGCCTTGGGGGTTGGAAGCGGGTTGGTTTGGGGTTTGGTTCAGCTGAAATCTTACAATTTCGGGCATAATGCCCACTTTTATGACACCTCGAGCATATCGTTGCTCGGCACGCACCATAGTGGTGCAAAGTGCACTTGTTGCACTTTGGGGCTTTTCCTTTGTAGTTATAACAGTTACCAGTTGGGTTAGTCATTGCGTAACTCTGGCTAGTTGCTTTCCCCCTCTTCACTGTTGCTGCCCCTGCTTGACTACTTTCCGGGGCTTCTCGCTTATCACCGGCCTGCTCTCCAGGCATCGTCAAAATCCTAGGTCTAACCATGTCGAACGTATTAGTACCTGACATGGCTACCACTCCGTGCATAGTCAGGTGTTCCACTGAGTTGATAATGCTCCTCACTTCTGGGGCCAGTCCCCAGATATATCTTTCGATTCGCTTGTGCTCCGGTCAGACCATGTGTGGCAGTATGCGTGCCAGTTCAATGAAATAATTGGTGTAACCCGCATGGTCGGCTCCTTGCATCTGCAGGTTCCAGAACTCATGTTCGAGCCTCTGAATTTCGTTGGCCGGGCAAAACTTTTCCATCATTAGTGCCTTAAGATCGTCCCACGTCATAGTATTAATTGCGGCCTGCCCGCGAGATTGAACGATGGTATTCCACCAGTTTAAGGCATGGTCGGTGAAGGTACAAGTCGTATACTTAACTGCACAGTCACCGGGACAATTACTTATAATGATTACCGATTCCAACTTCTCCATCCATTTCACTAACCCAGTCGGTCCTTCAATTCCACTAAATTCCATTGGTTTGCACTCCATGAAGTGCTTATACATGCAGACCGATCTAACATTGTTTTGTGCGTTGTTTTGATTATTATTTTGACCTACCGGCCCTGTTTGCGGGTTCTGTTGTTGGTTAGCATTGATACCGGCGCTAACCTGCGCCACGATCGTGGGGATGACGCCTGAAGCTGTTGCACTATCATTTGCGCGATTTCCGCCTCCGTCATTTGTGGTGCGCGTTTTGGGGCCATTCTATTATAAACAACATAATATATATATATATATACACACATCAATGTCACACGTTCAATCATCACATATCACATAATTTCATCGCACACATGAGCCCACAACATGTACACCCAAAATCATCATCATATATATAATAACATCTGTCATCACACAACTGTCAAAATTTGCACATAGACTTAACCCATAAGGGCCAGTGCTTAAATGTGCTGTCAAAACTGGTCACCGAAGTGACGTACATACACCATACAACGAAAGTACGAAACTACGAAAACACAGAAGCACTACGACTACATCACCACCTCCACATGGACATAACCCAGTGCTTGGTAGGATGTTCAAAAGATACATCATGTTTGTCTATACTAAAAAGAAAACCATACTACAAACGCTAAAGCAACCAACATGTCAGTCCCACAAAACCTATCACCAGGCCTACGATGGCACCGATGCATCCATACAGCATCGCCCGGAAACGGACATGGTGGTGATGAACGTATCCCATGCCCTGCTGCAAAGTAGTGATCGCCTGCTGTAAGATGATCAGATAATCTCCCATCGATCTCCTGTGCTGCTCATCCTCATCGCGCGCCATCCGCAGCGATGCAATCTACTCAAATAAGAACCCCATCAGACTACTCTCGGTAAGGGGAACATGTGCCTCCTGAGGAGAGAACGGTACGCCCCATGCAGGTGGGCAAGGATCTCTGACCGGGCGAGAAGGGCCACGTCGCTCATAGGTATGCAAAGGGGAAGGGTCCTCTCTAGGTAGTGTGAGGAAACGGGCACAAACCTGCTGCCGCGCTCCCATAGGTACCGGTATCAGGCAGATAGGAGAGGGTGGTGGTGTAAAAGCAGGTACGGGTATGGGTACCCTCCGACGGGCCGTCTGCCGGAGGCTGATGGTGGGTACTTCATGAGAACTAGGTGAAGATGGTGAGTAAGTATTCTGGGTAGAAGGAGTATAAGGCTCAGGAGGAGTCTCTGGCGTAAGTAAACGAAGTGCTACAGCTTCCCACTCCCAATGCTCCATAGCAGGGTAGGGCTCCGAGGGATAGATCCTAACTGTACAACAATGTCAGGGGTACGACTGCGCTCCGATAGGTGCTAGAGACCTGTCTCCCGTGCCTGGTACGGGGTCTAGGTGGGTAACTACCACAACAGTAACAGGACTGATCTGGCTCGTTGCTCGACGTCTGGTGGGGTATAAGCGGCTCCTCCTCAGGATCTGTCTCAGTACGGGATGCAGTCTGATGACTCGTATGATGCGACATGGTACCTGTAGAGAAAGACAACATATAACACCGATTCTATTGACTGAACTAACCGAAAATCAACATTCCAAAGATATACACATAAGCACGTATTGCACAAAATTTTGATTTTAAAATTTTTAAAATTATATATAGTTTGTTATGTTAGTATTCGCATCCCCTTCCTATCTTATCTCAATGACGTTTCCCGAAATCCCAAGTACCAGCAGATATATTATTGTGTTCCGGACCACAATAATTTATTTGCCTAACAAGACCATCCCGGTAATAGTCATACTACTCAGTCTCTAGAGGTTCTCAGTGCGAGGAACCTAACTTAGGATTATAATCTAGGTTCTTTAGGGACACCTAATTCGCTATAACCGATGACTCTGATACCATCTTCTGTCACACCCCAACTCGTAGCGGAAGAGAATTACGGGGTGCGGCAGACACATGGTATTTCCTTATAATTTAAAAACGTGATATCATATAAATAGAGAACATCGGTTACACACACATAAACTATCGTATTACAACCCATTAGTTCAAGTGCGGTACTACAAGCCATTACATCCTTTATTTTGCTACTGTCCGCTTACTCAAGCCATTCCATACGAACGTTCCTCATTCCTGTTTAGTTTTACCTGAAATGCACGTTAATTTAAAAAAAAAAGGTCAGCTAACCGAGCCGGTTAGTTCCACTAGTTTGGTTGTTTTACAGCAATATGCGTTAACAAGTTTAATTGCACGTGTCACAGATCACAGATGGAATTACACGAGTTCACAAGTTAAACCTTGACCACAATAACCGTGTCGTGTCACGTTTGACACCTCAGCACACCGGGCAATGTCACCTTCGACACCTCAGCCCACCAACTGCGTCACGTGCAGTCCAACGCCCCATGGGTAGTTATGCCTTACAACATAACATAGTTTAGGATGCGTGCAGTTGCCTGGCTGCCGGCACACCGGTCCGGCGGCAACTGGGTTTGTCAGACGAATAGTACTATCCACTGCCCATGGCTTACGTTAATCACTTGCATTGGGGATAGTTCATGTGTTAGGTATTTTCATCATCACAAGTTGGTGCAATTAACACAGTTTGTATCATGCAATTCACCCTAGAAAACAGTAACGGTTTAAAAGTGGGGGAGTGAAACTCACAGTGAGGGTAGTAGCCTCAATCAAAGAGTGATTATGCAATTGGATCAGCTTTAATAGCACGCATGCAAGTAGGGACTCAAATCAGCATCTAGGTTGGTAATGGTTATAACTTGGATCCGATCCTATTGTTTTTTCACCCCCGATTGAACCTATAGGATACTGGTATGGTGATGGATGTCAGAGTAGTATCAGTTTTTAGTTTGGCTTCTAGGCACCGGTTCGCGTGGCAGCCAAAGTCAGTTGTTTGACACGTTCGGATAATGGTACGGGAGTACCAATAGTACCAACATGTTGCCATTTAAGAAAGACTAACTTTTCATTAAGGGAGTTTGGGTGTTTGGGGAGTCTAGGTTGCCCAAAATTGAGTTTCCGTTTTCGCCGTCGGGGATTCTCCCGAACTGGCATGGGACACACCCCTATTGTCCAAATGACCCTGGAATCTCCTGGAATATTCCCGATGTTCCACCTATAGTAAACGTCGGGTTCGGTCAGTTCCCGGTTTCGGCAGGTTCGTTACACGGTAAACTGTCGAAACTAATTTAAAATAAAGCGTTTTTAACTCCTTAAATTCCCCTTTACATAAGTTTGGTAAAAATCTGGAAATTTTTTAAACAATTCATTAAAAATATATAGATTATAAGAAAAATAATTCAGGATTTTATTTAGCCATTTTAACTCCTCAAATAAATCATTTGTAAAACAGTATTTAACCGAATAATTTACATTGCTTATTATCCGATGTCTAAAAATACCCAATAGATTCCAAAAAGTCCCTTATATGTCCAGGAACTCCCTGTAAAAATTTGGGATTATTCCGATTTCGTTTCGGTGCGTTTCCGGCTACTGAAAACTCCCAAAAATGCGGATGTTTAATCCGAATCACAATCAAACCAATGGACTCCCAAACTTCCCAGAACATTCCCTATATGTTCCCTAGTGTTCATGTAAATTTTGGTGATTTATCGACTCCGTTTGGTATTTTCCTCAAATTTATTTGGGTAAAAGAGTCAAAAGTTCGCCAAAAATCATAGAAAATTCCAAAAATTATAAAATTTTAGGTGGACATTCCTGTCAATACCCTACATCACCACACCAATTTTTAGCTCAATCCAAGCATCACGAACCAAGTTATAGTCCAAACAATATTCTGCCTAAACTAGTCGAAGGGTTCGGGTGTTATACCTAGCGCAAGCTCCGTTCCCGTGCATTTCTCTTGAGTCCAGAAGTTCGTGGGTGCTATATTTTGTACCTACACATCAAGCACAATCCAATCATGCCATAAGCCATGTCAATCAAGCCTCGTTTCACTGTTTTTCGGTTAATAACTTTGTTAATCGCTTTTGGTCGATTAGGGTATCAAAAGCCGAAGTTTTATGATCTTGGCTACCATATAACATCAGGGAGTCCCTGATGTGTTCTTATTCAGCCAAGAACCATGTTTAAACCATCCATTAGCATGGATTAGAAAGGGTTTTCCTAGTCTAGTTCATGTTTATACAAGAAATCTTCATCAAAACCTTACAAAACTTAAAAAATACCTTGAATTTTGTTGAATTTAGTTGATGATCAGCTGAGTTTTGTTGTCTTGATGCATATGTCTGTTGCCTACGTCATCATATTACGTCGAGTCTATGTATAGGAGCAAAATGTTAAGTTTATGTATCATGAGATACAAGTTCGCCCGAACTTGTTCAAGGCACATTTGGAGCGAACTTGTTCTCCTATAAATATGTGACTTGTGTTCTCATTTGTAAGATTCAGAGATTTTGTCACGACAGAGGCAAAGCTTTGTCCAAGTGTTTCCAGGATCTGTAACGTTTACTAATCAATGAAACAGTGATTAAACATTAAAGAACTTGTATCCAATATCGCCTATGCAAACGGATTCCGCACGTTTACCTTAGGTTTGCCAAATTAGGACCCGAACGATTCGTACAATGGACCTTCAATTGCTATGAGAGCAGGATTGGCCTAATTTGAAGACATTGGACATAGAACTTCACATCTTCTACTCATTTCCTTCATTTTAAACTTTTCTTGGACAATTCACAGACAAAATGAACTGATTTTCAAGTATAATACGTAAAATCCATTATACTAAAACCCTTGAAAAGATCAGAGCTTAAAACAAACGAATTTATGTTGAAAATTGAAAAAAACATGTTTGAAAACATAACTTTGCTCGAACTTGTAAGCAAGTTCGCTCGAACTTGATTGAAAAACTCACTTTTTGAGTGATTTTTCATCAAGTTCGCCCGAGGTTGACTAATTTTTCAAGAATTTTTACTAAGTTCGCTCAAACTTGACTTGTTTTTCAACAATTTTCATCAAGTTCGCCCGAACTTGATAATATTTTGCTGGAAAATCAATACAAGTTCGCCCGAACTTGTCTTTTCTCTTGAAATTCATCACAAGCCCGCTCGAACTTGTTATAAGAGTGAAATTTTCTTAATTTTTGATACAAGTTCGCCCGAACTTGTCCAAGGTTTCTAAAAAAAAAGTCAAATTTGGTAAACAGTTTTCCAAAAAAATTTAAATGTTTTTAGCAAACCGATACGTTAATATTGTCGTTTAAAAAGTCAAATTTTACTAAAATTGTATGTTTGCTAATCATTTTTCAAGTGTTTTTGAACGAAAAATTAGTTTGGAAAACGAAATGGGGTCCGTGAAGCCACCAATGTTGATGAGTATAGATGAGTATGAAGCCTGGAAAGGAAAATTCGAGAGCTGGGTACAAATAAGTTTCTTCCATGTTTGGGTTGCCTTTAAAACTGGATTTAAATGGCCAGTTGATAAACATGGAGCTATTCTTGCAGTATCAAAGTTTACACCAGAACAAAATAATGCATATGTCCATGAGAAGAAGATGATCAGTTTGTTACATCAATCGATAAATGAAGATAGCTTGATTTTGCTACCAGAATGTGATACGGCACAAAAGCTGTGGAATGCTCTGCGTGCTAAATATCTGGAGTGTGTTGAGATGATCAAGAGCAAGAAAGCTCTAATCATGAAAGAGTTTAACATCTTCACAATGATCAAAGGCGAATCAATGAAACAAATGATAAAACGCTTCTGTCAGTTGAAGATTCAGATGATGTTAGATCGCTCCACGTTAAGCTCGGGAACCTAAATTGTATCTATTGTCCATACAAGCGGATATTATATGACAAGTTAAATCGAATATGCAAGATTTACTGTTTAATCATTGTTTTATTGATCACAATAGTTCAATACATGTCAAATCCTGAACCGACAGAGCTTCGCCGTCAGCGTGCGAAAGTTGCAAAAGTTACAAATGTAGGAATCAAGACACCTATTTATAGAGACACAAGTTCGCTGGGATGTGATCAAGTTCGGGCAAACTTATCTTGATCAAGTTCGGCCGAACTTGATCTTAAATAATGATTCTGGGCGAACTTGTGTACTAATTACATAAATACCCTTCATTTTCTAGCCAAAACTATACAGACTCGATCAAAGACTAAGACATAGACATTATGTACTAACAGACTCCCCCTTGGATATCGTCTTTGTCTTGATCAATCTTCACAGCTTTATATCTGCCTCACGCATCCAAAGAAGTTCTTTATCGGCTTCTTTCTTCTTTCTTGCGATGGAATCGGCGTTTGATCTGTAGGCGACACTTTCGTCATGAATTGAAAACGTCTTAACCTTGCTTCCGTTGTTCTTTCAAGAAACTGTTCATGACGCCTTTCCTCTGTTAGAAACTCTTCACGTTCAATCTCTCTCCAACTCGATTCCCACATTCTACCAGAGTTGACTTCATATGCATAGCAAACATTTACAACCCTCTGATATTGCATCGCTTGTTCCTTTTCACGTTCTTCATAACAGATCTTGCTGAATAATAAACATTTAATATCCTCCTTTGAGCAGTTTACTAGCCACATCGGGTCTAGTATATGTATCGTTCTCCACAGCCCTCTCAAACCTTCTGCTCCAAACATTTCAACCCTTTTCTGAGTGATATCCAAATGATCTTCAAACTTTAGAACAATCACTACTTCACAAGTATTAGGATCAACCTGCCACCACTTAAACAGAGGATAGAAATTCTGTTCAATCGGCATTAGGGGCATATTTCTCATCGCTCTTGGACGTTTCATAATCAACGTGATATCTTTAATCCCAGTCTTCTTATCTGTTTTGATTCGACGTTTCGGAATAAATGGCTTCCAATACCTGGACCCTTTTGTTGCTTCGAACTTGATCATTTTCCACAACAACAGCTCAATAACCTTCATGTGATATGTGACGTTTCTAGTCTGCACAAGCTCCTCAACATCCCAATACGGAAGTGTCTTGAAATCTGCCAAATATTTGAAGTATTGAACTCCAAACTCACGTTTAATGGCATAAACGTTCAACTCTTTAAACCATCCCCAGCTAAGTATGTCTCCCAATGACACATCTTTATCTCCAGTAAAGAATGCTAGTGGTCGTCGAAACCTACGTTCTCTTGGCATTTCTTTAAACCAGGATTTCTTTGCTTGCGAAATCTCTTCCTTTGTCATCGGTTTAGGGATTCTTCCTTCTCGTACAGACTCTTCAATCTTTTCTTTCAACATATCTTCATTCAGTTGTTTGTACATCTCTTCGAATGTTGGAAAACTATCAGTGTTCGGACCAACGTACTTCTCAGCTTCATCTTTTTCATCATCCGAAGACCAATCCTCAACAATAACCTTGTAGTAATCATCAGCTTCATATCTACGTTTGTAATGATACTCGTTCGGCTTAAACGTATTCACATTCAGAACTTGTTCTTCAAAATAAAAATCAAATGATTCAGCATCAATATCAATCAACTTCGCTAAATCTTCTTTCGAGTAATTGTGAACACACTCGCCTTCTTCAACATTGTGTCCGAGAATCAGTACTAAAGGCTTTGTAGGAACCGCAGCAATCGGCATAGCAGAAGTAATAGCATTTGTCATATCAACATAGTTTATTTTGTTCTATCCATAGTTTTCTGGTATCTTAAAATCGCCCGAACTTGATCTTACATAATAATTCCGGGCGAACTTGTGTACCAAAAGCAATCAACAAGTTGTGCTTCGATCACCTTTCTCAAAGCAGGAACATAAACTTTCCTTAGCGGACTAGCATATCCGACAAAGAAACCTTCAAGCGATTTAGCACCAAATTTACCATCTTGATCAATCACTGTACATGGTGCACCAAATGGCTCTAGATATTTCAAATTTGGTTTCCTTCGGTTGATCATTTCAAAACATGTCTTTTTAGTCGGTCTGACAATTAAAACCCTGTTTAAAGTGTAGCATGCAGCTGCAACCACCTCACTCCAGTAGCTAACAGGAAGTTTCGAGTCTGCAAGCATGGTTCCTGCTATTTCGATCAAAGTCCTATTCTTCCTCTCAGCTACGCCATTTTCTTATGGATTATAAGGTGCACTGAATTTGTGTAGAATTCCTTTGGCGTTGCAATATTCTTTCATCTTGTTGTTCTTGAATTCCGTGCCGTTGTCACTGCGAATACGTCTAACAGGCAGATGATATAGATTTTCGAGCTTCTTGAAGAGAATCACCAGATTATTGAATGTTTTGTCCTTGGAATCTTGAAAGAAAACCCATGAATATCGAGAATAATCATCTGTGACGACTAAGCAGTATAGGTCTTCTGAAATACTTAGAATGTTCACCGGAGCAAAAAGATCCATATGAAGACGTCCAAGCGGCAACTTTATAGAATTCAGAATCTTCTTAGGATGTGATTTCTTCTTCTGCTTTCCTTTCTTACATTCTAAACAATGATCCGTCATGTGGAAGCTTCGAAGATTCACCCCCTCGACCAAATCGTTATGAACCAAAAAATTCATTTTTCTCAGATGAATGTGCCCCATTTTTCTATGCCATAGAATAGAATCTTTCTCTGTGGCTTTCATGACAAAACATTGTGCCGATTTTGATGATGTTGTAGCATTGCCCATATCTAACACATAGAGATCGTTTTCGCGCACAACACGCATGAGAATCCAATCATCCGAAATTTTGAAACCCGGCTTTAATATCATGCACTCTTTATCATTGAAGTGAACTGTGAACTGTTTGTCACAAATATGCGAGATGCTTAGAAGATTGTTCTCTAGCTCAACAATGTAGTTCACACGATCAAACGATACAACTCCATTTGAGAGTTTTCCTTCAGCTACGATCCGACCTCCTTGGTTACCGGCAAAGCCAACATAACCTCCATTTCTAGCTTTGATGTTGAAGAGAAGAGCTTTCATCCCTGTCATGTGCCTTGACACTCCACTATCCAGAATCCACTTTGAAAGAACGGACCTCTGGAGCCCCTGCACACATTATCCTTAAGTTAAAAAGCGCGACCCAAGCCTTCTTGTTCTTGGGTTTGGGATAAAAAGCTTTGTAATCATCCTCAAAATCTCCATCTGAGCCTCCACTGTCATTAACATTTTCAAACTGAACTTTTGTTTTACCTTTTGAAGATTTGATACCAATTGAAGATTTGACAGTTTCAGATTTTTTCTCAGATTTTGATTCTTTGTTGTTACCAGTCTTAACAGGCTCAGACTTGCTAACTTCAAATGTTGATGATTTCTTTTTAGCAATCCAGGATTGTGATTTAATCTCTGCCTTTTTAATGTAAAACCTTGATTCATTTGTCTTGGAAGTTTCACCTTTTTTGAAAGTTGAGTTTTCAAATTTAGTTTTAGGTTTAACTTCAAGTTTAGATTCATTTCTTTTCAGAATTGTGACAGGTTTTACAAACTCTGGTTGCTTAGGCTTTTCAACATCTGAACTTGTTTTTCTTCGAGGATAGACCGGCTTAGATTTCGGACACTTGCGCGTAATGTGACCAACTTCATTACACTTGAAGCAAGTCCGATCATCATGAGAATGCCCACTAGTGGATTTTACACCACTTGTGGCTTTGGCCTTATCTCGAAGTTCTTTTTCTTTCTTAAACTCATTGTTTGATTGCTTTCCAATCAAACTTTCCTCTTGAACCGTGCTCGTCCCATATACAAATTTCATGTTTTATCTTTGTATTCGCGAAATGGTGACTTCTTATTTGGTTCTTCTTCCACATCCAAACCCAACCCAGCTCTCGTATGTTCAGGAAAATTACCACCATTTCTTCGGTAGTTGTTTCTTTTAGGTTTGGAGTAAAACTTCTTTTCATTGATTTCCTAATCTTCTGATGAAACTTCCACGAGTTTAAAGAATTTGTAAAGTTGATCTTCTTTCACATTCCGAATCGGAAAGCTATCATCAAAGTATAGTCTGTCAGAATCCTTAACTTTGTACATGAAATGTTAGGATCATCACTTAGGCTATCGTCCGATGATTTATCGTCATCTTCGGATTGTGAATCAGAATTGTTTGAACTCGAGTTGGCGCTTTCATAGCTGCCGTCATCAGAATCATTTAAAACATTTTCAACAACATTTTTAACCACCGCTTCGCCATCATCACTCGTGTAGGTTATATCAATGTTCTCAGGCAACTCATTTTTCTTTTGAGTTAAAAGTTCAATGTTGAGTGCCTTTTCCATCCCTTCAGCGTTTTTGCGACAATATTTTTCGCATAGGGGTGGTGGAATATTGGTATATTCTCCACGTTTCTTACCTTTGGTTTATGAACATTTTCTTCCGACTGACTAGTGGGAAGAACGTGATCAATGACGTAGGCATTTGTGGTATAGCTCTTTAGAAGCTGTCGAACCCTTTCGGTCTCGATTTTCATGTCTTGAAGCTCTTGTTTTACTTCATCAATGTTATTTATATAAACGTTAATAGCTTTTTGTTTTTCCATTAAAGTAGCTTTTAACATTCTGATAGTATCATCTTGTTCAATGTTATTTCTGTCCAACCTGCTGTAATCATCTTTCATTTTGTCATATGCCTCCTTCATTGTGCGATAATCGTATTTGAAATTAATATTATGCACATTGATTTCGGTTGTGATCTAAGACTTTTCAGCACATTGAATACACGGTTCAGCACATTTCGTACATGGTTTCTCAACCTCGACGACTTGTACTTTAACAACTTCCTTTTGTACAACCTTTACCTCTAGACCTACCTTTGTTAGATTTGCCATCATAGCTTTATTGGTGATCTATGTGAGGTTTTCTTCATTCATCTCTTTGGTTGTAACATCCGTAAAAAACCGGGTTATCCAAACCCGCTTTGTTTATAAAACCGAATAATCAGTTATAAATTTTGTTGCGTATTTAATGCTCAAATTAATTTTATACGATACATAATTGATAGGTATATTAAAATTTAAAAACCATAATTTAAAATTTCTAATAAAAAATTGAATAAAAAAATAATTATAGGCGCCGGGTTTCAAACCCGGGTCACTCTCAAGACCAAACACACTCTACACCACTACACCACACACGCAACTTAATTCAAATCTGAAACAATTAAATCTTATACACAAACTGACACTGAATCGGAAATTCAAAACACAAAATACTGAAACCGCTGAATCAATGGAGATACGTTTTTTTTCGTTAACTGGTAAACGCGGATCATAATTCCATAACTGATTCGTTCAAATTGCAAACCGTTTTCAATCACTCAGTACCATGATTTGAGGATTTTTCTTTGAAACCGAAAATTTATGATTGACCACCTTTCACTATAAATAGTAATGGTTCACACGATTAGAACTTGTTCACTTTTCTCAAACAAACTCTCTAATCGATCAGAAAGTTCCTTGCTTGAAATTAAAACTCGCCGGAGTTCTGCAAATCGCCAGAAAACCAAAAAAATCCATCCCTTTATTGCCCTACTCTAAAATAGGACTTCTAGAGCTCAGACAGAAGTCACCCACACTCATTCTAAAACTCTCTGATCAATTTTTCTGTTCGCCGGAACTGTCTGCTGTCGCCGGAAAAATTTGGAACTCGCCGGAGATTTTCATCGGAAAACCAGGATTTTACTTCTAGTTGGTATATTTCTTTAACTTCTTTATCTATCATTCTGTATGTTACGAATCTTTGAACAAACACCCAGAAATGTCTAAAAATCGATTTCAGGCGGGTTAAGTACTGGGCTTCGGGTTTAATGAAGAAGATGAACTGAAATCAGTAGTTAAATGTATTTGAAATCGGAAATTATACCGGGTTAGACACACAGTCCAGTGGTGGACTGTGTGCATATTTAAATCATGGTCCCGGGTTCGACTCTGTCCTTGTTCCGATTCGTCACAATATTCAAACCTTTTTATAAAACCCAAATACGGAACTTGACAGTAAGTATATAAGAGAAATAAAAATCATAATATAAACGGGTTAGTCACCCAGCCCAGTTGGTAGGGCTGGGTGCGTTGCAAGACTGAGGTCGCGGGTTCGAGACCTGTTATGTGCACCGGTTCGACATAATTACAAATCTTTTTAAAATAAATGATTTCTGAATAAATCTAAATAGTATATAAGTATAATTAAAAACAGAAATATTTCGGGTTAGACACGTAGCTCAGTTGGTAGAGCTGCGTGCACGCGTACGGGAGGTCACGAGTTCGAACCTCACTCAGCGCACATAATAAACACAATCAGACCGGTCAACAGTCAAAGTCAACGGTCAAAGTCAACGGTCAACATTTTTTTTATTTATTTATTTAATCAGAAAATTATTTAAAAATACTTAAAAATAATATTTTTAAAGTTAGAAAATGTCCTTAAACTCACAAAAATAAATTTAGAAATCTTATTAAGGTTATGAATTAAAATTATTAATCTCAAATAAAATCCATTTATTTACCGAACCATTATGTTATTATTTAGGTTAGTTTCTCTCGTGGTTAAATCCAAATTCGTGCGCATTCATCATCAATCCAAGAAAACGCAACCACTGTGAGTGAATTCTTACAAATTCCTCTTTTATTCATGTTTTGGGGTGTATCATGTGTCGCTTAAATTAATTCGCTTAATCAAACTCGTGCTATACCATTATATGATCTAAACTTAGAATGTAAATATTGTTTTTTGTGATGTGTTACATATTGTCAAGTTGTGTGCAAATTATTCATTAGGCTCATCAGTTCCTCGTGGGAGACGAGTTGAACAACGCGTGCCTCAAAAACATTCATTAGGCCCATCAGTTCGTAGAACAACGCATGCCTCAAAATCATTCATTAGGTCCATCAGTTTGTTGAACAACGCGTGCCTCAAAAACAATCATTTGGTGTATGTGTGTGCAATATTTAATATTATGTGTTTTGTGAATAAATTTACATCTACGTTTTCTCATATGTGGTTATGCACTTTATCTTATAATTGATTCAATAAACATGTTTAAATGTTTTCATAGGATTCACTCGCCAACTTTTTGTTGATCAAAAAACCATTTTTACATATGATACAGGTGGACAGGTTGAAGCAAGGAACACATAGGAAATTGCTTTAGAAGAAAAATAATGAAGTCTTGAAAAATGTATAGAACATGTTGTACTAGTAAGATTGATTGTAATGATTCTCCTTTAAAAAGAAATAATAAATATGAAAATTTATAATAAATGTCATGAGCTTTGATGAAAACCCAATCATGCCCCGATCACCTTTTTCCGCTGCGGGTCGGGGTGTGACAGATTGGTATCAGAGCTTTTGACTATAGGGATATAGGATAGGTTATTAGACCCTTAGAGCCTATACTATAGTTGATTAGATTTTAATTGTTTATGTGGTTACATGCAAACTCATGATGTTTATTTGTTTCATATTTATTACATACACAAATGCATGCAAACACTTCCACTATCATATTGTGTGATATTTAATAAGTTATACTTATTGTCAAATATAACATGCTTACATATACATTCATCACGCATATTTCAATGTTCACATATTCAAGTCATCCTCATATTCTTTTAATCAAGATTTTGTCGCATTTTTTTCGTTTTTCAATCCCATCAAAGTGAGTTCTACGACGGGCATGTAGTAACCGTAAGGGTACAAGTACCGGTAGTCGGAACGTCCTGTCTAGGTTGGCATTCGTATAAATCCAATATAACGGACCAGTTTGCCTACCTGGGGACTAACGGTGAGAGTACGAAGGACCTATTAGGCCAAAGCATGCCACACCAAACGTCGTTCGAACTAACTCCACTTTGAGGTGTCACCGTGTCCACACCCGGATGCACTCCGAATATCATACGTTACATACATATTTCTCGATTTTCTCCGGGTTTTAGTGTACGTTACCAGGCTAACACATGCGAACCATATGAAAGACCCGGTAATCATGGGGGCCCACATGATTACGAAGGTGAAGTATGGCGGCATGCAAGGCCCAATTACGAGCAAAGCCCAAGACATCCTATGGATGTAGTAAATTTATTATTCATCATTTATTTTATGAATGTTCATTCCTAAATACGACACATGACCCCTAAAACGTCAAACTCATACTCTTGATACGTATTCCTTGTAGATGTCTTCTAGTCTCGCTCGTAGAAAAATGAGATCAGGAAAATCCCGCGAGCGCATGGCTGCCCAAATCGCTCAACAAATGGCGGCTGTAATACCCAACATCGTAGTTCAAGTTTAACAAGCCCTTACCGCTAATCCCGTCAATCAAGAAGATCAAAATGTTGTCAACCCTCCCCCAATTACCACTAAATGCACCTTCAAGCATTTTGAATCCTGCGACCCTCCAAAATACGAAGGGACCGAAGGTGTCACCGCTCTCCTCCATTGGTTTGAAGAAATGGAAAACACTTTTCTAAATTGCGATTGCCCCGATGATTGCAAAGTGCGATATGCTACTGGTCGTTTACTTGGAATAGCACTTACATGGTGGAATACAGAGAAGGCCAAACGAGGTGTTGAAGATGCTATGACTTTGACTTGGGAAGAGTTGAGTTGAAGGAAATCATGACAAAACGGTTTTGCCCAAGAAGCGAAATCAAGAAATTGGAGGATGAGTTCTATTCTTTGAAACAAAAGGAAGGCGACCACACCACATACAACAAGAGATTCCTCGAGTTAAATCAAATGGTTCCCAACTTGTTCACTCCTCTTTACCGTTTGATCGAGCACTACATTCGAGGTCTTCCTTCAAAAATTCAAGACTCTGTAATAAGTACCACACCTGCAACTTTGGAAGCAGCAATGGAGTTAGCTACAGAACTCACCGAGAACCGCATAAGAAATAAGGACTTCAAGGAGGAGAAGGAGAAGGATAAAGCATCAACTGAAACCTCAAACTCCACCCAAACCGAATCCCCTTCTCAACCCATTTCTAAGAGAAAACGAGATGGGCAACTTTTCGTTGTCACCCAACACAATCAACCAGCCTCACAAGCCATACCCCTCTAAGCTATCCCAATCACTCAAGTAGCACCTAACTCAACTTACCCAAATAAGAAACCTTACCTTGGACCTCACCCTCAATGCAACACCTGCTTTCATCACCATCCCTCTACCTTACCTTGTCGACTATGTGCGAATTGTGGACGCTATGGTCATTTGAGCAAGGTTTGTCGCACCTCTCAAAACCCAACCTCACCCCCTACTCAAAACATGATCCAAACATATCAACAACCCCAATACCCCATGTTCCCATATGTTCGAGCTTGTTTCAATTGTGGCGACCCTACCCACTTTAGAAACACGTGCCCTCGATTGGTTAACATCATAAACGCCCAAGCTCAAGCAAACCCAGTTAACCAAGCAAATCAAGAAAACCTAACCACTAGGCCACCAGCAAGAGGAAGAGTTTTCAACATCAACGCCAATCCTGTTGAAGATAATGACGGCCCAAACGAACCACCCAACTAGTCTCCTTCACTAAAAATCAAGATTCAACTCCAACCGCTTAGTTTTTATGTTTTTCTTTATGTTATCTCAATTTTCACGTATTTCAGTTATAAATTGAAAATTTATCCAAGAATCTTAATGCGAATTACTATTTCAGTTTTGTTTTATACTCATTGATTTAACATTCATATCATCATACATCTCGACGTATCTCAATCTCATCATTTAAAGAAGTTGGGTTGTGTCTCACTTTTACCTAGACTAACCTCTTCATCATAACAAACGAGAGAGGTACTATCATCATTCAATCATGTATACCTTCAGACTTGAGACTCAAGTTTTGGTTGTTGTGCTTGTTTATGTTTTAGAGTCACACAGAACTGATCATAATTTACTAATAAATCCAATGAAAATTTGACAAGAATATGGTGGATACGCCGCTGGTACTTCCTATATATAAGTATTCTTGCCAAAGGATCAGAGGCATTGTCAGGCGATTGTGAGAAGTTCCATGTAGGTTTTAGTAATGTCATGGTTGAAGTTTTGTTTTATACTCATTGATTTAACATTCATATCATCATACATCTCGACGTATCTCAAACTCATCATTCAAATTGGGTTGTGCTTCACTTTTACATAGACTAACCCCTTCATCATAACAAACGAGAGAGGTACTGTCATCATTCAAACATGTATACTTTCAAAATTAAGACTCAAGCTTTGGTTGTTTTGTTTGTTTATGTTTTAGAGTCACATAGAACTAATCATAATTTACTGATAAAGCCAATAAAAAGTTGACAAGAATATGGTGGATACGCCGCTGGTACTTCCTATATATAAGTATTCTTGCCAAAGGATCAGAGGCATTGTCAGGCGGTTATGAGCGGTTCCATGTAGGTTTTAGTGGTAGAAGTTTTGTTTTAGGATATAACCTTATCTTTCCAAACGTATCGATTCTCTCAAAACTCTTGTGCATGAGATCATACCTAGTTAATCAACTCTGTTTATCAATATTCCTTATCTTAGGCATCAAAAAGCGATTCCTGTAGCAGGGTATCCAACCCTTACTAGGAACGTTACCGCCTCCAATAAAATTTAAACTCTTACCCCCTTCTAAGTATGTAATTGCCAAAACCACCCTCCTTTTGAGTCAAACATACCACTACTTAAATTTTGGGACGAAATTTCTAAAAGTAGGGGATACTGTAACATCCGTCAAAAACCGGGTTATCCAAACCCGCTTCGTTTATTAAACCGAATAATCAGTTATAAATTTTGTTGCGTATTTAATGCTCAAATTAATTTTATACGATACATAATTGATAAATATATTAAACTTTAAAAACCATAATTTAAAATTTCTAATAAAAAATGAATAAAAAAATAATTACAGGCGCCGGGTTTCGAACCCGGGTCACTCTCAAGACCAAACACACTCTACACCACTACACCACACACGCAACTTAATTCAAATCTGAAACAATTAAGTCTTATACACAAACTGACACTGAATCGGAAATTCAAAACACAAAATACTGAAACCGCTAAATCAATGGAGATACGTTTTTTTTTCGTTAACTGGTAAACGCGGATCATAATTCCATAACTGATTCCTTCAAATTGCAATCCGTTTTCAATCACTCAGTACCATGATTTGAGGATTTTTCTTTGAAACAGAAAATTTATGATTGACCACCTTTCACTATAAATAGAAATGGTTCACAGGATTAGAACTTGTTCACTTTTCTCAAACAAACTCTCTAATCGATTAGAAAGTTCCTTGCTTGAAATTAAAACTCGCCGGAGTTCTGCAAATCGCCGGAAAACCAAAAAAATCCATCCCTTTATTGCCCTACTCTAAAATAGGACTTCTAGAGCTCAGACAGAAGTCACCCACACTCATTCTAAAACTCTCTGATCAATTTTTCTGTTCCCCGGAACTGTCTGCTGTCGCCGGAAAAATTTGGAACTCGCCGGAGATTTTCATCGGAAAACCGGGATTTTACTTCTAGTTGGTATTTTCTTTAACTTCTCTATCTATCATTCTGTATGTTACGAATCTTTGAACAAACACCCAGAAATGTTTAAAAATCGATTTCAGGCGGGTTATGTACTGGGCTTCGGGTTTAATGAAGAAGATGAACTGAAATCAGTAGTTAAATGTATTTGAAATCGGAAATTATACCGGGTTAGACACACAGTCCAGTGGTGGACTGTGTGCATATTTAAATCATGGTCCCGGGTTCGACTCTATCCTTGTTCCGATTCGTCACAATATTCAAACATTTTTATAAAACCCAAATACGGAACTTGACAGTAAGTATATAAGAGAAATAAAAATCATAATATAAACGGGTTAGTCACCCAGCCCAGTTGGTAGGGCTGGGTTCGTTGCAAGACTGAGGTCGCGGGTTCAAGACTTGTTATGTGCACCAGTTCGACATAATTACAAATCTTTTTAAAATAAATGATTTCTGAATAAATCTAAATAGTATATAAGTATAATTAAAAACAGAAATATTTCGAGTTAGACACGTAGCTCAGTTGGTAGAGCTTCGTGCACGCGTACGGGAGGTCACGAGTTCGAACCTCACTCAGCGCACATAATAAACACAATCAGACCGGTCAACAGTCAAAGTCAACGGTCAAAGTCAACGGTCAACATTTTTTTATTTATTTATTTAATCAGAAAATTATTTAGAAATACTTAAAAATAATATTTTTAAAGTTAGAAAATGTCCTTAAACTCACAAAAATAAATCTAGAAATCTTATTAAGGTTATGAATTAAAATTATTAATCTCAAATAAAATCCATTTATTTACCAAACCATTATGTTATTATTTAGGTTAGTTTCTCTGGTAGTTAAATCCAAATTCGTGCGCATTCATCATCAATCCAAGAAAACGCAACCACTGTGAGTGAATTCTTACAAATTCCTCTTTTTATTCATGTTTTGGGGTGTATCATGTGTCGCTTAAATTAATTCGCTTAATCAAACTCGTGCTATACCATTATATGATCTAAACTTAGAATGTAAATATTGTTTGTTGTGATGTGTTACATATTGTCAAGTTGTGTGCAAATTATTCATTAGGCCCATCAGTTCCTCGTGGGAGACGAGTTGAACAACGCGTGCCTCAAAAACATTCATTAGGCCCATCAGTTCGTAGAACAACGCGTGCCTCAAAATCATTCATTAGGTCCATCAGTTCGTTGAACAACGCGTGCCTCAAAAACAATCATTTGGTGTATGTGTGTGCAATATTTAATATTATGTGTTTTGTGAATAAATTTACATCTACGTTTTCTCATATGTGGTTATGCACTTTATCTTATAATTGATTCAATAAACATGTTTAAATGTTTTCATAGGATTCACTCGCCAACTTTTTGTTGATCCAAAAACCATTTTTACACATGATACAGGTGGACAGGTTGAAGCAAGGAACACATAGGAAATTGATTTAGAAGAAAAATAATGAAGTCTTGAAAAATGTATAGAACATGTTGTACTAGTAAGATTGATTGTAATGATTCTCCTTTAAAAAGAAATAATAAATATGAAACTTTATAATAAATGTCATGAGCTTTGATGAAAACCCAATCATGCCCCGATCACCTTTTTCCGCTGCGGGTCGGGGTGTGACATTGGTCATGTTAATGACCTCTTCAACCACAGATTTTTCCTCAGCAACATTCTCCAAAGATGTTGTATCGCCAAAACAATCTGCAAAACTAATAGACATGTTAGGGGAAAGGATACCTGCATCTTTGTATGCTGATAAATTTCCTCCTCCTCAGCTTGTTGCATGTACTCTTCTAGTAATGCACTTTCCATGGTTGCATCCTCAGCAGATGTGTCTTCCACATCTCGGCCATTAATGCAACTCCGATCTTCTTGGCGATATAAGAATTCCAGTCAAAACCATCATCTTCGTTCGAAGCGACAATCGCCTTTTCTGTGTTGTTGGTTAGTTTCTCTTGGATTTCGACTTGAGTCTTCTTTGGGAAAGGCTTGTATTGTAGTGACTTTTTGTAGTATTCATTGCCACCTCCAAATGGACTTTGATTGCCTGTTGCTTCTGGATTCTTGCATTCTCTCTTGAAGTGCCCTTTTTGTCGGCATCTGAAGCAAGTGACTTTTGTTCTGTCGAATCCCAATTTATTGCTGGATTTTCCGATGTCTCTGCCGGTAAGAGCAACAAACTTAGTAACCCTCCGAATGATCGATGCTAAGGACCATTTGATGTCCATCAGCTCAATTTCTTCTTCATCTACTTGATCATAATCTTCGACGGTCATTTCCGGATTACCAATCTTCCCGGCCACCAAGCTTTCATATGATTCTAACACTGTGGCGAGAAGTGCCATGTGCTGTTTGGCAACTTGTTCAGAAACAACATTGTTTAGATTAACAACAATGTTGCATTTGTACACATTTGGATCAGAATTCGATTGCTTATTCTGATTTGCTTGATTCTGATATGAAGAATTTGATCCTGTGCTTGAAAATGATGAACTTTGAGGACTCTGATCATATTTTGGATCTGATTGAGTTTGGCTCTGTGGCGAATGATTTGAAGAATTTAGATTCGCACTAAAAGCGGTTTGGATCTTCGGGCTAATGATATTCTCTTGAGCTCCGATTTTGTAGTAAAGCCCTATATCTTGAGCAACGTTAGAATTCTTTGACTTTGCTATCTTTAATAACTCCATCCCATGCCCCTCCAGTTTATCAGTGAATGTGGACAATTTGAAGAACTCCCAACTAACACTTTCTTTGAGCACCATGAGATAAGTCGTCCACTCACCCTCAGGTAAAGCGTCAGCTGGCTTATCAATGTATTCTTCTTCCGTTTTCTCAAGCCCGTGTCTCCTCATGATCACTTTCAGATGACAAAATCTTTCGATCATCTGTTTCATCGTTTCCCCTTCAATCATCGTAAATATGTCAAATTCTTTCATGATCAGTGCTTTCTTGCTTTTGACCATTTCTGCACTTCCTTGGTATTTGTTCTTCAAGGATTTCCATAGCTCTTGTGCAGTCTTGAATTCCGGTAGAAGCACCAAGATATCTTCTTTCACCGACTGTTGGATCAAGCTTATCATTTTCTTCTCGGCGACGTAAGCATCTTTTTGTAAAGTTGAGAATTTGCTGATGTCGATGACATTGTCATTCCCATCTCTTGGCAATGTATAACCAGTCTCTATTGCCACCCAGCTGTGGAAATTTGTAGCTTGGACCCAATTCATAAACTTCTCTTTCCATCCCTCATATTCGTCCATACACATGAGTTTTGGAGGCTTTACAGACGTGCCCATCTCGTTATCTATGTTCACTTGATTCACCATTTGAGTGTTTGAAGCTGAAGCAGTTATGAATGCACTGTGCAAATCTTCCATCTTGAAAAACCAACGAATTTTACTGAAAAACACACGTTCACAAACTTCGAAAAACTATCAGTACACTGATAAGTTCGGGCGAACTTGCAGTTGGTGGGAAATCAGGTTGATTTTACACAAGTTCGGGCGAACTTGTGTTTAACTTTTGAAAAATTTCTCCCTGATTAAGTTCGAGCGAGCTTATGATTGATTTTCAAGACAATTATCAAGTTCGGGCGAACTTATGCTAGATATTCAACAAGTTTTACTCAAGTTCGGGCGAACTTGGTAAAACTTGAAAGAAAATTAGTAAGTTCGAGCGGACTTGTATATAAATCTTGAAATAACAGTCAAGTTCGGGCGAACTTGATTAAAAATCAGAGAATTTTAATCAAGTCCGGGCGGACTTGATGTTAAGTTTGGCCAGAATTTGTTTGCAAAACATGGTTTTTTTGAACTTTTTGACATCAATTCATTTGAATTTGATGTCCAAACTCTCAGGGGTTTACCACAAGTGTATTTTACATGACATATTCAAAATTTAGCAACTTTTATCCGTGAATTCATTGTTTTCTTTGAAAAATGAAGAAAAAATGGTAGAAAGAGGTAGAATAAGAGTAGATCTTGCAATGATTGCACCAATTTAGGTACCGTGACTCTAATACCACTTGTTAGATCGCTCCACGTTAAGCTCGGGAACCTAAATTGTATCTATTGTCCATACAAGCGGAAATTATATGACAAGTTAAATCGAATATGCAAGATTTACTGTTTAATCATTGTTTTACTGATCACATTAGCTCAATACATGTCAAATCTGATCCGACAGAGCTTCGCCATCAGTGTGCCAAAGTTGCAAAAGTTACAAATGAAGGAATCAAGACACCTATCTATAGAGACACAAGTTCGCTGGGATGTGATCAAGTTCGGGCGAACTTGTCTTGATCAAGTTCGGCCGAACTTGATCTTACATAATGATTCCAGGCGAACTTGTGTACTAATTACATAGATACCCTTCATTTTCTAGCCAAAACTATACAGACTCGATCCAAGACTAAGATATAGACATTATGTACTAACAGATGACAAAACATGATCTTCTTAAAACAGAAAGAGAGTACATTGACAAGTTGGCTGATGTACTTCCAGAGGGTGAATGGACAAAATACTTAATTGTACTAAAGCAAAGTCCAAGTTGGGAACATTTCATGCTTTCTACTTTCATTGACAAGTTAGAGAAATATGAAGTGAAATTGCTAAAGAAATCTGAACTTGTCAGTAATCAAAGGAATGATTAGGTGAAGGGAGAAGAGAATGTAGTGGTTAAAAACTGTGAAGCTCAACTTTCAAGTACATCTACAAATGGATTTTTTAGTTCTAAACCAGTCTGCCCAGTTTATGATGTAGATATCTATCGGGCAGATAATGCCAAACTCTTGAGTGAGATTGAGAGTTTGACATTAGGAAATAAAAAATTAAAAGAAAATGAAAAGAATTTTGAAAACAAAATAAAAATGTTAGAAAATGAAAAATTACAAATGGTAGTAGATTTTTAAAATGAAATAAAATGTTTAGAAATGAAAAAATTGTTTCTGAAAAATTAAATATAGAAAATCAAAAAGCAATAAATTCTTATATTGAGAAAATTGCTCAACTTAAAAAAGAAGTTGAGACTGTTAAAAATAAAGCTGTTAATTCAGAAAAGTTATTGAAAGGTTTTGTGACTTCCTCATTTAAGTTAAATCATATATGTCCAAAACCGATCAATGAAAATAAAAAGGAAATTTCAATAAGTGACAAGATCAAAAATTATGACAAGGTCATAATCGAGAATTGTGATGATGATACCGATTATGAAAGTGATAAGAAAGAGAAAAATGAAATCTTTTTAAAACTAAAAGAAAATTTTCAAGAAACCGTTCTACATCTACTGAAAAAGGTGAATGCTCAACGCAAAAACCTTCTAACCAGAATGGAGAACGAAAACAAGGAAAAACAAAGTTCTAAAAATTTACAATAGAAACATAAAAGCTCATCGGTACGATCATCCAATCATTATAAAAACTCATAAAAATCTGAAAATAAGTAGTGCAGGTCGGACCACAGTGCTTCAACGTCAAATCAAAGTTACAGAAGAAGCAGGAAAGATGGCTACCACACTTCAAATCAATGTTATGATTTGAGTGTACGGATTGATAAAAAGGATCAGTATGAGAACAAGAAGTGTCATAAATGTGGAGTAACTAGACATATTGCTAAAAAATGTCGACAAATTAATCCTAAACCTGCTCATATTGATAACAAAAATTCTGGAGTATCAACTCAGGTTTGGAAATAATATACAGAAACTACAAACAAGGTGAAACCAGTTATTACTAAGTTTTCAAATTTTGAAACTGGTGAATCCTCGAATAGTAATGAACAAAAAGTTTCTACATTGTATTTCAAGAAAGCGTTAATGAAAAATCAATCATGGTTGATCATAGAAAAAGAATTTACACAATCAGTTAAAATTGAAAGTTTAGAGGACTTTCCGAAAATTGAGAAAGTCCAAAATAAACCTGATTGTGTAAAGAAAATCAAAATTAAGGTTGAAGAAACAACGCCTAAGACTGCAAAGGCTTGGGTGTCACTATTCAACTAACTGTTTGAATTTTTGTGTAGGAACTTCTGAGAAGAAAGTAAATTACTGAGAATGGAGTTCCGTGGCACACAATGAAAACGGGCCGGGTTATCAAGATCTATATAAAGGCCTTATTACATTTCAAATAACGTTTACTTTACAATTTTGAAAAAAATTTGGAGAAAATTTTTCAAAAACATGTTTTAATAACGTTTACTTGAAAATTTTACAAATTTTTGAAGAAAAATTGAAAAATTTCATAGTATCCTCACTGTTGAAAAGATAAAATTCATGGATATAAATGTTTTATAAACACAAAAGTGTCAAGGTTTTTGTCAGCATGAGGGGGAGAGTGCTTAAAAGAAAATCTGTGAAGCATTAATGGATGACGAATTGAAGTGATTCTCATATGTTTTTGAATAAAAATTACAAAAATATGTTTTTTAATTTTCAGAAAATCCAAAAACATTTTAAATACGAAAAGTACAAAAACATTGAAAAAGGCAAAAAGAGTTTTGTGGATAAAAGGAAATGATAGTACATCAGTGGACTATCACAGTATGCTAAAGAATTGTAAAGTTTAAAAGTGATAAACAAGTCTTACTGTTGATGTGTTGATAGGCTTTACACGTTTAGTAAATTGTTTCTGAGATATAAACTAAATTTTACAACTACTTAAACTTGTGGATTAACATCTTTCGGATATATGGACTTAGTACTCCGAAATTTCGTTTGAGAGATTGCCTGATTCTGAGATACGAGGTCTTTATAGATAGTTGATATCTGGGGTATTATACAAGTTCTTCTGATTTTGCGGAAGCAATAGCCTAGAACTTCTATAATGCTTTTGCATTAAAACCATAAAACTGCATTAAATTGGAAATCTTGAAAGATACTACAATTGTAGTTCAAAAGATTCCAAAATTGGAACACTACTTTAAGTCGAGCCTTCATCTCTTTGTCGATAAGGTGGTACTAACCTGAGCTCTCAAGGTCTCGCATAACCCAGATGCAGATATCAAATATGCTATAATCACCTATAAGATGAAATCTAGGGAATTTTGATACGGGAGTATATTCTGAGATGGGAACCATAGTTAAGTCAAGTTTCTTAATTCTACATAATGTATCTTGGAACAATTGAGAAATGTGTTGAAGTTTAAGGGGACAAATACATCGACAATCTAGGTAAATTTGTTTAAAACTTAAAGTCTCAAAAGGTCAGTGGTACTAGTGATATGTCTCAAAGCTGATATGATCCTTTAACACAAACTCAACAAAAAATATGTCTATAAATATGTTTGTACATATTTAGTTTCGACCACTGATGATGAAAGCTGATTTTCAAAGTCTAGAGTTGCTGGACAAAATCTAAAAAAACTTTTGAAAATTGATCTGAGAAGTTAAAAGTTCATTAAGTTGAAACTTACTTTCGAATAAATGTGTTAGTTTAGAGTCAAAATGTTTAATCAAGATCATTAAGTTGAACTTGATACGTGAATCAGATATTCAATGTTATTAATTTGGACTTGATTAACTGAGAGGGTTTAAATCTGATGAGAAGATTAAATTTTGAAATGGTTGTATTTAGAGATTTCAAAGTTTATTTTGTTCTGTAGATAGTTTATCTGCTTTATAAATTGAAATAAGAAGTTGACTTTAAGGGGGAGCTGGATAAAACACGTTGATTGAAGATACCAGAAAGCTCAAAGTAAGGGGGAGCATGGTGCTTAAAGTTTTATCAAGATAAGCTCAAGAAAAGAGAAAAGGATCGTAGATTCTATGAAGATCAAGGAATTTAAAGTTATTCAAGAAATAAAGATCAAGAGAACATTAAAGACTCAAGAACTTAATTGAAGAATGATGACTACGGCAACATCCAAGGGAGAGTCTGTTGATGCGTATGTCTGTTGCCTATGTCATCGTATTACGTCGAGTATGTGTATAGGAGCAAAATGTTAAGTTTATGTATCATGAGATACAAGTTCCCCCGAACTTGTATGATGCATGAACAAGTTCGCCGAACTTGTCCTGTGAAGGACAAGTTCGCTCGAACTTGTTCAAGGCACATTTGGAGCGAACTTGTTCTCCTACAAATATGTGACTTGTGTTCTCATTTGTAAGACTCAGAGATTTTGTCACGATAGAGGCGAAGCTCTGTCCAAGTGTTTCTAGGATCGGTAACGTTTACTAATCAATGAAACAGTGATTAAACATTAAAGAACTTGTATCCAATGTCGCCTATGAAAACGGATTCCGCACGTTTACCTTAGGTTTGCCAAATTAGGACCCGAACGATCCGTACAACGGACCTTCATGTTGATGGAGAGCAGAAATGGGGGTAAAGGATGAAGGGAATAATGAAAAAAAAAACTTTTCAAAACAAGGGGGCGGTCGCAAGGTGGGGTGCCCTACCCCACCCCCTGCTTTGTCGTGCTTCATTTTTCGTGTTAAAAAGATGATGCCTATCTTCATTTTTGCTTTTAGGTTCATTTTCGGGTCCCACACGCGTCCCCGATTTTCCAAACGGGCTCCTTTTTACGCGCTTTTTAGTGTTAAAAGACTCGGTTTTAAAAACCGTGCATAACCGTCTCGAAACCCGAACACGGTTACGTTTCATTCATAATGGCCTCGTATTAGGGTAGTTTAAGTTTTTTTCAGCTTGATTGACCGTTCCTTGCATGTTTGGTTGCCTTTTGTTGTTCTCAAAACGAAGGCGTTTCCCTAACCAGGAAACTGTCTCATTTTGCGTGCCTGATATCCATTTGCTTCAAATCTTATGTCATGGTCTACCCCACATAACTAAGATGTTCCGTGAACTCATAATCTTAAATAGCCCAACTGTTGGCCTAATAATCATAGTTAAATGTTTAATGCCCTGTTAAACGGAAAGCTCCCGTTTAACACGTTTTTAAAGGCTAAGGACACCAACCTCGCACCGTTGGCCCTTATTAGTATTGTGTTAACCATGACGTGCTCTTGGATTCCTCCAAGACATAACAAATATCATTTAATATAGCACACAAGTCATACATGTTTTTAGGATTTTCACACAATTATTGTTTATAAGTTTTGGACCGATTATGGTGTACCTGGTTTCGTCCTGGGTATCACAGACTATTATGTCAAGAAGTGTGAAAACCCATAAAAATTTTTTTTTTTTATAAATTTCTCAATATGTAGTACATGAGGAGGTTATGCAACCGTCTACTTCACTCATCTTCTCTCTCCATTAGCTCATAAAAACTTTGTGTACAATTACATTTCGCGGTTCTCTATATAACATGTAGTTATTGCAAGAAAAAAAATCAGTGATTCACATTTTTTTAATTTGTACTTCATACATAAAATATGTATGTTTATGTGTTCAATGGATTTTACCTACACAAGTATAGGTCATGTCTACGTAATATAAGTTACACATGTATGTTATATACATAAACGGGACTTGTTCACATTATCTTTTAAATTTGAGGGTAGGCTTGAACCAAACTAACACGAAAGCGGGTTTGTTCAATTAACATTAACTGAACACGAACACGGACATATAATTTTGGCATATATTCTCTTGTTCATGTTCATTCATTTAGAAAATAGGCATGTCCGTGTTCGCTCATGTTCATTCCTTTGAAACCTAAACGAACAGTTCACGAACGTAAAATAACACAAACGAACATAAACAAACAAACTTAACTAAAAACATAAGCGAACACAAATGAACCTAACTGGACAAACATAAATGAACACAAATGAACTAATTTGAACAAACATAACATACAAGTTAGTTATCTTTATACGAGTAGTTAGATAGGCTCTTTTAGGGTTCTTACAATATAGATATTAACAGTATTGTCGATGAGGGCCCCTTGATTGGGCTCCCTATCTGGGCTGCTCCATTGGGCTCCTTAGCAGGCCAATTACCATTCTCAGATAACCACATAATAAGGGAGTGTGAACAAGCATATCCATCATACCATCTCCCCTGCAAGGCAATTAATGGCCTGCAAGATGAGAGAGAAAATGGCCGCCTAAGAAAGTACGAGATTGGTACCTGCCTCATTAATGACGAAGATCCTCTCTCCGTAGAAATGGGACATGTATGGCACGCTGCAAAGGTCTCTTCTGTCCAACAAAGAACCATTAGATCACTTAGGGTTCCCCACCTGATTGATAAGTTGGTTTCTCTATATAAGTCATCCTCATGCTCGATTAAGGTAAGCATCGAATAACTCTAAATTCACACACAAAGAATCGCATTTACTTAGAACATTCTTTATCTCACATTGAATACTCGAATCCTTGGATTCACACCATACATTCTGGCAGTTTCATCACGCTGGAATAACCTGTCTTCTCCGGAAAGTTTTCTTATTCTCACGCAAGGGCTTGGTTACGGATCCCCCTCCCTAGGGCCCTCCAGACGAGGCTAACGGTGTTATCTTTTACATATCCTAAGGAAGATCTCTTTGAGCGTTGACGAGTCTCTTCAACAAAGAAGCGGAGTTAGGGGATTCGACATTGGTGCCATCCGTGGGAGGACCTTTTGTTATACTTATCATCATCCAAGACAACTGTCAGCGCTGTTATGATGGTTGAAAGACAAAGCAAATAAATACCGATATATTTCATCAGCAAGACACTTAAAGGACTGGAAGAAAGATATCTACCAATAGAAAAGCTGACATTGTCACTTGTTGTAAGACCCTTAGTTCATTTATACGATTTCATATAGGTTTCGACTAGAATTGTGTAAGTACGATTACACATACATGTGAAAAATGCGAGTTTGTTAAAACATTTAAGAATTTAAATCATTTCAACATCATATTTATAAGTTCGTCGTTTAAATTGACGACGAAACATAGTGCGGAAGCTTGTATCTTGATCGTGTTCGATTCTTCATTGAGCTTAATCGAAATCCGATACTTTTAGGCAACAACCTACATTTCATAAAACATGAAATGATTAGAGTTAAAACATGTTCATAAAATGTCAAAATAAGTCCATATGTTAAAACAAACAAACAAACAACATAAACATAAGAAAATATATATAATTTCTTTTTTTCAACCATTTCACCCGCCCGTGTTAGCTTTCCACCCGCCCGTGTCAGCTAAACATATTTTTGTTTAAGAACATTCACCCGGCCGTGTCAAGTGTCCACCCGGCCGTGTCAGCTCTGCATGTTTACTTTTCTCCAATTTACATCCAAACTTTTCCAAACTCATTTCAATCACTTGGGGTTCATTTCTTAACATATCTAAATTGTAATCCATTACCCGGATCCATATTTTATATATATTTCGCAACCATTGCCCGGTTTACGCACATATTTATTTTGACCCGTTATGGAATTTAAGCATTTAAGCTTAATTTTTGCTCTTCCTTTTTATACATCTCATTTCCACATTGAGATATCTATTAATCTTCCACCACAACTATATTTGTGGTGGATTTAATATAGCAAACTATTTATTCCAAATTCTACCCCTCGGTTTGTCATTTACGGAAATAACCCATTATTAGGCATGTGACCCAAAATGTGTATACCTTTAACTTTTAGACTTATGAAAAGACTTATTCGACCATAAAACTTACTTTCAAACAACCCTTAAGTGTCATTTGCCCGTTTTATCATCAAGGGCGTTTTGCTCAATTTTAGCCCCTCATTTTACGACGATGGACTTCCACTAAATATTTGTCCAAACTCGCATGTTTAAACTATAATCTTATTTATGCGTACCTGGCTCGGATCAAAGTATTGACCTGTTTTAATACCTCATCATATAAGTTTTTAGTTAATAACAACGACGTCTGACGCGCTATTCGATTCTGTCAGCATAAAACTCAACAACGACATTAGTTACTAATGTCAATTGGTGATTTCATCAACTTTTGACCCGTTTCCATTTGACCATTTATTCATCGTAAGATGGTATTTATTTACATCCCATTAATGTACCCATTCTGGTTTACACCGTATTATCATATTACTAAAATCATCTCTTATTTGTTTTGGCTTATCATGTTTTACGCCTTATAGCGTCTTTTTAAAAAAACAATTATTGTTCCGTTAGCTCGTTGCCAATTACCATATTATCCTTTTTACTCATTATGGTTTACCCCATAATATGTCTTTTCTCAAAACTCATTGTTTATTCGGTCTATTCAAGACCGAATTGCCGTTTTACCCCTTTTTACTTATTCCGACCCGTAATATTTCGCGTCGAATCACCATTATTATACGGTTATATCATAATCATAACTACTTCAACGAGTAAATAATCTAATAGAAAAGTGTAAGCTTTACTTACCTTGCATCCGATTATGCTCTTTTTCTGCATACTCGATCCGTTTGACCCGCTTCTTTCCCAAGCCTCCACCTAGCTTGTCAAGCGTCAAACTATCATATAATATTCACAAGGTGGTTAGGTTAGTCGTTCTAGATCATAACCTTTACGCCTTATGAACCTTTATACTGCCTTTTCTTACCGAACTCTATCATAGGTCGGCTTGAATTTTAAAAGTCAAAGCGCCTTATAGCTTATGAAATTGAGCAACTAAGTTTGACAAACTCATGTTGGCGTTCCGCCATTTACTCGATAAGCACTATTCTTAGGCCACCATATTAACTAATATTTAATCCGAGTTCATGGTATTATTAGCACTAAGTTAACTAGCTCTCGATTATAAAAGACACATTATTCTTTCATTACGCAAAATCTACGGGTTTTCATCTATAAGTGAAACCCGTTTCTTCATGTTATTAGGCATTCATTCTAATACCAAATCTAATCAAGTTCTACATTCAAACGAGTAGACGCGCGATTTCACTTAGGCATTTTAACGAACACCTTGCGAGCAAGATTTTTATTCATCTTTTGTCTAGTTCATGACTAGCTTCTAACCAAGTTTCAATCATCAAAAACAAGCCCTTATGTCTAGCATTCATAAACAAATTTCAAGACTCGCATCATAACATTTGTTTTTTTTTTTTTCACAATCTAACATTCAAATTCATGTGTTCATCACCTTGTTATAAAAACCCACTTAAGACATATATGGGTGTTTATCAAATTCCTAGTTTTCAACACTAATACTTCAAGTTTTCAACTAGGGTTTGTTCCTAGACATGAATTTAACCTAATATCACTCATGCATACAACATTCATCACAGAATTTTGATTTATGAATGTTAATCAGAATTTCAAAATATCACCAAATAACAAAATTCAACATACCTTGTGATCTCCTAGCTTGGGTGATCACGAAATTAGTTAAAACCCCAATTTTTAGCTTGATTCCTCCTCAATTTTGTTGAATTTTGTGGGTTTTAAGGGTTTTTGAAAGAACCCTTTTCTTTCTCCTGATGATGATCGACCAAACACACACTCTTGTGTGTGTTTTGGTGTTTTAATCTTTTAATTATAAACATGTTTAATTTCTTTTTTTTTTGCCCCCTTTTAACCCCTCAAGTTTGAAAGTTATTTAAAAGGTGCACTTATTCATATTTTCCCTTGTTATCTACTAACATTTAGTTAACTAGGTTATTTATTCCTAGTTATGTCACCTTTGGTTATGATCCACTCATGTGTGTGTGTGTATATATATATATATAATTTTATATTTTTGGGGTGTTACACTAGTCTTTGCATCAAGGAGACTAAGAAGGTATTTTCAGGCACACAAGGTAGTGTTGCTCACAGACCAACCCCTCCAGAAGGTCTTGAGAAGGCCAGGACTTACTGGACGGCTTGCCAAATGGGCAGTAGAGCTGGGGGAACATGCCATCGAATACAAAGAAAGAACAACTATAAAGGGATAGGTTCTAGCAGACTTCCTTGTAGAGGTTCCCAAGGAAGAGGAAAGAGAACTCCTCAAGTGGAAGGAGCTAGAGGAAAAGGAAAAGAGAAAGGAAGTGCTGGTGCACATATGTCTATTGTACGTCTAGGACGAGTCTATTGTACAGATAGGGTTTCACAGGGTCAGAAGTTTGTTTTAGAAAGTTTTGTATGACTGTTAATATTTTCGTACGAAAATCCAAGCTCCTAGTCCCTAGTTGTTGTCAAGTCTTGCCTATAAATAGGTGACTTAGGATGTGTGTTAGGGATGCTGTTTTTTGGTGATCAGTGGTGAAGCCCTGCTCGAGTCTGTAATTGTTTCAACGTTAATCAATATACAGACGGTTAAACAGTAATCATCACTTGTTCTTTGTTTGTTCAATCAGCTAACAATGAATTCCGCCTCTGTTAGCTGAGCAAGTCTGACCGGAAGCTCACAAGTTGGGTCCGATCCTAGCATTCACAAGTGGTATCAGAGCCTTGAGGTCTGATTTGTGAACAAACAACCAAGTTTCAGCTGGATTCAACCTTTAAAGTTCAAGATTCATCCATTGGAAACTCTTCTTCTACTCTTTCTAGGAACTTAATCTAGATCGGAAGGATTTAATGGACAATTTGGACTAGGTTATTAGTATAACGTGTTAAAATCAATTCTAAACAGTTCATTGAAACATACGAATCTAAAATCCTTCAAAATCATGCTTGAAATTGCCAAAAACGTGAAATTGTGAACAAGTGTTCGAAGCATACAAGAAATTTCGCACGAAACACGAGTTTTCGTACGAAAATCAGGAACCTAACCTCCGAAAAATTTGAATTAACAACAAATATAACTTTCGCACGAAATTAACATTTCCGTACGAAAATTCAGGACAATTTTTCGTACGAAAATTTTCAGTTTCTTTCTAAACTTTTAGTTAGTTTCAGGTTAACCAGTTCTAATATGTTTTCTGTTTTAAGTATTTTCAAGATGTCAAGTGAGGAAGAATTTCATAACACGTTTGCCATACAAGCAGTTACAGCTTCTGTCGCAGCTCAGAACATGAATCTAGAAAATGAAATGAGAACCACTACAAAGCCTCCAAAACTCATGAACATCGAAGATTACGAGAGTTGGAGTGAACGATTCACGAACTGGGTTCAAGCAACAAACTTAAATTGCTGGTTTGCTCTCGAAAACAAATACCAAGCGCTTCTTAATGAACTTGGAATTGAGAAAACGTTAGCTCGTTTGACCGAAGAAAAACAAGAAAAATATGTTAATGAAAAGAAGATGATGAATCTCCTCCAGCAAGCCATAAAGGAGGATATCTTGGTTCTTTTACAACATGAAGACGATGCTCACTCTTGTGGTTAGCTTTACGATTAAGAGCGCAAGGAAGTACTCATGTGAGAAAAGGAAAGAAGGCATTACTGAACAAAGAATTTGAAGTGTTCAATGTTCTTCCGGGCGAAAACATGAATTAGCTCATCGAAAGATACTGCCACCTGGTAGTACAAATAAAGCGTATGGGAATTGTCAAAAGAATGAAGAGCTAGTCGACAAGCTGGCAGATTCTTTGCCTGAAGGGGAATGGTCAACATATCTAACCATCCTAAAGAATGGGGCAGATTATGACAGTCTAAGTCTACCAAGATTCATAGAAAAATTGGAAGGGCATGAGCTTGAAATGCAGAAAATGGCAAAAGGAAAGAAATCAAACTCGCAACAGGACGTGAGTCTATACTACAAAGGAAACCCAAACACTCTTGTTCAGAGTCCCAAAATCCAAACCGCCTTTAGTGCCGATTCAAATGCTAGCCCAGCCTCCAACTAATCAAGTGGATTCCAAACGTTTGCTTCCTTCAATCCAAACAATCACCAAGGACAACAATCGTCTCAGAGCTCAAGTCAACCACAAAGCAATTAAGAAAGTCAATCCAATTCTAACCAGAGAATCTTGCAATGTAACGTCGTAGTGAACCTCCAGAACGCTCAAGACTTCAATGAGCAGACTGCTAATCAACACATGGTGCTACTTGCATCAGTTCTGGAATCCTATGAGAGTCTAGTAGCGGGAAGAATCGGAAATCCGGAAATGACTAAAGAAGATTACATCAGATTAATTCGGAAGAAATGGAATTGATTGACATTATGTGGTGCATGGCATCTGTGGTTCGAAGAGCACAACAGTTCATGGAAATTACAGGAAGAGATGATTTGAGAGGCCTTGACGGAAAATTAGGATTTCATAAATCCAAAGTCACATGCTTCAAATGAAGGGAGAAAGGGCACTTCAAGCGTGAATGTCCAAACCGAGTAGTAAAGGGAAACCATAATCCGTTCGGAGATGATTATTACAAAAAGGAGATTTATCATCGACCACAGCCAGAGAAACGAATGGTGCAGATCGAGGAAGATGAGGGGTTCAACTGGAACAAATTCATTTCCAAAAATGAAAGTCTTGCTCTTGTCGCTGAAATCATAGAAGAACCTGAATCATCTGAAGAAGTTACAGAAGAAGAAATGGAAGAAGTTCTGGCAGACTACTTCGGATCCTCAGCAGAAGAAGAAGAATATATCAGAGGTACCCGTAAACCCTGTTTATTTGACACAATTCTTAAAACTTTTGTAGGTAGCTTCGATTCTGGTCACAAGGAAGAAAGTCCTAAGGAGGCAAAGGAAGAGAGTATGGAAGTGATTGATGTAACCAAACCTGTAACACTGGAGAGCTTAACCAACATGGCCAACAAAGCACTCATGGCCAATACAAAAGAGGTAGTCAGGGTGGAAGAACAGGTAGAAAATGGTGAAGCAGAAAATGAAACAATCAAAGCTCAAACTGTCGAATTGGTCAACTCATGCTTGAAATGTGCCAAAGCATGCGAGCAACGTACTGAGAAAGAGAAAGCTTTTAAAGAACTTAAAACATATAATGATAAGTTGTCATACGATTATAACACCGTAAAAGAATCTTATGATAAACTCAGCAGGACCATTTGACAGTATGAGAAAACTATCAAAGAAGATGACAAAACACTTTCAATGCTCAAAGCAACTGTGATAGACAAACAAATGGTCATTAATCTTCACATTAACACAATTGCTGAGCTAAAAGTGAGCTGGAGAAAACAAAAATTGAAACAGAAAGAGTTAACAAATTGTTAATCAGTTACTCTACCAGCATGTGTGTCCTCGATCACATCCTTCCAAAACCAGAAAACAACAAAGAAGGTAAGAAGAATGATAAAAGCCATGGAAAATGTTACGATCATGTTCCACCCCTATGTGGAATAGCTATGCTAAAAAACATCCTGATGGGGTGGAAAAGGCGCTAAACTTAAACTTACTCACTGAAAGAAGTAACGAGCTGGCTGAAAATCTTGATGTAACATATTCCAAAGCTGAGAAGGAATGTGAATCCGAGGTGTTAACCAAGGTGGTTGAAAATGTTTTTCAAAATGAGTTTGACAGCACATTTTATGAAAGTGATGAGTCAAACAATGAGAAATCAGAGTCAAGTTCACCTTCTGGAAGTGAGAAAAGTTTTCATGAAAATTTCATCACAGTATCAGATAAAAGTTTAAATGATGATCCTAATGTAGTTATCTACAAACTGAAAAGATCAGGTAAGCTATATACTGATGAAGAATTTCCAGTCCAAAATGTTAACTTCGACCATGTTGACAAATTCTTTAAACTCATTGAAGTTGACACATCTGATCTTGAAAAGCAAGTTGCTGGTTTTTACTCAAAACCAAAGAAGTCAGACAAAATCATTCATCCAAGAGGTAGAGGTTATCCTGAGAACAAAAGGGATGGGTTAGGATTTGAAAAGAAACGAAATAACAAATCTCGAAAACCTGTTTTCACAAAGAAAGTTGAGTTTGTTTTTGGAACAAATACTGTTGAAGAAAAAGAAGTCATTAACAAACAAACCAACGAAGAGTTTAAAAAGGAAAAGGAGCTTCGTGAATAGAGTTTGGAACACACAGTCGGAAACGACAATAGAACTTGTTTCAGATGTAACAAAGTTGGGCATATTGCGAGACAATGTTCTCAAAATCGTCCAAAAACTGTTCATGAACAAAGAAGGTTTACAGTAGATGAAAAGAAAAAGGGTCCAGAGTATATGCTGACTAAAATTTTAAAGAGAAAAGATACTTCCAATTCTAATAATGAACCAACGACTGAAATTATTTCAAAGTATAAAGTTGGAGAAACATCAAAGAAAAATGAAAAGAAAGAATCTAATCTCTACATCAAAAGGCTTTTTCAAAGGCATAAACCTGGATTGCCAAAACAAAAACATCTTCTGTGACCCCAAAATCAACCAATGTTCAAGTCAAAACAAAAGATAAGACTGAACAATGGGTTGAGATTAAGAAAGATGTCAAAGTTGCCAAAGTTCCAAAGGTCGATATTGTCATCCCACCCAAGACCGAAAGGGCTTGGGTCTCTCTGTTTAAGTAATATGTTTTTCATGTGTGCAGGGGCTTCCAAGGTCAATCATTTCAAAGTGGATCATGGAGAGTGGAGCTTCTAGACACATGACAGGGATGTTGGCTTTGTTGTACAATGTAAAAGCCATCAGGGAGGCTATGTTGGGTTTGCCGGAACACAGGGCGGCAGGATCGTGGGAGAAGGAATTTTGACAAACGGAGTCGTGTCTTTTGACAAAGTAAACTACATTGCTGAACTTGAGAACAATCTTCTGAGCATTTCACAGATCTGTGACAAGAAGTTCACAACTCATTTCAACGACAAAGAATGTCTTATTTTCAAGCCTGGCTTCATAATTCCTGAGGAGTGGATCCTCATGCGCGTTCCACGAGAAATGATTTATATGTCTTAGACATGAGCGTCGCATCCACTACCTCAAAGGAAGGACAGTGTTTTGTATCCAAGGCCACTGAAAAGGAATCAATTCTATAGCATAGGAAGATGGGTCACATTCACCTAAGAAAAATGAATTTATGGTGCACAACAATCTAGTGGAAGGGGTGAATCTCAAAAATTTTCATTTATCAGACGACTATATCAGCTGCAAAAAGGGGAAGCAGCACAAGGAGTCGCACCCTAGAAAACTTCTCAACTCCATCAAGCTTCCACTAGAAAGGCTACGCATGGATCTCTTTGGGCCTGTCAATATGAAAAGTATTACAGGAGATCTATACTGCCTGGTCGTAAACGATGACTTCTCAAGATTCTCATGGGTTTTCTTTCAAGAAAGCAAGAATGAAACGTTTGAAAATTTGATGATCTTGTTTCGAAAGATTGAAAACCTGTACCATTTGCCTATCAAGAGAATCAGAAGTGACAATGGTACTGAGTTTAAGAACAACAAGATGCTCGAATTCTTCAATGCTAAGGGTATTCATCATGAGTTCAGTGCTCCTATACTCCTCAACAAAATGGAGTAGCTGAACGAAAGAACAAAACACTTATCGAGACAGCACGCACGATGCTTGCTGATTCAAAGTTACCTATTAGCTTTTGGAGCAAAGCTGTTGCATCTGCATGCTACACTCTTAACCGCGTAATGACTGTCAAGAAGCACAAAAAGACCTGCTTTGAACTTCTTAACCAGCGAAAACCTAATATAGAGTTTTTGGAGCCTTTTGGATCACCGTGTACCGTATTGGACTCGGAAGGAAAATTCGGAGCCAGATCTTTGGAAGGATTTTTCGTAGGATATGCAAGTCCGCAAAAGAGAGTCTACCTACCAAGCATGAATCAGGTTATTGTTGCTCAACATGTTGATTTCCAAAAATACACAACGCCCATGCAAAAACCTGGAGATCCTTGGCTGTTCAATTACGAAGGGTTGTGGAATTCGTTTGATCTACCTGAGGAACCATCTGAGGAAGAACTCATCTTGCTATTCCAACAACATCAGATATCTAATCAAGAGCAAGTAACAGGACCATTGGTAATCTCTACAACAGCAACACCATCTTCAGAAGCATGTCCGAGCAACACTCAGCCAGAACCAGTTGTTGCACCATTTCAGAATACTGCAGAACCATCTTCCCCTCAGCCAGCAGATGCAGAACCTGAACAAGATCCTACCTTTGATAATGGGGATTCCAGTTCCGATAAAGGATCAGAAGAGATTACAAGTTATCTTAACAATAAAGCTGCCGAAACCAGTGCTAGAAATGAGGCTACTTCTTCAGAACAAGCTGCGGATCAGAATATCACAAATTTGGAAAGCTCAGTAAATGTTCCAGGCGAAGTAATGCCGAGATCAATCTCCTACCATCCAACTAGATAACATCATTGGAGAACTGCAAGCTGACATGAAAACACGAAATCATATTAATAAGGATCTAAGTTGTTTTTATTCCAAAGTTGCCCTACTCCAAAATAAATTTTCTCATAGTTGTTTTGTTTCTCAGGTAGAACCAGGAAACTTCAGAGATGCTCTTAAAGATGAAAGTTGGGTGGAAGCAATGCAGGAAGAATTATTGCAGTTCCAGAAGCTTGGAGTCTAGAAACTTGTTGACCTACCACCAAAGCAGAAAAAGATAAGCACTCGGTGGGTTTACAAGTGCAAAAGAGATGATAGAGGTGTCGTTGTTTGCAACAAAGCTCGGCTCATAGTTCAAGGTTTTCGTCAGCAGGAAGGGATAGACTACAACGAAGTCTACACCCCTGTCGCACGTCTAGAAGCTATCCGCATTTTCCTGGCTTTCTCCTCATGGAAAGGCTTTAAAGTGTAACAATTGGATGTGAACTCTGCTTTCGTGTACGGTAAGGTAAAGGAGGAGGTTTATGTCGGCCAACCACCGGGGTTTGTAGATCCAACTCACAAAGATAAGGTCTACTTGCAGAACAAAGCCCTTTACGGTTTAAACCAGGCCCCGAGAGCCTGGTACAAGACGCTTTCAAAACATCTTCTGGCTAACCGATTTACCAGAGGGATAGTAGACAGCACCCTCTTTACCAAGTAAGTAGATGGACATCTGATTATTGTGCAAATCTATGTGGACGATATCATCTTTAGATCGACAAATGAACAGCCGTGTAAGGACTTTGAGAAAGTCATGAAAGAAAAATTCGAAATGAGCGCTATGGGAGAGATGAAATTCTTTTTGGGGATTCAGGTTGAACAATTGCTGGACGGTATTTTCATTCACCAGACAAGGTATGTTCATGATGTGTTGGAGAAATTTGACATGACAGGAACTAAGCCCGCATCTACCCCTTTAGCCACAAACCACGGCATTTGTCTAGATGACTATGGAGAAAAAGTTGATGAAACATTATATCGTTCCATGATCGGATCCTTGATGTATCTCACAGCTTCAAGACCAAATATCATGAACCCCACATGCCTTTGCGCCAGATATCAGTCAAGCCTGAAGGAATCACATCTGTTGATCGTCAAAAGAATCATGCGCTACTTGAAAGGATGCCCAAGCACCGACTTGTGGTATCCACGTCACGACGATTTAAACCTTGCAGGTTAATCTGACTCTGATTTTGGTTGCTGCAAGCAGAACGCTAAATCTACAACGGCAGGCTGCCAGTTCTTTGGAATACGTTTGATAACATGGCAATGCAAGAAACAGACCGCGGTCACTCTCTCTACTTGTGAAGCTGAATACGTTTCAGCATCAGGTTGTTGTTCCCAGATACTGTGGATACAACGACAGATGAGAGACTACGGTCTGCAATATCTTGATACGCCCATATTCGTAGATAACAAGGCGGCTATTGATATCATGGTCAATCCTTGTCAACACTCACACACTAAACATATCTAGATTCATTACCACTTTATCGTGACTGTCACTAGAAAAAGTTGGTACGAATTGAGAAAAACCACACTGATGACCAAAAAGCAGATTTTTATACCAAAGCTTTTGACAGAGCACGTTTTCGAAATCTTTCAAAATTAAATGGTTTAAGGAATCTGACATCAGGGGACATTTATGAGGTTGAATTTGAGGATGACGATGTTGAGACGTGATCATCACTGGTAAGTCAAATGTTTTTCTGTAAATAGTTTACATGCTTTCTTAAAAATAAAAAAATCCAAAAATATGTTTTTGATTTTAGGTAGAGAAAAACATGTGAAAAATACAAAAACATTGAAAATCATGAAAAATACAAAAACATTAAAAAAATACAAAAAGAGTTGTGTGTATGAGAGGAGATGATAGTAAATCGGTGGACCATTACAGTACGCTAAAGAAATGTATTGTTTAAAAGCATCTAAACAGGTCTTTCTAAGGATATGCCGATAGGCTTCGCACGTTCAGTAAACGGCTTTCAGGATATAAACCTAAAGAGATAAACTGGCAACTCTGTGGCTAAACATCTCTTAGATATATGGGCTTGGTACCCCGAAATTTTGTTTGAGAAAATGCCAGATTCTAAGATACTAGGTCTTTATATTTAGTTGATATCTGTGGTATTATATGAGTTCTTCTGATTTTGCGTCAGCAATGGCCTAGAACTTGTATAATACTTTTGCATTATTCACCCCCCCAACGCTGCATAAAAAATGATGAAGAAAGATGTCATAAAAAAATACGACATTCTGCAGTACAAAAAATTAAAAAATTCCCAAGAGGAACACCACCTAAAGTCGAGCCTTCATCACTTTCTCTGTACGGAAGTACTAACTTGAGCTCTCAAGGTTTCGCATTTTCACCTATACAGATATCAGTTAGATATATTCACCTGTGAGATAAAATCTAGGGAATCTCATTACGGGAGTATATTCTGAGGTGGGGAACACATATTAGGCCACGTTGCTAAAAATTACCTAACATATCTTGAAGCAGTTGACAAATGTATAGAGGTTTTAGTGGATCAGTATACCGACAATCCAAAGAAAATCTGTTTAAGAACTTAAAGTTTCATATAGAGCAGCGGTACTGGTAATGTGTCTCAATAAACTGATATGATCCTCTAACTCAAACTCGCAAAAATATGTCTGTAAATATGAATGTACATATTGCTTTAAGTGTCTCTAGTTTAAAAGTATTCAAAAATTCAAAAAGATTTTCTATTTCTACTTTAATCTTTGACTGTCGGTGATGGAAAATAGACCTTCAAAGTCAAAAGTGACAGAATGTAGAGGAAAATCGTTTGAATTACGGGCTGGAAGCTAATCTGGAAACAAAAGACTGGTTTGAAACGTTGAAAAGTTCATTAATTTGAAACTTAAAATCTAAGAATAATTTCAGTTTTGGTCAAAAGGTGGTCAACCAAGGTCATTAACTTGGACTTGGTAGCCAAAACAGTTAAACAAGGTCATTAACTTGGTCATTAACTTGGACTTGGTAGCCAAAACAGTTAAACAAGGTCATTAACTTGGACTTGGATAACCGTGTGGATAATTAAAACTGAAAACAATCGAAAAAGTTGGAAAGTTGAGAATATTTTAAACACGAAAATTGAGATTTCCGCACGAAAATTGAGATTTCCGCACGAAAATTTGGCTAAGCATCACAAGGCCCGCACGAAAACTAATGGCCTATATATAAGAGAGAGTTGAACAGATTCCGCACGAAATCTTGAAGGTTCGTGATCAGGCGGTTCTAGACGGAAGTTAGTGGATAAACGTAAACCGATTTGGTAGAATGTTATTACAGAAAGGAGTAGAAGTAGAATGTAGCGGAAGTCTTCATTCACACCGAAAGAGTATACATCTTTATAAGTCCAGCTGTCGGAGTTCCTGGAGAGAATCCGGCAGCACCTCCCCGTAGGGATGCCAAAAACGTAAATGACAAATGAACAACACACCTATATATAGGGAGACAAGTTCGCTCGAGTGTATGGAAGTTAAGGCGAACTTGACCTAGTCAAGTTCGGCCGAACTTGACTTCCTAAGAGCATTCTCGAGCGAACTTGACCTGCATTAGTCAAGTTCGAACGAACTTGACTAAAGGCACATCAAGTTCGGGCGAACTTGACCAATACAGGTCAAGTTCGGGCGAACTTGTTCCCTTTTGCACTGTAATCTCCGTATTTCGGTCATGTGTTCGATTCTAACCTATACAATATTCAACACACACTCTATCTAGCCTATTCGACAAGTGACGAATACAAAGTGCACCAACAGATTCCTCCTTGTTCGTTACTGTCGAATCTTGGTCTTCAAACGTGAGCCTTGTTTGAATATTCTTGCAACTTCAACCAAGGTATCTGCCGATGTCGTCGAAACGCGTCAACAAATTCCCCCTTAATTGATGATCCGGGTTTGCATTATCAACATCTAATTCCCCCTGAAATCTCTAGTTCAGATATTTGTTGCACAATTTCAAACCTCCTCTAATTTTCTTGACCGACAGATTATCTTGAATAGACACCAATTTGAAGCCCATCAATGCAGCTTCTCCATTTCAACTTTAACCACATCCGCGTTCAGTTTAGCGCATATCTCCTATGCTCGATCTTCCGATCTTCAAGACTCAACCGGCAATTGATAGAAACTTCGAATTACCACACTGGTAAACTTCAAATCAATGTTTACCCGGAAAAAGCTTAAATCCTGATTTTCGTAATCACTCCAGATCAACATCGGTAATCTTTCAATCAGCAAATCTTCATCGGAAATAGATAATCTGGTAATGCATCGAATCTGAGAAACATACATCCATGACCAAAATCACATTCTTCCTCTTCAGTCATAATGCCAGATATATAGCTATCTCTGGTAGCCTAGCGCCACTTAATCACCAAACATCATCATCCAATGGCGGTTAGTCCAAAGAAAAGAATGATTCATCTGCTTGAAGACTAAAAATAATGGCCACCAAAGGCTCTCATCAGTTAGTGTATCTGGGATAACTTCAGATCTCCTTGGTAATTTTTGAAACCATCCGTCTTCGGAGCTAGTCATTAATCCTAAAATCATCATTGAACGTTTTGAACATCCTCAGTTCCTTCATCGGTACTAACGACTGCTAATCCAGCTAACTGTTCCTTAACCGGAGATCAGGACTCTAACCCTTAAGCATCAATCTGTATCATGATTTGATAAATCGGAACTTCCTATGATCACAAAATCTCAATGAATCTCAATTCTATGCATTTCCCGAAAATCTGCAATCGGTAACCACCCGGATACTGTTGCAGTAGTCACAGATTTCAAAAATGCCGGAATCTTCAAATATTGAATATTTTTTATTCCCCCTCATTTTTGCAAGTTTTGACCATACTAAAATTTTTACTGAAATTCCCCCTCAAATCCGGAATTTTCAGTTTTCATCAAATGCGGAATTTAACTTTAGGCCCATCGGTAGTCTTCAACTCTAATGATCACCAAATTTCTTTGGAATCAATGACTACTCTCTCATCTTCAACCATCTCTAACCTCATCATCTCAGCCTATCTCTAAGGCCTCTGACGGTGTCCCCGAACAGTCAGTATCGGACGTTAAAATTTCGAAAAAAAGTCTATCACTAATTTTTTCTAGACACCCGTCTCATCAAACCGAACAATAAATTTTTTCAATGCCTTTTTTTAGGCTCCATGACAAGTTCGGGCGAACTTGTATATGCTAGTGAGACAAGTTCGGGCGAACTTAGTCAAATTGTGACAAGTTTGGGCGAACTTGGTTAGCCACCACCAAGTTTGGGCGAACTTGCATGAAATAAACAAGTTCGGGCGAACTTGTGCTTAATTTCAATGAAAATCAGTCAAGTTCGGGCGAACTTGATGAAAATTCATGAAAAACTTTGTCAAGTTCGGGCGAACTTGATGAAAAGTCTTGAAAACCATGTTAAGTTCGGGCGAACTTAACCTCGACAGTCAAGTTCGGGCGAACTTGGTCTCCCAAATCAGCCATTTTTCACATTTTTCGATCCAAAATCCTTATTTCTTCGAATTTCGGGATGTTTCACCATAGATCTGGTCGAAATTGGTTTTCTAACAATCCTATCCGTTCAATTTTGGATTTTGTCTGTGGATTGTAGGTTTATTTCATAATTTACGTCCAAAACCCCTCCTAATGTCCATAAATGTCCAAATTCATGAGCGTAGGTGATAACCATAGCTCTGATACCAATTGAAGCTCCGTGATCAGGCGGTTCTAGACGGAAGTTAGTGGATAAACGTAAACTGATTCGGTAGAATGTTATTACAGAAAGGAGTAGAAGTAGAATGCAGTGGAAGTATTCATTCATACTGAAAGAGTATACATCTTTATAAGTCCAGCTGCCGGAGTTCCTGGAGAGAATCCGGCAACACCTCCCCGTAGGGATGCCAAAAACTTAAATGACAAATAAACAACACACCTATATATAGGGAGACAAGTTCGCTGGAGTGTATGGAAGTTCGGGCGAACTTGACCTAGTCAAGTTCGGTCGAACTTGACTTCCTAAGAGCATTCTCAAGCGAACTTGGCCTGCATTAGTCTAGTTTAAGCGAACTTGAGGCACATCAAGTTCGGGCGAACTTGACCAATACAGGTCAAGTTCGGGCGAACTTGTTCCCTTTTACACTGTAATCTCCGTATTTCGGTCATGTGTTCGATTCTAGCCTATACAGTATTCAACACACCGCTCTATCTAGCCTATTCGACAAGTGACGAACACAAAATACACCAACAAATCTGTTAGTATATTTGGTGCGGATTCTCTGAAGTGGTTGTGCTCTAATCCTTCGTTACGTTCATTTTTCTACTTATTCGACACACTAGGGAAGTTGATTTGCACACCTCTTGTAATGGCTAAGGTATTACACCAAGATCGAACCGTGAATTTGGACTATTCGGACCTTAAGCGGACTAAAACGTAGATCTTACATAAACTAGCCGGTGAAAACTAAAATTAAACTCTCCAATGTTAAAATCGGCATGTTTGGCTAAGGTTTACCGTTTCAATTTCAAGAAAATATCAAAAATTGCAAGTGTTTTGAGTCGGTTTACATAATGTTAACTGTTGGGGAAGATGAAGATTTTCGTATGAAAATCTCGTATTTTCGCACGAAAATTCAGAAGATGGATTGTTTTCTTGTGTGTTCTATATTTTTGCACGAAAATTTAGATAACATATAACCTGTAAATTTTCGTACGAAAATTTAGAAAATATTGTGTTTGTAAAAATGTTGAACTTTTTCATGTTTCTCTGTTTGACAGAAAACCGCATATGAGTTCCACCCAGTGCACAACTCTTGCTGCTTAATCGATAAGGAAGTACCAGAGTTTGCTCCATTTTCTCAGTATATAGATTTTCTGGAGAGACTGCCGGTTTAATATGCTCTTACACATAAACATGATGTTTATGCATCACACGTCGACCGTTTTTGGGCCGCAGCAAGGTACAAGCCGATTCAAAGGCAATTACATCAGTAGAAAGAATTGGAAAGAATGATGTGGATATCACAATTACTGAAGATCTTATTCGAACAGTGCTACACTTCAGGGATGAAAGCAATTTTCCTACAGGGTTTACAGAGAAGTTCGTTAAAGGTTGCTTTTACAGAATGGGCTACAATGGCTATGTGAACTCTGCTCCTTACAAGATCAACCGGCTAGGGTTGCCCTACAGATTTCTAGCTCACTACATCACACGTTCCCTAAGTCACAGAAAAGGGGGTTGGGATGATCTCGTTGACTATCACATGTGTATGATTGTAGATGTGATCCTAAACAAGCCGTATAACTTCAGCAAGTTGATTTTTTATCAGATGGTGATGAATTTGGGTAAGGGTCGATTCTTGCAATACTCTAGATTTGTTCAGATGATCCTCCCTACACCCCAATCTCGAGAAAAAGAAAGATGATCTTTTGAAGTTAGAGCATATGTCTTCGTCTGACCTCCACAACATCAGCAACTATCGTAAAGGGGGAAAGGCTCCAGCTTTTAAGCCTATTTTTGGAACGTTCGTCAAGGCTGATTATGTTGCTCCGCCCGAAGGTAAATGGAGGAATGAGGGAAGCGGTGATGAAAGTGAGGAAATGAATATGATGGAAGATTTCATAGAGAAGTGAAGTATATGGTACATTAAGGGCGAGGGAGTGAAAGGTCATTATGGAAGTAAGAAAGCTGGTCCTTCTTACTCTACCACAAAAAGGAAGAAAACATCAGAGACTTCCTCCTCGGCCCCCAAGCGCCAAAAGAAACCAAGTGTTAGTACATGTTTGATTGATGAACCTGAGGTTGAGCAGGTAAATATTGAAGAAACAGTGCAAACAACAGGCACAGTTCATGTTGAAGAGTCTGTAGAAGATACCATTGCTGATATAGAGAGAATGGATTGTGTGGAAACTGAAGCAGGAGGTGGTGATGATGAAGGGTCATCATCGAGTACCGATTCAGAAGATAGGAGGGAAGAGAAAGGAAAGAAAGAGAAAGAAAAGAGCAAGAGAGGATAGAAAGAGAGAGAAAGTTGGCTGAAGAAAAGAAGCAAAAGGCTACAGGTGATGATGATACTACTTATGAGCCGTCTGAGGCCGAAGAAGATATCTCTGTTGTCAAGCCTGCAAAGAAGAAAGCTGGAAAGAGAGAAAAAACTTGTTGCAACTAGAAAGCCCGAGTCTACTGCTAAGAAGTTAAGGATCAAGCTCAAATCAAAGCCTTCTGAGACTCCAGTTGCTCCAACAGCTGAAATATCATCTGAACGTCCTCCATCTCCTCCCCCAACGTCTCAGCCACCTCAAACAGTTGAACCTCCAATAGTTGAACAACATGCATCTCCTCCTCCTCAGCACGCTACCACAGAGACTCATGTTCCATCTCCTCCACCAATAGTTGATCCTCCAGTTGGTTCTCCTCTACGACAGACTATTGGCACTCCTCCTACTGTGTCTTAAGCGCAAGCAACATCGTCGGCTCATCCTACACATACTTCAACATTCACTTCCTTTGATGATTACTACTTTGATTATGAGGCTATTCCAGGGGAGAAAATATGACAGCTGATGGCGTGTATGTTGGAAGACCCGATGAGTTGGAAGCAAGGTTAAAGAGTGCTGATGAGAAGATTAAGATCCTTGAGTCAGATAGAGATAGTATCAGGGAGATTCTGAGATTGGTTACTGATGATAGCGAGAGATACTTTCAAGCTTCACAAAAAGTCACTGCTTATGAAGAAAGGATTAAAGTGCTGGAAAATGAAAGAGAGACACTAAAGGCAACAATCCAAAGCTATGAGACTGAGAATCAGAGAATTATCAAGAAGATGGAAGAGTATGAGGCTGAACGTGAGTTGAACAACAGGCAGGTTCAGCTCATGAAGGAGATTTTAGTTCGATCTTTGGGCATCTCTCTCGCTGATGAGATTGAGAAGATTGAGAGAGAAGAAGCTAGACAGAGAGGGGCAGATAGAGAACCAGCTTCGAAAGCTCTTTCAGATGCCGAAGGGAAAAGGAAAGAAAAGATTGTTGATATTCCTGTCTCTAGCTCGCATATGCAGGAAACTGTTGTTTCGTCGGATCCTGTGATCGAACAATCTGCGCCGGAAGCTGAATCTGTGCCAGTATCTTCTGAGGTAGTCGTCTATGATCTAACCGTTGATGTTAGCAAGAGATTTGTGCTATAGGGGGAAGGGATCTTAGAATCGATGACAAAGGAGAAAGCCATAGCTCAGAGGGGATTAGAGAAGGAGATTGATGAGATGATAGACGGAACGTATGATCATTTAGAGAAGGGAGGATTCGAATATGTAGCAAGTTTATTTGATAATGAAAATATGATTGTTGAGGCTTACATGAACGACTCTATTTTTGAACTAACAGATGAACAGATTCAGGGGGAGTCATCGATTGAAGTTGAGAAGACAGTGCCAAAGCCCAAAGTCATCTACCTTGAGCACGATGTCGAAGAAGGAGAGTATGTTCATATCTACTCAAAAGTTGATCTTGCAGAATTGTTTGGCTTACAAGAAGATTCATTTGAGTTTGACTTTGAAGAGGAGTTAAAGAACACAAGCTCATAGCCGAATGACTATTTTTTGAAGACATCCCGCAAGCAAACGATTATGACAGAGTCATCATTGAAGATTGGGATTCAGATGATGATAATGAAGCAGCAAGGTATACAGGTGAGGGAACAGTTGTGTTTCCTACCCTTAACGAAATGACTATTGAAATGAATGAAGATATGCTAAAGCAAAAGGTAGCAGAAGCAGTGAAAGATGTCACGGCCCCTAAACCACGACCAAAGAAGAGATTATTGAAATGAAGAAGAAATCGTTCAAGGAAATGCCGCCAGAACGAAAGTTCCATCGTCCATTAGCTTTCTTCACCAGAGACCCTGATGCATCTCTGGGTGACATTATCAGTTGGGGACGGATCGAGGAACTAGATGTATATGCTTTGAAACGCCAGTATGGAGTTCAATACTTCAGACGATTGGGTGATGTAAAGACACTGCCAGAATGGGATGTGAAAGAGTTGGTTCAAACCAAGACGTTTAGCATGAAGCTACGACCGAATGATCAACGTCTATGGAAGGTAATTAAGTTTGAAGCTGAACATGGTTTCAACTTATGGAAGCCACACAAACCACGAACCGTCACAAAGATAGATCCAGTAACACAAGAAAAGGATGTGACTTTGATTGTCAAAAGGCCGCGTGTTATGAAGAATATGCCTTTGAAGAAAATGGAACAAGATTTTTACAAAATCTTCAAATGGTGGCACTATGATTCAAGTACTGGAGAGGCCGTTATTTGTGTCGAGCCTGATGAAGGGTCATGGGATATGTCTAAAGATCTATCTGAAACCGTGATCATGCATAAGAGAATTTATGGGTTGTGACGTGCGATCAGAGTATTGGATCTGATGTGGCTGGTAAATTGCTCAGAGAAAGATATTGAACGCTTATTCTTCATCAAGATCAGTTATGAAGAAAAAGATAAAGAGCAGGCCATGCAGTTCCAGAAGATTGTGAACGTTTGTTATGCTAACAATATTAATTCAGGTAAAGACTGGAACACTTCACGGAGGAAGCTTGAAGATAAAGAAGAGAAATAGAAAGATCAAAATGAAGAAAGAATCGAGGCACGACGGAAGTTGGCTACTCGTGAAAGATTCAAGTTTGGCAACACGTACAATCGACCTCCTCATACAGATCAAACTCCCATTGCATCAGAGGAGCGTTGGAAGCCTCGCAAACGCTTCTTCGGATAATCAAGTCAAATATTTTAAAGATTTTTTCAGAAAAGTTTTGAAGGCTGTCCAAGACTGCGGCAACATCCAAGGGGGAGTCTGTTGGTGCACATATGTCTATTGCCTACGTCTAGGACGAGCCTATTGTGCAGATAGGGTCGTAGCGTCAGAAGTTTGTTTTAGAAAGTTTTGTATGACTGTTAATATTTTCGTACAAAAATCTGTAAGGATTTTCGCAGGAAAATTTCGTGTGAAAATCCAAGCTCCTAGTCCCTAGTTGTTGTCAAGTCTTGCCTATAAATAGGTGACTTAGGATGTGTGTTAGGGAGGCTGTTTTTTGGTGATCAGTGGCAAAGCCCTGCCCGAGTCTGTAATCGTTTCAACGTTAATCAATATACAGACGGTTAAACAGTAGTCATCACTTGTTCTTTGTTTGTTCAATCAGCTAACAATGAATTCCGCCTTTGTTAGCTGAGCAAGTCTGACAGGAAGCTCACAAGTTGGGTCCGATCCTAGCATTCACAGGAAGAGATGGCAGTATAGAAGTTACACACCGACAGGGCATCCAAGGAAAAGGGTAATGGCGCAGGTATCACCCTCATCAGCCAAGAAGGAACAAGCTGACCTATGCAATCAGGTTAGACTTCAAGAACACAAACAATACAGCCGAATACGAAGCCTTTCTCGCTGGACTAAGGTTAGCCAATAGAATGACAACAAGAAACATTGAGGCCTACTCGGATTAAGCAATATAATAGGGAATATGATGCCAAGGATGATACCAGGGCCCAATACGTGGCCCAGGTGAGGGAACTCGCTAAAACCTTGTCTCTTTCAAGCTAGAATACGTGCCCCGAGGGAGAAACAGAACGGCAGATGGCTTAAGTAAGTTAGCTTCGGTGGCCTTTGATCACCTGGCCAAGGAAGTAATTGTAGAAGTTCTTACCACACCGTCCATCACATACAGAGATATATTCAGTAGACAAAACAAAGGAGTCCGGGATGACCCCAATTTTTGAATTCCTGAGGGAAGGAACTCTCCCCGAAGATGAAACATTGGCCAGAAGAATAAGAGTGAGAGCATTTCAATACTAATTCGTAGATGACCAACTCTTCCGAAGGTCATACTTGGGGCCATCACTAAAATGTGTGGACGAAGAAGAAGCAAGGTATGTAATCCAGGAGATCCATGAAGATATATGTGGTATGCATTTAGGACCCAAGACGGTAATGGCCAAGGCAATGAACGTTGGATTCTATTGGTGCCACACGTATGACAACGCCGTGGAGGAGATCAGGAAAAGTGAAAATTGTCAAATTCATGCCCCGATGACTCACCGACACAAACACCCCATGATCCCAATCTCCATATCATGACCATTTTAGAAATGGGCCATTGATATCATAGGACCTTTCCCAGAAGGATCGGGAGGGGTGAAATTTGTGGTGGTAGCCATCTATTATTTCACGAAGTGGGTAGATGCCAAGCCTCTAGCAAAGACACGGGTGATCAAATGAAAAGGTTTGTCCTTGACAACATAATTTGTCTTTTTGGGATCCCACAGGAGCTAGTCAGTGGCAACGGGGTCCAGTTTGCAAGAAAACCCTTCAGACGCTTGTGCGAGCAAATGTATATACAGCAGGTCTTCACATCCTTCACCCACGCACAAAGCAACGAGCTAGTAGAATGGTCCAACCAAAGTCTAATCACAGGAATGAAAGGAAGGCTAAGGCGAAAGCAAAAGGGATGGTTGGAGGAGCTACCATACGTCCTATGAGCATATAGGACAATCCCCAAAACCTCCAATGGAGAAACGCCTTTCAACCTCACTTACAGAACTGAAGCAATCATTCCAGTAGAGATCGGTTCCCGCACGGTGAGGCTAAGGCTGGGAGAGGCAAGAAATGAGCATGATCTCAGGACCAACCTCATTATGCTAGAAGAAAGGTGAGAAATTGCAGCAGTAAAAGAGACGGAGTACAAGAAACAGATGAAAAAAATATTACAATGCTAGAATGAAAAAAATGAACTTGGTCCTTGGAGATCTGGTCCTGAGGGACAACGAGGCAAGTATGCAAGAAAGCATTGTAAAATTGGGATCTAAGTGGGAAGGACCATACAGAGTCAAGTGGGCTAATGGAAAAGGTGCATGCCAGTTTGAGACCATTGAAGGAAGAGAGGTTCCAAGAACGTGGAACCTGATGCAACTTAGGAAGTACTACGTAAAACGATCACCCCAGGAAGCGGGGACAAGGGGAAAGGGACAGAGATAGAAAGTACCCATTTTGCTAGGCTAGCAATGGACAAACAAGTTCCCTCTTTTGGTATTATGTATGCATTTTGAACAAAAACTTGTATTGGAATGTTACTCCAAATTTTGGTAACGAATGATTTGTTTACAATTGTTCAAGCACCTAAAGCCTATCAAAACATGGCCCAATAACAAGGTAATACACCATGGCAGACGTGCCTTATGGTTTTAAACAACCCGACCGTGGGGCAAGGACAAAGTCGACTAGTCCAAAAAATGACAAACACAATTTACTACAATGAGAGACAATCACAAATTGAATAAACTGGATTTGTATATATACTACATCCAACACGGACAGAAACACCCAATCCAACACGGCTTACAACTAATAACCCATGTTACAAGTCAAAATTACAAATCAAAAACTTCAGAAAGATCCCTCGAAGCGCAGGTACCACGCTACGAATGCAAAACGGTCCCTACAAAAAAAGAAGGAAAGGCAACACAAAAACGCCCAAATAACAAATACCAATGACAGATATAAAAGGGTAACATAGCCAACGGGTTCCAGAAGGCCCCAACACAAAGGCCCATAACCCACACAAGCAAAAAACAAAGTGGCAAGTAAATTTTAGAGAGGTACAACCATATCGAATATTGTTTAATAATGTTCATCAAGGGGAAGAACCACTAGAAAGGGCACTGGAAGGGGGGTCAGCAGAAGCAAACATGGACTTCAGTTCTTCGAGAGACATGAGAGGGTTATCAAACAATTTAACAAGAAGGGCAGGGATTGACCAGAAAACTTCTCTTGAAGCTTGGATAACTGCTTCTTAGCCTTAGAGTTGTAGTGAGGAATTTCTTTCCTCCTCATGCCTTGGAACGAGAAAGCACACCCGTCCTTCAACCCCGCCTGATACCCTACGTTCCGGTATGCTTTGTAAGTTCTCTCCCACGAACCATTGAAGTCTGGAGATTGGGTAAAGGCAGTAAGGAAACGCCCAAAACCCTGGTAAAGCAACCAATGATGCTTCGCTGCTAGCTTCTGATTATCGTCTTGAAAAATTCCAAGCTCGGCGTACAAGGTCTCACGTCAGTACCAGACATTGAAGCGTCACCCTTGTAATGGTTGACATCTGCAACCAACTGTTCCCTCTCCTGCATCAACTCGGCTGGCTCCGCATCCCAAGCCTTCTCCTTTTCCTTCACCAAGGCCCCAGCATGATGACAAGGGAAACATTAAGAAGGAATATGAGAAAAGACTAGAAAACACACAACTCCAACGAAAAAGGAAAGTATATAATAGCAAATGGAAGAGAATAAAGGGGGACATACCTCCTTCTCCAGCAGACGTCTTTCAGCACTCATAACACATCTTTCAGCACTCACAAACGATTCTCCAAATCCTTATTCTCCTCTCTAAACGTCTGAACAAGCTGCAACATCCCAATACATCGAGAGAAGCTCTCACATACAATCATACAATATTGATCCTCAAAAATCTGAGGATCCAAGACAGCATTCAAAAAATTCTGAAAAGGGGGGCATGCAGCATGAAGTCCCAGGCAATCTCCTTAGTGCTGATGATGGACGAAGAAGTAATCTTCCAATTAGGAGCATAGGGAGGAGGGTAACCCTCACCAAATAAGGGTGCCAAGGGAGACTGGACCCAGGACGATGAATGAACATGATTTCTGCTCTGAATGGAAGCCTAAGGAGGAGAGGTATGGACAGTAGTCTCAACAGGCACCACATTCACTTCCGAACCCGTCTGCTTAATCTTCAACAGGGCAGAAGAGGACGGGATAGCAATCGGAGCTTTCAAACTTCCCTACAACAATATAAAAAAGGGAGAGAGAGGGGGAAAGAGAATAAGAGGTCCAGAACTACACAGAAACAAAGAAAAATCCCCCAACTAACTTACAATTAAAGGTCATGAGACGAGACTAGGGAAGACCGGAGAATCTTCAAGTGCTTGGATAAAGAGCCCTTGGTGGCAATAGGAGGGGCCTTAGACATGATTTGAGAGATAGGCTGAGACTTTTTGTTCCTAGCACTCCGCAGCTTGGAGCGGATGTTCCTGACCTCAGGTGCAGTCTTGCTTGTACCCACAGCCACATCTAGCCTACGTTTTCGAGACAGCCAAGTCTCCAGATCTTCATCACCGCTGCTAATATTCTCAAAATGAGGAGAGTTATAAGAACCCTCCGATCCTTTGTGGGAAGCCCCTTCAAGAAGAAGAGTTCCATCTCCAGGAACCACCCCAATGCACCGATCTTCAACGTCGGGGGCCTCACCCCCAAAACAACACCCATTTCTTGATTCTCAACACCCTCAACCACAAAGGACACACCCCTCACATCAGCCTGCATCAAGTTCCACAAATACATCTCTACATAAAAAAAGATAAGCACATGAGTAATAAAACAAACAACACAGAAATCCCAAATGACAAGACCCAGTCAAAACACCACCAAAAGGAAAGCTTACCTCTACCATCCAACAAGGCTCTAGGGTGAGTTGGGTAAAAGGGACTCAAACCTCCCATCGCCAGAATGCCCTTTGCAAAGTTGAAGGCACGAGTAGAGTGTTAATACATGCACTTCCTGAATGCCTCCTCAACACCAGATAGGGAATGAACGTCGTCTTCTATTACAACGGCAGGATCCATGATAGGAAGAGGTTCGGATAACAGCGATGGAAAGAAGAAGATGAATCGATTTTTCCGTTCTGTTGGTAAGTAGAAGTTTACAAGAAGGAATAACAGGGAAAGGAAATACCTTCCTTCCTTTTCACGAAGGTGAACCAATCGCCGTCAGACCGTAAACGGTAAAATCTTCGGAACAGTGGCACCGAGGGCTCCCCGGCGAAATTGGCACAAGATAACTCAAACTGAACAATCTTTAAAAAGGCAAGAGGATGCAATTGAGAAAAGTGAATCCCATAGTGTTTGAGAAGGCTCATCTTAAAAGACGACAATGGGTAACGAACACCACAAAACGAAAAAGAAAGGGTGTATATCACGATCCTTTCCGACGAGCAAGTTGTCGGATCGTCAAGAGCAGGAAGACGTGGTGAGAGGTTGGATGGAATGCGATAGGATGTGATGAAGGATTCCAGTTCATCTTGAGTAATAACGGAACGGATCGAAGCTCTACCTTTACGACTCATGATCGAAGCAATGATGAAATCCAGGCGAAGAAGAAGGGATGAAGTACAGAGAAATGAGGGGGAATGATGAAGATAATTAGTGGTTTCCAGGATTTTAATGGCATGTCAAAAGTTCAAAAGATAATCGCCCGATTAACCCACGTGGTGATGTGTTTTTTCCTGACCTACAGATCAAGTAGACAGACGTTGCAGAGTAGGTTGTCTTCAAGAGGGACGCATGTACGTCACCAGGACCCACACCTGCAGACGCGGTTCCATAAGCCAGAAAGTCCAGGCCCATGTGCGAAAACTCATGACCCTGGACTAAGGATGACTTGTCGACAAGGATCCCTTGTCTGGGCTGCTCCATTGGGCTCCTTAGCAGGCCCAATTACCATTCTCAGATGACCACATAATAAAGGAGTGGGAACAAGCATATCAATCATATCATCTCCCCTGGAAGGCCATTAATGACCTGCAAGATGAGAGAGAACATGGCCTCAAGAGAAAGTACAAGGTTGGTACCTGCTTCATTAATGACGAAGATCATCTCTCCGACAGAAATGGGACGCGTATGGGACGCTGCAAAGGTCTCTTCTGTCCAACAGAGAACCGTTAGATCACTCAGGGATCCCCATTCGATTGATAAGTTGGTTTCTCCATATAAGTCTTCCTCATACTCGATTAAGGTAAGCATTAAATAACTTTAAGTTCACAAACAAAGAACCGCATTTACTTCAAACATTCTTTGTCTCACATTGAATACTCGAATCCTTGGATTAACACTAGACATTCTGACAGTTTCATCATGCCGGAATAACCTGTCTTCTCCGGCAAATTTACTTATTCTCACGCCAGAGTTTGGTCAGGATCCCCCCCCCCCCGGGCCTCCGTAACGAGACTAACGGTATTCTCTTTTGCAGATCCTAAGGAAGATCTCTTTGAGCATTAACGAGTCTCTTCAACAACGAACCGGAGTTAGGCGATTCGACAAGTATATTGAGTTCCACCCCATTATTTATTACTAGAAAAACCTAAGTACCATTAGTTATTACTTAATGTGAGAAGGAAAAAAAACAAAGAGCATAATAGCAAAACAATAAATAGTTTATAACTTCTCCCATCAATTATTCTCTCTTTAATTAATTTGGAGATAAACATTGTATCCTACACCTTTCGAAATTTATCCTACATATATCAAAAGTTATCCTACACTTTATCCACACATGACGAAATTTATCATGCACATATGCAAATTTATCATACTCTTTATCTTACACATATCCAAAAAAATTTTAATGATGGGCATTTCCGCCATATTAGCATCATAATACCCCTCCAAAAATGTGTAATGATTAACGTCTTTCAATTCCCTTTTCAATCATTACTTTCCAATTTTTTTGCTCCTCATTCAGCCTTCTACTAGAAACGCCCCTCCCTCTTCATGCCTTTATAACACCTGGGGGCGGTATTGGAGGTGTTATCAAGCTCCTTAACTCCCTTATAATGCCCATTGCCTATGGTCATAAAAATGAGTTATATGGCTGATTTAGGGGAATACAACAAATTAATTAATTATGTAAATTTACCTATACGCCATTACAATAACATTAAATACATATATTATATAAAACATTTATATAGGTTTAAACGTATTCTTTCGATTCTTATAGAAAATTTCTTCTCATTTGAACCCTTCACTATTTATATAAGTAGTCATGAAGCCCCTTTTATGTTGTCTTGTGTAAATATAACTACTTATGTATTTATTATAATTTAAACGAACATTAACAAACATAAACGAACGAACATAAATAAATTAACATAAACGGAAGTCCACGATCATAAATGAACGAAAGAAACGTGTGTTCATATTCATTCATTTAACTAACTAAACAAAAATTTTGTTCATATTCGTTCATTTATTAAATATAAAAACTTTTTGTCAAACTATTTATAAATGTTTTGTTTGCTTATATGCCTATTTAAGGGAGACGGCTAAATATTGTATTTATCCCGGTTTCTCTGTTTTGAAATTTTTATAGTAAGATTGAAAAATTGAATGATATATTTTGTTTTACTAACCCTAAAGCCTAAATGAATTAGAGCATATCTAACGCTCAGTTTTGGATCAAGTTTGAAATCAAACTGGACATCGGAACCAGTGCAGCGTTGGAGAAGATGGCGAAAGGATGTCTGGTCCGCTGTGGTGGACTCGTTCGGACCCCAGTATGCTGGGACCACACACAAAACACTATTTATAATAATATAATTGATATATAAAAGTGGAATGGAATGTGAGGTTGGTGTCTTGATTGGTTTAACGTTAGAGGGAAAAAAGTACCCATTTTAGGTGGAATGTTGGAATGATGTAACATGCTGAGTTTACATGTCTGAAAACAAACCCAACAGTAACGTTGAAGATGCTCTTAGCAAGATGTTATTAAAATTCAAATAAAGAAAATAGAATGAACTGGTGCGTGTCTGCTAAAATTAAAATTATGGATTTGAACAAACATGGGACACTCGGGATATGCATTTGGTTATGAAACCGAGTATGATATTATTTAAAAAAATCACAAGTACTGATTAGGTGATACCCATTTACCTAAAGTACACATACACAATTACCTAAAGTATACATACACATTTACCTAAATTATACCCTTTAAAAATTATCCTTTTCTGAATAATAGAATAATTTATTAATCTACTGATTTTAACTTTTATATGTCTATTTTTTAGTTAATAAAATTACATGAAAACTAAAATAGTAAGAAATGTATCGGGAATCTCAACAAGTAATTAACAGACAAACATCTATCCATGACACGAACAAATAATGGATTATTGGGTACCGTCAAATATAGAACACACTTTTACAATCAAGTATGTGATTAAGATTACAAATACCTTGTTCATTCGCATACCTAATCAAATTTTACCTTCAAAAATTGCTCTATGCTTCCAAGTCTTCTAGCCCACCATCTCATCATATATGGTTGATAAATCTATAATTTGAATTTTATATGAAGTAAGAATGAAAGAATCGTTTATAAAATAAACATCAATCCGTTTACAGATAATTGATTGGTTCAATAATCAATAAACAAATGAATATGAGAGCACAAAACAAAAACTCAAGCAAAACAAAAGAAAATGGAGATAGGGTGAAACAGAGAAAGGGAGTCGTTTCATCTTCCACCGGAAGAACTTAGGGATCTGAGATTTAGGAAGCAGTTCGAGCAAAATCGAGAGAACAGATCTTATTACAAATCAGATGATAGATGACATACAATGGTGAGCAAACATTAGAAAAAGAAAGAGATTAGATGGATTAAAAGGGAGGAAAGAGTGCGGGGATCCATGATGTTTTTCGTTTACAATCTCCTAGATGATTGTAATAGTACAAGATTATGGCGTGCTTATTTTCCTTTGGGGAACTTGGGCGATGCTTTTATTCCAAGAAAAAGAGATGGTGCGGGTAACAGATTCGGTTTTATCTGGTTGAAAGAGATTGATGATGTTGATAGATGGTTGGTGAAATTGAACACGATGTCTATTGATGGTGCCATCCTAGGGGTCAATGTTACCAGATTTTCAAGGGATGGTCCAGCAAATCAAGAGTCTTTGGCTCTGTTGGGATCGAACCCTAACAATGGAACAGATGATATCAAAGCCAAATACACTATCCGAGCTTTGGTTCAACTATCAGTGGTTACAAACCACTAATCAACCTTTACACTGCTTTCCCTAAAGATCTGTTCTTATCAGCTGATAGTTCAAGAAGCAAAGGTCTGATAGAAGATTCAAGATCAGAGGATAGAGATCAGAGCTTAGCATAGTTTTACTTTAATCAATGTAACAGTGCAATGCACTGATAGTATAGTTAGAACAGTGTTTTAGTTAGTTACATTTTGTTAGAAGTCACTATCAACCATGACGTCACAAAAGATGCTCAATGGTTAGATAGTTAGTATAAATAGGTGATCGTTGTAACTGTTAACTTTGTCTTCCTGAAAAAGATCATTTCACACTTTATCTTCTTCATTTCTTACTATCAAATGATTGTAATTGGCTAAGGGGGAGTTTGTAAATCACATGCAAAGTTTACCAAACTTGAAAGCATGATGGTGATGAAAACAAACGACCAATTTCTTGTAGTAAAACTTTTCCATTAATTCTACTACATATCGTTCTAATTCAATCCATTTCCCATTCTTTGAAACAAAAACTACAAGTAATTCAAACTTAGATCCTGACAATTGGTATCAGAGCTCGGTCAATCGATTTTGATTAACAGTCAAATTGATTTGAATAGATCAGCTATTTGTGCTAATTCGTTTGATAGTTTTACTCGAATACAGAGTTTTATTGCTACAAAAGTTTTTAAAACACAAATCTATGGTAAACAAGAGAAATGGCACAAAACACACCGGAATCCAATATTGGATCCATGTTCAAACCACCTATGTTGAAACGAAATGAATATTTTATTTGGCAACGTAGGATGGGTCATATTCTCGCCCAACAGAACACCAGATGTTGGAGATCCGTTGTGTTTGGACCTCATATACCCATGGTTCCAAGCACAGAGGATCCCCACACTCAAGTCCCTAGGAAACTTGAAAATTACTCTGAACAGGGTTTCCTCAAGATTGAATTAGATGCTAAGGCCTTTAGCATCATTGCTTCAGCCTTGCCCAATGAGATTTATGCGGGATTACTTCATTGTAATAATGCTTTATGGGATGCTCTTAAGGCGGTGGTACTGAAGAGGTGATAGAGAATAATAGAGAGGTTTTGATCCAACAGTATGAAACATTTTGCCATGTTAAGGGTGAATCATTAACCCAACAGTTCGAACGGTATAGCTGTCTCATCAGTGAGCTCAAATTGGTAAATGTGGAACTCCCAAATTCACTATCACTAGTCGTTTCTTGAGGTCCTTACCTGAGAAATGGGAGACTGTAGTTTATGTCACTCGAACAGCTGTTGGTTACAAGGACATGACCTTGATACAACTTCATCGACGACTCCTCACTTATGAGAGAGAGTTGAACCAGAAAAAGAAGTTGCAAGAGTCAGGGAAAATGAATGATGATTATACTCTGGGAAACACTGCTTTGTATAGTCATGAGGAGGGGTCTAGCTGTGGAAAGGATCAGAGTTATGATCATTATATTGACATAACATCTGGAAACAATTTCAACTCTGATCCTAGTACACCCAATTTTGCCTTTGCTGCAAATAGTGAAAGCAAGACCTCTGACAATTTGTCTTTTGAAATGAATGACCTACAACATTTTGAACCCACTGACCTTGAAGAAATGGACATTTTGCATCAACTGGCACTTTAATTGTTAGAGTAAGTAAATTCTATAAAAGAACTGGTAGGAGGTTTCCAGGATTGCATGGGGGGTTGAAAGTTAGGTTGGATAAGTATAAAATCAAGTGCTACAAATGTAACAAGATGGGTCACTTTGCCATAGAATGCAGATCACAATCTGCAGGACCAATTTTAACACATCCTGGCAACAATTCTCGAAGCACTGTCCATTATTTCCAATATACCCCTGCACCTCAAATGCAAAACACTGCACATTTTGCACATCCTGTTGCTACAGTTCCTGTCCATTATGTTCAAGAACCTGCACCACAAATTCAATATGTCCAAGCACCACCTCAAGTACATGTGCAGCAAATGCCACAAGTTACTCAAACTACTCAAACCACTACTCCACCAGCAGAGGTTAATCAACATAGCTTTTTCACACAAGGTTTTGTTGATTGGAGTAGTTTGCCTGAGGATTTAACTGATGAAAACTTTGCTCTCATTGCCAACAATGATTTTGAAAATGAAAATATATGTTTGATGGCTTTGGAGACCGTTGTTGAAGGTGATGAATCTGTGGAGCAGGAGTTAAAGTCTGATGTGGTTGATTGTTGTGAAGCAGTGGTTATACTAGAGGTTACACCAGTGGTTGAAGTGAAGGCTATTGATGTTGAAAAAGACCCTCTATCTGACCCATGGGATGTGCAAGTGTGTGAAGAAGAAGAGTGTGATTGTGCTCTTATGGCTGCTTCGAAGGTATCACCTCAGATCCTTAAAGATCTATGTTCTGACAAATGTATTATTACTTTTCCAAACATAAAACAGGTGAATGAAAACCTGAGAAACAAAATTATAGAAGATGAACTTAGATTTGAAAAACTTATTAAAGAGTTGAAAACAAAATTAAGTGAAAAAGATTCTGAATTGAGTAGCCTAAGGCATGAATCAAGCATAACCAAAGACTAGCTCCAAACCATGGTAGAGAAATACCAGGTTTGCAAACAGGATCTTGAAACTACCCAGATCACTTGTGAAAAATGGGTAGAGTCTTGTAAAGGTTATGAGCTTATGCTTGATGCTCAAATCAAGAGCAACATAAAGTTTGGAATAGGCTTTAGAGACTATGACCAGACTTGTGAAAATGTTGCAAAAATTGATTCTGAGCTGGTTGAAATAGTCCCAACAAACTTGGCTGGTGAAGATATTAAAATCACAGATAAAAATGGAAACAAAATCATTCTTGAAAATCCAGAGGTTTTAGCAAAAGATAAAGAAATTGAAAAATATTAGTTTAAACCAACCTGGTCAGATGAATGTTGAAGAAACCCTAGATCAACTAGACTGGGATCTAAGTAGATCTATGGAATGGGCTCTGCATAAAAGGGTTAACCCTTCGTTTGGTTTCACGATGAGGAAGAATGAAACAATATTCCGGCTGATCCTGCAAAATAGAACACCGTTAGCTCGCCACGGGGAGAAGGGGGTTCTCTCCGTGACCACCCTCCGGCGTGAGAATACGTACAGGTAGTCGGAAGTAAAGTATTGTAAGAGAGAGAGTAGTTGAGAGTGAATACCTTTCCTTGAACTCCAAGTCACTTATTTATAGCCGGTGTTTGGCGCCAAAAGGAGAGATTGTTAACTTTAACGGAATCTTCTGCTATTCTTAATGTTTGTGGCAATCCGTTAGTGCACACGGATTGTGAGCTCATCAGCGGTTAGGGAGGTTCCACGTGTCAACATGAGATCACTACATTTTAAATGTGATCATGCCATCACCGTGATCTTCCTCAGCCGTCCAGATGCTGCCATGTGGCAGTTGGTTATAACCGAAAAGATGCTTGCACGATTGGGTTTTAGTGGCTTCTAGAAGATTTCCTAGCTGTTACCCATCTGTTGTTCGCCACATGTACATTCTGTTACAACAGAAAAGATTCCCTTTGCTTCTGCACCAAGTCAAGGATTTTGCTAAGGGAAAGTTTCTCAGGATTAACTATTTCCTTGCGCGAGAAGCGCAAGTTAGTTAACTGATCTTCTTTCTTCTCCTTGCTGTTTAGCGTAACGTTTGGTGGATACTTGCTCTGATATAGATATCCATGCAAGGTTTGTGCATGAAGCATTATCAAATGAGATTGTTCAATTTTAACTTTGAACCTTGCGTGAGCCCGCGCAAGGTAGTTAAATGAAGCATTTATCCAAAGAGAATGTTTAGGCTTTTAACTTTGAACCTTGCGCGAGCCCGCGCAAGGTAGTTATATGATCCTTTCCTCTCTTAGATATTTGGCGCAGATTTCTAATAAATCTCATTTTGGCAAAGAAGTCTGTGCGAATTCTCCTTAGTAGTTATTAATGGGTATGGTTTCCTTGATTGGCGCAAGGTTTTTGGGACCATACCCTTTCAAGTCCCCCTAGTCCAGTGTTGCTCCTATGTAAGAATAAAAGTAGGTGGAGCACTGGACTTGAGATAAATGTGTTGCGCTAGGTAAGTATTAGCCTTTTGTTGTTTTCTGCATCTTAGTGACGTGTCGTAAGTGAATTCTGAAAAAAGTATTTGAATTTCAAATATACTTGGACACGTGTCACTTATCCGGATGATGTAGTTGGTGAAGATGCACGTTCTTGAGACGTGGTGGTACTGTTGACAGGCTGTCAACAGTACATGCCTTACAGCATTTAATGTCATTTCGGCGACACTCACGCGCGTGGGGCGGTTACTGTTCCCCACTCGCCCCTGCAGTTACCTGGGGATACGTGACTGTCGCAAAAGTCGTTGCAGTCAAATCTTGCATTAATTGAGATTAGTATATAAAGGGATCAACGATCCATTTGCTTCCTCACCAGATTAAATCTTGAGAGAAAATCTTGTGTTCATATATTCCGGCGGCCTTCAAAGTTTTCTGATTATTCTTCAAAGTTTGAGTTATGGCCACCGGTGCAAGTTCTGCCGATATGCCATCGACGTCAAGTTTGCCACCATTAAAGTGGTCGAAGAAAGATTTTGATAATCTTGCTACCAACTTCCTGTTTGCTCCGTCTTGGAAGGCTTTTTTTCCGGTAGCGAACGCCACGGCGGCTGATGCTCCGGTCGGCTATATCACGTTGTTCTATGACTATTTTGCCGAAGGAAACTTCAGGCTTCCGGTGACCCATTTTATGCTGGAAATCCTTGATTTTTACAAATTCCATATTTCTCAATTGAGCCCGATGGGGATGGTTAGGATCCGACATTTTGAGTTTGTTTGCCGGTCGATGCAGATCATACCGACGGTCGAGAAGTTTCGAGTCTTCTATCGGTTGCATTGCTCTCCGGGTTTCTACTCGTTCCAACAATGCGTGCAAGAAAAACGGTTGTTGTTAGTGCCACCCAAGTCTTACCACGACTGGAAACAAAAGTTTTTATTCATAAAGGCGGCAGTAATCCCGATGAAGATGACTTTCCGAGCCGGCGATGATATCGAGCTGGAGACCCTCCCCATACCTGCCGACGAGATGTGGTAGCAGGACATTAAAGATGTGCCCAACGTTGTTTTACCGGAGAGGGCCCTCATCGCTGCTGGGATGAGTATTATCTGAAAAAAGAACGCCGGGAAAAACCGGTGTATACTGAAGACGGAATTGGTATGTAACCGTTTTAAATTCCTAGCAATATCTTTGAATAGATATGTACTGATGCAAAAATATTTTTTATATAGCTGCGCCGCTCTACTTGGTATCCGTCAAGAGAGAAAAAGGGAAAATGGTCGTCATGCCCATTGCTGAGGGTGAGGATACCTGGTTCTCACAAATCTTGGGGAACTTTGAGCTGCCCAAGAAGGAGGATCTGGAGGCGCAACCGTCTTCTACTACTGGTAATTAAATTCTTACAAGGCCTAAGTTGATATTGCAATATTTCTCTTGAACATATTTTCTAAGTAATATTGCAATATAACTAATGGCGCAACCCTTGTTCAATATGATTGACTATGTAGGTGATTTGCTAAACTTGGGTGTAGGCCCTGACTCGAAGAAGAAAAAGAAGCCAACTGTTGTTGCAGCTGCTGCACCTCCCCTTTCCAAACCAGATCAAAAAACCAAGCCATCAGCTGCTGCGAAAGCTGAGGGTAAGAAAGGTACGTGTCTCGTATATGACTCTTAGTGTGATTATGTGGTGGTGTCAGACTCATTGGAGGGTCTTGCGCCTGTAGGTTTGAGGAAACCAAAGCCAGAACCCATCGACACCTCCTCTCTTCCTGCCTCGAACCCAGACGATCCCTTGGAAATACCCTCAAGCCCGGAAGAGGCGTTGAAGCGCACTTCCAAGAAGAGGAAGGAGTCTGAAACTAAACCTCCTGTTCCAACAAAAGTTGCACGCCCGCGCATTGGCAAGAAGGCAATCTGGATGCCTTTGCAAAGAAGTTCTCACCTGGTATGTTCAGTTTGTTGCGCATTTATGTCATAAAAATTTGTACAGAATCTTATACTTGGTGTTTGTTAATGTGCTTGCAGAGAAATGGTGAAGGCTGCGCCGGCCACCTCAACTGCTATACCATCGCCGCGCAGGCCTGAAAATGTTGGGGAGGGAGATGCGGGGCGAGAGGCACCCGTTTTTTACTCCGACCCTATGGTCCCAGAAAATATTGAGAAGGTGACTCTAGAAGAAGAGTCTAAAAAATCTGATGCTGAGAATCCTGCTGGCGAGCAGGTTAAAGATAGTGCTACAGATACTACAAGGGATCCTACTGAAGAGCAGGTTAAAGATATTCTCAGATCTTGGGGTGAAAGATACCGCAACTGCGGAGCAAGAGAAGATATCTACCCCTGTGCCGGAGCCTTCAAAGTTGATATCTAAGGGAGCTGGCCCTTCGACACAAAGCGAAGGCTTTATGTCTTTTGATGATTCTGATGAGGAGTCGCCCATTCGCCCAGAGGAGACGCCTGGGGATTATTATTACCGTTCTTATTCTGAGAAGCGGGCCTCTACGATCCATCAGCCTGTGTGGAAGGTTAAACAGGGTGATGTTTTTAAAGATTGGCGCTCCTGCAGGGAGTGGTATAAGGACATCTTCCCTTCAGCGGAGGTAAAGCGCCAAGAAGAGAAAGACCACGAGGCTACATACGAGTCATATTTGCAAGAGTCTGCCCTTGCCTCTTCCATAATAAACAGGATTGTACGCGAATGGCGCAGTATGAACAAGGAATGGGATGAGGTTGAGGTTGACAAGGCGAAAGCCAAACTTGAAAAAGAGATGACGTTAAAGATGATCGTGGATTTTGAGGCTGAAAAAGCCAAGTTTGAGGAGGAAAAGAAGACCAAGGAGTGGTCTGCGCAGTCTTGGAAACGCAAATGTCAGGCTGCTGCTGCGCAATATGCTGACGAGCGCAAGCGCTTTGTGCAGGCTTGCGATCGAGATAACAAAGAAAAGATCTCTCTACACAATGAATTTGAGAAACTCAAGAAAGAGAAGGTTGATGCAATTGCGGCAGCAGAAGAGGCGCGTTCTCACCGTGAAAGGAGTGAGCAGAATGAGGTATCAACCAAAATGACTATCCTTCTTAAGAATAAAGAGATTGATGATCTAACGTGTATGCTTTTTTACCAGGCGCGGCTGCAAGATGAGGTTGACGTTTTGAAAAAAGATATCAACCTTCACCGAATAGAGAAAGCCGAGTTGACCCGCCGTTTAACCGAAGGTTAACAAAAACTTAACAACACGGAGGTCGCTCGCGCTACAGTAGAAAGCCTGAACGAATCCCTCATGAACCAGCTTACCTGGTTGCGGGAGTACGGGATTGTGGAGGTATTATCCCTTTCTTCCGATATATTCATCTTTGTTGAATTATTATATCTTATATTGACATCTTTATTTTGCAGATCGCGAACTCCATCTTGAACTCGACAGAATTAGATGAGAGAGTGGAGGAACTAATGGTGGCAGCGCGGAATGATGGTCAGCGGAGGGTTATAGGGAGTGCACCCTTCATGTGGCCCATGCGCTCAAGACCCAATGGGATACAAGCCGCGCTGCTACGCATGGAACCGATATTGTTGCCATCTATACTGCTGCCAATGAGAGTTATGATCAATTACATATTCCTGTCATGGATCTTGTCGATGTTGCGCTGCAGCATGATGATTTCATGGATAGATTAAAGGAAATCTTCTCTAAGGCTGAGGAACAAAAAGATGTGAAGGATGCAGAGAAACAGAGCTAGATTGTGTTTATTCCTGAAGCTGTCTGTAGATTTCTTTTTGATGTATCGTTGCGTTTGATGCGCAAGTACTTTTGATGTGAATATAGTATATTTAGTTTACAATTTTGCATGTGGCCAATTACTTGTTTAGGATAGACAAATGAACAATTTCTTTCCACATGTGTGAGCGTAAGTATTAAGTTATCTTGTGGCTCATGAGTTTGTGTTTTTGTTTATCCAAAGGAATTGTATGCATTTGTAAATAAACATATATAAGACTGTAAGTAGTGACAGAGTATTTTATTCATACTGATAAAACGTAAAGCTATGGCTGCCACTAAGATTACATAAGAAATAAAGTAAGCAGTCTCGTTACGCAACGCCCAGAAGTTGCTTAGAGGACTGAGATTACATAAAAGTACTAATGGTATTTTTGAAAACTTCAAGCCAATGGACTTTTCAACCACTGATGGTATAAAAGTATTAAAAGCACTGGTGATCCCTATCAAAAACTTGCAAGTAGAGGTTACAACCACTGCTCTCAAAAAGTCTGATAGGAAAAGGAAAGAAAAGGTTAAATACTTGTTTTGTGAATTTTGTGAAAAGAGAAATCATGTGGCTGCATATTGTTTTCTTTTAAAAGCCTATGATATAAACAAAACTTGTGTTATACCCAAATCTCCTAAATGTACCATTTGCAACAAAACAAATCACATGACCCAAGAGTGTGCCTATCTCGAAATCTATCATCAAAAGGTAAAAGAGATTAGAGCAAAAGCTCTTGAAAGAGAAAGTTCTAGCTTTCCTGAAAACAAAACAAAACAGAATTTTGAGCAAATTCAAACATCTGTCACAAAAGCTTTAAATCAAACCTCTGTTCACAGAGAAATTCAAGTGACAGATGCACCTCCATCAAACCAGTTCCCAAAAGGTAAAAGCCAGCCTAAATATCAAAAGGTGCCTATGGTTTATGAGACTTACAAAAAGCCTTCTAAGCCAAGGGTAAATAGGCATCCTCATGGTTACCAACAGTTGATAGGGAATGGCTCCCATCAGTGGTTACAAAAATCTGATCTAACCACTGCTCCTTCATGTGAACTTGAGTCTGAATCATCTGATACCCCATCCAAAGCCATTCTGGCTTTGGAAACTCACCTGAACTAATTATTTCAAAAAACATGTGCAGGGAGCTTCTACTTGCCTTGACAGTCTTTGGTATATAGATAGTGGGGGCTCCAGGCACATGACATGATGTAAAGCCATGCTCAGAGATTTTAAAGCTCATGGAGGGGGTGATATATCCTTTGGAAATAATTCAAAGGGAAGGTGTTAGGGTCAGGATGTGTCTCAGCAGGAAAACTCAAGTTTGAAAATGTGAATCTCATTGATAATCTAAAATTCAATCTTCTGAGTGTCTCATAAATGAATGATAAGGGTTATGGATCCTTCTTCACAAAAGAAACTTGTCAGATAGTAGGCCCAGAGGTTGTTAAAAAGATTAATCAAATAATTGCTGAGAACAAAGCACAACTTACTGCTAATAGGGTAGGAAATGTGTATGTGGTTGACATGGTAAAAGATAATCCTATGTCAAATGCATGTTTGTTCTCAGTTGCTTCAAGCAAAGAAATAGAATTATGGCATAAAAGACTAGGTCAACAAATCTAAAAACTATCACCACTCTCTCAAAACAAAGTCTTGTCAGAGGTTTGCCTCACAGACAATTTACTTGTGAAGAACATTGTGCTTCCTGTTTAAAATGCAAACAACATAAAAGTTCTTACAAGTCAATTGAAGAATCCAAAACAAGTCAGTGCTTACAGTTACTTCATATGGACTTGTTTGGACCTGTGAAAATCATGAGCTTAAAACACAAAAGGTATTGCCTGGTGATTGTTGATGATTTTTTCAGGTTCACATGGACTTTCTTTTTACACTCTAAAGATGAAACAACAAATATTTTGCAAAACTTTGTTAAACAAGTTGAAAAGCAATTTGATTTCCCCGTAAAAATCTTTAGGAGTGACAATGGGACAGAGTTTAGGAACAAAGAGTTGGATACCTTCTGTGAGTCAAAAGGGATTGTTAGGCAATATAGCATCCCTAGAACTCCAAAACAAAATGGGGTTGTTGAAAGGAAAAAACAGAACTTTGATTGAATCAGCACGAACTATGCTAGCAGATTCTGGCTTACCCTTGACTTTCTGGGCAGAGGCTATAAACATTGCTTGCTATGTTCATAACAGAGTTTTGATAAACCCTAGGCATCAAAAGACTGCTTATGAATTGCTTTATAAAATCAAACCTCTGGTCTCTTATTTTAAAGTCTTTGGCTGCCCATGCTTTATTTTAAATATAAAGGATTCAATATCCAAGTTTGCAGCCAAAGCTGATTGTGGTTATTTTCTGGGATACTCAACCACTGCCAAAGCCTACATAGTTTTTAACTCTAGGACCAAGTGTGTTGAAGAAACTCTGAATGTAAAGTTCAATGAACTTTCATCTTTGAAAATCCCAGCAAATCCTGCCTAACTGTTTGATTTATCCAAATTTATATTTGAAGATGTGTCTGTCAAGACTAACCATGCAGGTACCCCACAGTCATCAAGTCAAGAGCAAGGATATGATTGCATTCTTCCAAACTTCAAAATCTATCCTTCAAGCAGAGGAGCAGATGTTAGTAGCAATGGTGAAAGCTCTGCCAGGTCAACGGTAGTTAATACTCAAACATCTGCCAGCTCTCAAAACCAAACATCTGTTGATAAAATTCGTCAACAAATGGACAAAGGTCAACCCACTTTCACATCCATTCCACCAATTCCTCCACCACCATTCCAATCAGAGGCTGGACCATCAAATTCAACAACAGAGGATAACTCAGGTGATACACATTTGGAAGCTTCACCTCAAAATGCCATTGTACCATATCAAGGTGATTTGATTTTCCTCAAAAGCCATCCTATTGATCAAGTTATTGGCAACATCAATGAGGGAGTGCTTACCAGAAGCCAATCCCAAAATATTTGTCTTTTTATTGGTTTTCTATCACTCACACAACCTGTCAAGTACCAAGAGGCACTAAAAGACAACAGTTGGGTAGAAGTCATGCAAGAGGAGCTCCTACAGTTCAAAAGACAACAAGTACGGGAACTTGTACCACTGCCAAAAGATGTGAGTCCTATTGGCACAAAGTGGGTCTTCAAGAACAAAACAGATGAAAGGGGTATTGTTGTCAAGAACAAAGCAAGGCTCATGGTTCAAGGCTATAGACAGGAAGAAGGCATAGACTATGATGAAACATTTGCTCCAGTTGCAAGATTGGAGACCATCAGACTGTTCTTAGCTTTTGCTGCCAACCACAACATCAAGGTGTATCAAATGGACATCAAAAGTGCATTCCTGTATGGAAAGATCAAGGAAGAGGTGTATGTGTGTCAACCTCCTGTTTTGAAGATCCTTTTCATCCTGATCATGTTTACAGGTTAAACAAAGCACTATATGGTCTAAAACAAGCACCCAGAGCCTGGTATGAAACTCTATCCACTTTTCTCTTATCCATTGGTTTCACCAGAGGTAGGATTGATAAAACCCTATTTTTAAAATGGAAAGGAAAAGATTTGATGCTTGTCCAGATTTATGTGGATGACATCATTTTTGGATCTACATGCACTGCCATGTGTGAAGAGTTTAGAAAACTCATGGCAGCTGAGTTTGAGATGAGTGCAATGGGTGAGTTGCAATGTTTTCTTGGTTTACAAGTCAAACAAATGCAACATGGCACTTTCATCCATCAAAATAAGTATGTGAAAGAACTACTTAAGAAATTTTATATGGATAATTGTAAACCTTGCAGCACACCCATGGTAACATCCAAGCTAGTCACAATTGATGGCAAAGATGACCTTGTTGATCAAACATTTTATAGAAGCATGCTTGGATCTTTATTGTACCTAACTGCATCAAGGCCAGACATCATGTTTGCAACATGTGTTTGTGCCAGATCACAGTTATTGCCAAGAAAATCAGATCTTATTGTTGTAAAAAGGATATTCAGATACATAAAAGGTGCTCCCACACTTGGTATCTAGTATCCAGCTAATGGTAATATTAAGCTTGCAGGATATTCTGATAGTGACTTTGCTGGATGTAAAACAACAAGGAAGTCCACATCTGAAGGAGCCCAATTCCTAGGTGATTGCTTAGTGTCTTGGCAAAGCAAAAAGCATGTTGCAGTTTCTACATCCACTGCTGAGGCAGAGTATATAGTTGCTGTAAGTTGTACTGCTCAAATCTTATGGCTTCAAAATCAATTGCTGGATTTTGGTATCACTACTTTGAAAACACCACTCAAAATTGATAGTCAAGCAACAGAAAATATCATCAAGAATCCTGTCTCTCATTCCACCACCAAGCACATTGACATCAGACATCACTTTGTGAGGGATTGCTATGAAAAAAGGTTTGATTTCTTTACAACATGTCCATACTAAAGATCAACTGTCAGATGTGTTAACAAAAGCACTTGATGCTCACACTTTTGACAGATTGATTTCTAGGCTTGGAATGCTAAACATGGATTAAAAACAAAATTTCTTTGTGATCCATGTGTAAATAGCAATAAAATATTTTTAGAAAATCAAAATACATCCTTAAAAATAGTTTAAAATTGAATTTTTCAATAAATCCTCAAAGTCTGTTCAAAGCACAGATAGCACAAAAACACTGTTTGTTTAGAAACATCTATCCACTGTCAAAAAGTGTATCCTCTGATAGTTGCAAACACTGTTCTTATCCACTGATTATTTTTTCCAATAGTGGTTAGCCAAACAACTGTCTTCCATTTTCAAAGCAGAGGTTACACGTGGACAGATGTTATTTGACAGTTGTTGCATCAGATGCCATGTCATCATCACTTATTCAAAACCCTATAAAAACCATGTTCTATCAAGAACAGAGGGTTCATCAAACTGTGTTGATTTTAGAAATCTCAAAACAATTTGTATTCAAATCATGGTTCCCAAAACAAAATCAAAGGCGAAATCAAAGCAAGAAATACCACCATTCGTCTTAATCATCAAAACCCCACACAATTACACTCAATATAAGAAGAAACCGATGCCAACACAAGATACCATACAATGATCCGGATTCTCAAAGAATCAAAATTTAAACACATGCTTGAAGCCAAAACCAAGATCTACATCGATTCTCTTTGGGATTTCTGGATAAATGCTAAGGTCAAAACATCCGCTGATGATGTTCCTTATGCTATCACTTCAAAGGTTGGGGGTACTCCTATGCAAATCACACCACAATCGATCTCTCAGGTCTTTCAACTGAATGACATGACACATCCTGTGTCCTTTTCTTTAAGAGAGATGCAAGCAGAGTTTGTGGAAAGGGGTTACACTGGTCAGTTGAAATGTATGACAATCTTTAAACCCAATTTTCCAGCAGAGATGAAATTCTTTTTCCATACTCTTTTAACATGTCTCTCTGCAAAATCTACGGCTTTCAATGAAATTCCTTTGAACATGCAATATCTGGGATTTGCGATTTCGACTGAATCAGATTTTAATTATTCCCAGGTATTGTTTCATGATGTTGGGAATAATTTTAAAAATATTTCAAAAATAAAAGCTTTCTTGATACATCCTAGATTCTTGAGTGTTTGTTTGCAAGATCAGATCAAATCTGAATCAAGTAAACAAGGCGCAGTGTCCACACCTGGCTACCTAACTCATGAACTTTTTACACGCTTAACAAATCTTGAAAAAGCTTCCAAAACAGAAGTAGAGGAGGATGAGCCAATTTACAAGAACAAAATGTTCAATCTCTTCCTCCTGCTATTGAGCCCACTGCTCTAGGTGATCAGAGCATTGCAACCACTGCTCTGAAACCCACACCTAAAATCACCAAAAAGAAACCAACAAAGATATCAAGAAAACCCACCAAACCCAAAAAGGGTCCTCTAGAAGATGAGATCCCAGAGGTTAACCCTGTGACACCACCAAAGTCACAAACCACTGCTGCAACTTCTTCACAGCAGATGGTTGAAAGATCTCAACCTGGCTATGAAACTCCTCCTGCATCCTCACAAAAGGATCAGGTGGTAAACACAGGGACACCAAATTATGAAGCTCTAGGACCACTTGGTTCTATCTTCCACAACCCCTCTCCCATGGCAATGTCTCTTTCTGCACCAATCCCCTCTCCAATAAAATCACTTCCGCAAACCTTTATACCCTTGCTGAATACAATTAAATTGGATCAGACATTATCCAGCACTTCTCAACAACCTATCACTGAGAATATACTTCAACAACATGTTAGGTCTGATTTATTCTTTGCTAGCCCATCAGCAAATGAAGAGGCTACATCCCTTGGGTTACATGTAACCCTTGGTGATAGTTCAACCAGAGCAGCCACTACAATTGCAAAACTACCTAGTTTTCCTTTGGACAGTGGTGACATTTCTAAGTCTCAGTTGAAGGCAACCACTGCTGAGGCTACCAAGGTAACCTCTAATGTAGTGGGAAGTCCCCAGAACCAAGAACAAGGGGCATCTAAGGGTGAAGCACATGCTAATGATCCCCTAGATACAACTACCACCTCAGGTAGGAGTTCAGATGAACCTATTAAATTAGGTGATGAACTAAAATACAAAGAATTTATGGAGAGAGTGTCAACACTTGAAACTTCTGTTGGCGAGATCAAAAGTCTTGTGCAGCAGTTGTTAGCTATAAAGAGCCAACCCTCTGTCTTAACCACTGCTGATCTGCAACAAGCCCTAAACCCTCTGTTTCAGCAACAAAAGCACTTCTCAGATCAACAACATAAACATCAAATGCAGGAAGTAAGAAACATGGTTGAAGCAAGATTCATGGATACCAGGCCAGACATTAAAGCTATAAAAGCTCATCTTTTCAAAACCACTGGTACTGCTCCACCCACAATAATTTTTGTAATCACGGAGGATGATGCCAAAAAGGGGGAGAAACCTTTCGGGCAAAAGAAGCTTACAATTGATGATCAGATGGCAAAGCCAACAGTGGATATACCCAGGCCAGATGGTTCAAAGAAAAAGGATTTAACAGATGACATATTAGCCAGGGAAAATGAGAAGCAGAAGAGAAAAGTGTTTCTTGATGGCAAGGTATTGGTTGAGCAAAAGATTAAGCAAAAAAAAGAAAAGGAAGATGTTGGTACTTCATCAAAGAAGAGACCTGCTAAACAAGTAAGGCAACCAACATCCACACCTTCCAAAACTAAGCCTGCTATAAATCCAACCATTAAAACCTCTGCTCTCCAAAAATCAAGCACACTTTCTTCAACTTCCTTACCCATTTCCACCACAGCAGATGTTACAACAACTGTTGTGCTAACATCTGTTGGCATATCAGAGGTTGCAGCAGATGCAAACCCATCCACTGCATACATCTACCAACACAAACTCATCCATCATCACCGGAAGTTAAATTCAAAAGGAGAAAGACAACAAAAATTGTGAATGAAGAAGAGATCTTTCCTGCTCCTACTCCTCTATCATCACAACCACTGACCTCAACATCAATGCTTCCACCATCCACAACTCAAACCACTAATCCCTTTAAAGTTGTTCCTACAACAAAATTATATCCTCTTGCTTTACCAGCAGTCAGGGCAGAGATTCTAAGCTTCTACTCTGAAGAAAATCCTGATAAAAGAATCATATTGTCTCTTGATGGCTACCCAAGACCTGCAAACATTGATAGTATCTTGAACTCAAATTGAATCAAGCAGAGGATATGGCAAAAAGAGAATCATCTGGTAAAAGTGATAGAGAGATACAGACCATCATGTCTTCTCAGCTCAGCAAAGCCAGAACATTGCAAAATTTTGTCAAAGACCTAAGTAACAAGCTGTTAGAGAGGGAAGATCAGTTCCTTAAAAATGAACTCATTTAGCACATCATGAAGAACAAGCAATACAAAGAAACAAAAGCACAGTTTAAGGATTGGAGCATAGATGAGTTGATAGAAGAGATTAAAAGAATGCAAGAAATGTTAAAGGATCCTCTCAAAAAGCCAACTCCTCCAAACTGGGAACAACATAAGAAAGATATGCCTGACAGAGCTTTGAAGCTTAAAAGAATGAAGGAAGAGTTGATACAAAATCACTATGGTTCAAGGAACCAAGTGATAAGGTGGGGAGAAGCCCAGGTAATTGACACTTACAAGTGTTAGAAAAGAGGAGGAAGAAAGATCCAAGCATGCCTCCTAAACCAATCTATCCTCCATCAGATGATGTTCAAAAAGCTCAACACTCCAAAAAACCTATCTCATCATCTGTCCCCATCCTTGCTTTAAATCAGTTAAAAAGGCAAGAAAAAGTAGATGAAGAAGACAAGAGAGTGTTTGAACACATCAAGGAGGGAATTCAAAACATGGTTAACTATCACACAGATGAAGCTAGTGATAAGCTCAGAGCTCAATTGACAAAGATAGTTCAACAAAAAGCTCTCCAAACCTCAATCAATAAAAGTCATCCTAGAAAATCAGAAGACCCAAAAATTCTAAAGTGGAAAGTCGAAAAAGGCTCTCACGAATTGACATTGCTCAAGTCTAATGGTGATGCTGTCAAGATGAGCATGGAGGCTGCATATGAGCTAAATGCAGAAGACCTTCAAGATCTTTGGATCTGACACTCGAAAAGGATGATGATGAAGTCTCTCTGAATTTTGAATTACAGTTTAAAGGCCAAATCAGGGAACTTCTGTTGAGGAATAAAACCAAGAATAAACAAGTGTTTTGGCATCATCCGTTCTAGGGGAGATTGTTGGGATCGAACCCTAACAAAGGAACAGATGATATCAAAGCCAAGTACACTATCCGAGCTTTGGTTCAACTATCAGTGGTTACAAACCACTGATCAACCTTTACACTGCTTTCCCTAAAGATCTGTTCATATCATCTGATAGTTCAAGAAGCAAAGGTCTGATAGAAGATTCAAGATCAGAGGATAGAGATCAGAGCTTAGCATAGTTTTACTTTAATCAATGTAGCGATGCAATGCACTGATAGTATAGTTAGAGCAGTGTTTTAGTTAGTTACATTTTGTTAGCAGTCACTATCAACCATGACGTCACAAAAGATGCTCAGTGGTTAGATAGTTAGTATAAATAGGTGATCGTTGTAACTGTTAACTTTGTCTTCCTGAAAAAGATCATTTCGCACTTTATCTTCTTCATTTCTTACTATCAAACGATTGTAATTGGCTAAGGGGGAGTTTGTGAATCACATGCAAAGTTTACCAAACTTGAAAGCATGATGGTGATGAAAACAAACGACCAATTGCTTGTATTAAAAGTTTTCCATTAATTCCGCTGCATATCGTTCTAATTGAATCCATTTTACATTCTTTGGAACAAAAACTACAAGTAATTCAAACTTAGATCCTAACAGGCTCAAAGTGACGATGGTCGTAAAGAAGCGGTCTCAGAGAAGAGAGAGGATCAGGTTCTGAGGGGGGTGTAGGTCCTATTCCAAAGGCCTCTTGTTGGAACGGAGTTAACGGTCCCATTCATGGGGACGGTGGTGGTAGGTCTGAACCGACGACAGTGGTGGTGGAAAAATCTATTTTTGTTAAGGAGGTAATCTCGGAAACGGTTCAAGCCTGGAAAGGAAAGTCTTTACTGGCGGAGGTAAGATCTTTGGAGATTTTGAATAATATGCAAACTTTCCTTTCCCAGGATAATGCAATGGGTGCCAAAACAAGTTATGTAGGCGGCTTAAAAATTATCCTATGTTTAAATAATTCGGAGATGGCGCGAGAATTCTTGGTTAACCAAGTAGCATTTTGGGATGTGTGGGCTACCACTATAGAGGTGCGGGGAGGGGGCAAGAGGTGGAATATAATCGGTTGGCATGGATTATTATTCGAGGAATTTCGTTGGATTTGTGGGACAAGGGGGTTGTCAATTCTATTGATGAGAGATTTGGTCGTTTAACGAAAGCTTCTGAAGCATCTTCAAGAGATGGTTGTTTAGCGTTTGAGAAGATGGTTGTCATTGTTAACGATGGGAGGAATATTAATGATGAGGTTACGCTTGTTTGGAAGAATCACAGGATTAAATTTTGGGTCCAAGAAGAGGAGGGTGAGTGGTTACCAAATATTCTTTATTTGGATACTGGTACGTCGTCGAAGGAGGGTGGTCCATGGAATGTAGTAGATCATATGGTAGATGAGGAAGGTGTGAATGCAAATAGTGTGGAGGAAGGGGTGAAGTTGCATGGGAAGGAGTTGGGAGGTGAAAATTTTAGCAGGGATTTCGTTGAAGAGGTTTCATCTGAAGGCGTGACGAAGGTGGGGTCGGTCAGTGGGCCTGAGAAGGTTTATTTATTTAGGGCTAATAATAAATTGTCTGGGCTAGAGATGGGTCTTTTAAAGCCTAAAATTTTGTGATTCCTGTTAAATCTTGTAGTTCTCGTGTGCGCTTTAGTGACGTTAAAAAGGATGGAGGATTCGATGGGCGATACAAGACACAGAGTTCTGATCCTGTTCCAGATCTCAATCTTAGGGCAGATGACCCGTTTGATGTTGACCGAATTTTCTGGGGGGGGGGCATTTTTTGTACCTCAGGAAGATATTAGGAAGGTTGGGTCGCCGGTGCTTTCTGCTGGAGTTGTTGAAGAATTGGTGGATATCGGAGCGGTACTAGCAATTGATTAGGAGGAGCTTGCGGGTACTAAGGAAGTTGGGGTGAAAACTGCAGTAGATTTAGGGAACTTTGAACAGGACGTGCAAGAGGCTATTGAAGGGGAAAAGGTGAAAATAAGTGCGTGATAACTTTTATGTCTATTAACTTAAGGGGAGGTAATGATTCAGACAAGACTAGATGGGTTCGTCGTCTGTTTTCGGAACTGAGTATTTCTTTTGTTGTGTTACAAGAAACACAGGTGGCGGGGATCTTGAAAGATGAAATTAGTAGTTTTGGGGGTAATCACCGTATGGAATGTGGTTGTGTCGATGTTGTTGGCAAATCTGGAGGTTTGCTTTCAATATGGAATCCAGATTTTTTAGCAATGTTGAGGTGAAAGTGTGTAAAAGGTATTTCTCATTAATATCTGGGAGAATTGAAGGTGTGATTGTTCCTCTCAATGTTTTTAATATTCACGCGCCGAATGATTTGAATAAACGTAAAGAATTTTGGGCTGAGCTTCTGGTTTGGAGAAATACAGTTGATAGTTGGTGTATTTTTTGGAGACTTTAATGAAGTCCGAGGTGAACACACGCGACACAACTGTAATTTCGATGACCTTGCGGCATTTCCGTTTAACAGTTTTATCCAAGAAGTTGGGCTATTGGAATATAATCAATGTGGTATGAGGTTTCCGGGAATTTCAGATGATAGGTGTAAATTAAGTAAGCTGGACCACATTCTTGTTTGTGATGGGTTTATGGAGGCGTGGCCGGAAGCTAAGTTAAAATCCCTCTCTAAAGAGTTATCGCATCATAGTCCTTCGATTCTTTCACGTTGTCAGTGAAACTTTGGGCCGATACCTTTCAAGTTCTTTAATTCTTGGTTAGCTTGGGAAGGTCCGAAGGAAACTGTTAAGGTGGTCGTTGATCAGAAGGTGAATATTGGGTTTGGGGATAGGGCTTTGGTCGATATTTTCAAGCATTTAAAGTTGGCGATTAATGCATGGCATGATGTGAGAAGGACTGAGGAAACTGTAAAAGGCAACAGTTGATTAAAGTTCTTGATGATTTGGAATCGGTAGCGGAAGTTAGATGTCTTGAGATTAATGAGAAAAAAACAAGGATTGAGTCTTCTTTGTCTTTGAAGAAAATAGGAAAACAGAAGTGTAGAGATCTTAAACAAATGTCAAGGCTTAACTGGATCAAACATGGAGATGAAAATTCTAAGTCCTTTCACAAATTTATTAATTTTCAGAAAGCATCTAAGAGAATTAACGAAGTACGCATTAATGGGGTCGTTTTTGACGAGCCTTCGAATATGAAGAATGAAATTATGAAGGAGTTTAAGCTAAAGTTTAGTGAACCGAAGGTGACAAGACCGACTTTGCTGGTAAATGATTTCGTAAAATTTTGTTATCGCAATCTAGAATGTTGATGGAGAGGTTTTCGGTAGAGGAGATTAAAAGGGTTATTTGGAATGTGGGGGTAACAAGGTGCCGGGTCCGGATGGATTTACGTTTTCGTTTATGCAGTGTTTTTGGGATATTCTCAAACCGAAATCTATGGAGTTGATGTATCAATTTTATGAAACATGTTAGATTAATTTCGGTTGCAATTCATCTTTTTTTACGCTTATCCCCAAGACTAGTGAACCGATTCGTTTGTCGGACTTTATACCTATCTCGGTAATTGGGATAGTGTATAAGTGATAGCAAAGACGCTTGCAAATAAGTTAAAAAAGGTGTTGCCTTCAGTTTCATCTCCGACTCAATCGGATTTTGTGAAGGATATAAATATCTTTGATGGGCCGTTAAGGGTTAGCGAAGTGATCTCTTGGGCGAAGAAGCAAGGTATAAAAATTATGCTTTTTAAAGTTGACTTTGAGAAGTCTTATGATTCGGTTGCTTAACAATCGAAAGCTTATAGGTTTTCCAAAATGATGGAGACGATGGATTCGAGCTTGCATGTCATCTAGTATGGCGTGAGTGTTGGTGAATGGCTTTCCGACTAGAGAATTCGTGTTGGAAAGGGGTCTTAGGCAAGGTGACCCTTTGTCACCTTCCCTTTTTATTTTGGTTTTGGAAGGTTTCATGAAACATGCTTTGTCTAATAGGGTGTACGAAGGTGTCGCCTTCCGAATGGCGGAACGATTTTTGTCTCATTTATGTTATGCTGATGACGTCATTTTTTTGGGTTTATGGAGCGAAAATATATTTTAAACTTAAAAAGAATTCTCAGATTATATTTGGTTTCGAGGGTAACAGTCAATTTAAATAAAAATAGCCTGATGGGGGTAGGGGTGGATGATGAGACGGTTCTAAGGATGGCAAATAAGTTTAGTTGTTCGACAGGTTCTCTTCCTTTTAAATTCCTTGGGCTGCCTATTGGTGAGAATATGAAACGAGTTAAGGCGTGAGACCAATCATCAATAAAGTTTTGGAAGGCAAAGTTGCTTTCTATGGGTGGAAGAATTACGCTAACTAACTCGGTCCTTGGAAGTATGTCGTCATATTATCTTTCTTTATTCAAAGCTCCAAAAAAAATAGTTAATACGTTGGAGGGCATTCATCGTGATTTTATTTAGGGTAGAACGGGGTCGAGGAGTAAAATTAGATGGGTGGGTTGGGATAAAGTGATGGCGCCTAAACAGTTGGGTGGGTTAGGATTGGGGGAGATTAGAAGCCTTAATTGGGCTTTACTTATGAAGTGGCATTGGAGAGTTAGAAACCAACAAAACCATTTGTGGGCAGATGTCATATATGGTTTGCATGGGATCGATAAAGGCGAGGATGGGGTTCCGTTGAAAAATGGATGGGTAGGAGTTTGAAAGGATATAGTCAAGGTTAAAAAGGATATTTCTAAAGCTGGGTTTCGGACCCGGAGAAGTTGGGCCTTGTGATTGAAAATGGGCAAGAAGTTAATTTTTCAGTGGCAAATTTTAGAAAGGGTGTGTGAAAAATTGGCACTAAACTGGAGGTCGGTCGATTCGAGTGGTTAGCATGGGTTCCAAAAACATAACTTTCGTTTATTTGGAGAACTATTAATGGGGAATTGCGGTAAAAACGAAGTTGGAAAGAAGGGGAATCCGAGTGGAGGACACTAGTTGTGTTCTATGTGGGTTTGGTTGCGAGACTATCGATCACTTGACCTTCTCATGTGTAACTGCTAGAGTTATATGGTGGCATGTGTGGGTATGGTTGAAAATTCCAAACATTGAGCAAGTTGATTCGATTGTAGACTTGCTGGAAGAGGTACATAAACCGAAAGGATTCAAGAAGTGGAAAAGAGTGATTTGTGTTGCTATCTTTGCAAGTCTTTGGATCATTTGGAAATCAAGAAATTAAAGAATTTTTGAAAGGAAACAAATTCGGGTGGAGTACATTGTCGAAAGGATTAAATAGGAGTCATTTATGTGGATTAAACATCGGTCCGGTATGCAAGTACAGATTAGGAGAGATGGAGAGATTTTAATATTGGAGACCTGATTATGTAATGTTTTTGTTTTTGTTTGGGATTTCCAAGTTTCCTGCTTCCTGCTGGCTCCTTTGTTCCATTTTATTTTATTTTATTTTATGTTTTTAATAAAATATTACCAGTTCAAAAAAAAAAACCAAATAAATAGGAAAGACGTCTCTGTATTCTTACCATCAATTATCCCATATACATTAGATTGTAAAATCTTTTATCCTCTTTCACTTATCAATGTAGAAATGAAGTTCATGCTCAAGTCTTATTTTCTTGTCATATTCAACATTTTGGATACATCACACCACTCTTGCGAACATAATGAATCAATTTTATGAAAATTTGCACATATTCAAAGTCTCCATACACTGTCACATATTCAAAGTACCCGTACACAAAGGTAATTAATATGTTATTCATCAGTGGCAGGTTAAGACATTCTTTGTATGATAATAAAATTCTTGGTCTGGTTTGAGTCATATTTTTTTAACGGCTAACAAAATCAATTCCGAGCACTCTCAGGGTATCACCCAGAACAAACGGAGTAATCTGAGTACACCACCAATTCCGTGGAAAATCCGGTAACCTACCTGCCCGTAGGCATATCGATGGAATTATCAGTAAAACCCGTTTTGCTCAAGGATCAAACTCAGGTTTCCTTGGTCCTCCTATCATTGCCCATCAATACCTCACACTGCACCAAATGGGGGTCGAACCTGCATCTCCCAAAAGAGATGCACGCCTCCCACAACTTGATCTAGAGATGGCTCAAGTCGTATTAAGTCATATAAAAAATATAAAACCAAATCAAATTGCAAATGGATAATAAAAATTCGTTAATCTACGTTAGAAAATGTATCACATGAAAGAATTCGATTTGTCAACCGGTAATGGGTAATGTTTAAATTAAAAGATCGATTATCAATGCACGTCGTTCTGTCAGTTCACTTGTCGAGTTGCTCCAAGTTGTTCGACTGCTTAGAAAATCAGTAATCCTTTTAAATTTTATAAGAGAAAAATGCCCGGATAGTCCCTGTGGTGCTCTATTTTCACCTTTATTCCCTAACTTCTAAAATTACAGCTATAGTCCCTAACTTTTGCAATTTCATTCCCGGATAGTCCCTAGCGTGAATGGAGGTTAGTTTTTTATGTTAAGTGTGTGTGAAATTACTAAAATGCTCTTTATATTAAAAATTAATAAATACAACATTTAAAAAATACATCTAGAACCCACCCCTTTTTCGCAGTCTCCATCACAAATCACCCCTATACCTTGCCTCCACCATACCACCACCATTAATCCTCAATTTTTTGAATTAATTCCACTGCCCTTGAAACTAATTGACGTGTGTGCTTGGTTGTTTCTTCAATTAACAGCCCTGACTTTTGAGATGTCTGGTATGTTGCTTCTAAATTTCTCTATTTTTCTTTTGTACCAACCTAATCATAGACTTCCATATTCAGATTAGAAATTGCATTTAAAGCTCCATATTTATCACCTGAACCATCATATAAGATAGCATATGAAAAGTGTAGTTTTGGATGTGAATATTTAAAGCTCCATCACGGATTATGGAAAGAAACCCATTTTTTCAGACGACTAAATAATATAGGTGCGTTTTCCGCGACGAAAAGAACGGTGGCATTAATGTAGATCTGTTACCTGCAGGGTCCTCTAAATCCGTCACCTGGTTTTAATCTTGTCAGATTGATTGAGTACCGTTGACGATGGTGAGAGAGAGATCAATTGAGTCTTCTTCACGTGAAGAATCGCTGGTGTGGTACGGCGGTCGGGCTGGTGCAGTGCAGCTAGTGTTTTGAGTGTAGAGGAGGGATAGATCGACAATGGGGTGGAGGAGAGGGTGGTGTTGTGGCGGCGATGGAGGAGAGGGTGGTGTTGTGGTGGCGATGATGATCTTGGTGGAGTGTGGTGGCAGAAGAGTGAGAGATTGTTGTTTTGGGATTTACAACGAGGGTGAGAGAAAGAAGGTGGAATAGGTTGAAGATGGTGGTGGGTCCTGCAAAGAATGATCGGAGGGGTTGATTGGGTGAATTGGGTGGGGCTCATTAAATTTAGAGTAAATTGCACAAAACATCCTTTATGTTTCCTCAAACTTGCAGGTTCCAGCCTTAATGTTTAAAAGTTGCTAAAAACAGCCTTTAAGTTTATTTTTGTTGCGGGTTCAATCCTTTACAGCTAACCACGTTATTTTCTTCAGTTAAGTTCCCTCACATGCATAACATGTGAGGGTATATTCGTCATTTTGGTTGATCATGTGAGGGAACTTAACTGAAGAAAAATAACGTGGTTAGCTGTAAAGGATTGAACCCGCAACAAAAATAAACTTAAAGGTTGTTTTTAGCAACTTTTAAACATTAAGGCTGGAACCTGCAAGTTTGGAGAAACATAAAGGATGTTTTGTGCAATTTACTCTTAAATTTATAAATGTTTTCTTGTTTTAATTATTTTGTTATTAAGGTAAGGGCATTTTAGTCATTTCACACTCACTTAACATAAAAAACTAACTTCTATCCATACTGGAGGCTATCCGGGAACGAAATTGTTAAGGTTAGAGACTATAGCTGAAATTTTAGAAAGTTAGGGACTAAACGTGAAAATAGAGCAAACCACAGGGACTATCAGGGCATTTTTTTTCATTTTATAATGTGAAAACATATAAACTCTCTAATAAGTTAAGCCTGTGCTTAAACACTAAATTGCATTTAAATTTACATATTTTAATCGGAAACTATTGGAGCAAAGTAGATGTCTAGACCAAACCATAGGAAGCAAAATAGAACTTTGCTCCAATATGTAAAACTAATTAAACATATTTAAGTTTACATATTTTAATTAGAAATTAAATAAGGCAAGTGGGTATATTCTGTTTTTATGTATACAAATTGTATAAGTAATTTGAGTTTAAGAAAAATTAACTAATATAATTAAGTAATTTAAACCTATACGCAAAAAAAATTGTTTGCCCCTGTAAGAAAACAATTCTAAGGGTGTAAGTGTAAGCTAGGGAATAGATTGAACCAATTGAGTAACCAAAAGGAGCAAAAAAAAATCAAATTGAAACTATTGGAGCAAAGTAGATGTCTGGACCAAACCAAAGAGAGCAAAATAGAACTTTACTCAAAAGTTAAATATGTAGAAGACTCGGCCTTGGTACACCCTAAAAGTTCAGGTCAGGCAAGTAACATTGGTATGTAAAGTGTTAATGAGGAGAATAATGGCCATAGTTCTAATAATGGAATGATTTTTTTTTTTTGGGGGGGGGGGGGGGGAGGGGTAAAAAGTAATTTCTTTTGTTATGCTTTTGGGAACATCAAGGGTGGAGATAAAATTGGGCTTAAAAATTTTAAAAAGGTGGACCGGAAAGGGAGGGCCCAGTCAAATTCTCCACAAGAAAGAAGCAGGCCTAAGAAACGGACTAGAAGTGGTGATCCTTTTGGATTAAATGTTTTGTTGGGTATTGAGGATAGTAATACTGGGCCGAGTAAGGAGGGCCCGGCTACTTCAACTGAGGAAACTCCAGCATCTGATGCTTTCATTACACCGATTTAAACAAACGGCTTCAACCGGATTCTTCCAATCATACGATACAGAATGAAGAAGACGGTCGGATAGGTGAGGAAGTTGCAAATACGGTGGAATTAGGCCATCGTTTAGGAGTTGAGAATATTGGGGTTTTCCAACAGTAGGTAAGGGAATCGATCGCTAGTGGAGGTTTTCAATCGGTTCTATCATGAATTTTTTAACTTTAAATGTTCGTGGTTTGGGAGTTCAAGCTAAGAAGGCTTGGTTTAGGGGTATACGTATTGACCAGCAAATTGGGTGTGTGTTATTGCAAGAGACCTCGTGTACTAATGTGGTGGTAAAGGATCTTGAGGGTTTTTGGGGTAGGGGTGTTTTCAATTTTGGTTTTGTTGATCCTACTGGTAGATCAGGAGGTTTGATTACGATGTGGGATACGGCCGTTTTCGATTTGCAGGTTACCATTAGAAACCGAAATTATTTGGTGTGCTCAGGGTTCATTAAGGGTAGTGGGGAGACTATAAATATTCTTAATGTGTATGAGCCGCAGAATGATACCGAGAAAAGACAATTATGGATGGACTTTGTTAATATCATAAGGGTTACAGATGGCTTTTGGATCGTGGGAGGGGATTTTAATTCAGTTTGTAATGAGAGTGAGTGGAGAAATTCCAATTTTAATGTGGCTGCGGCTAGAGATTTCAATAATTTTATTGAAGAAGCGGGGCTTCAAGATTGTTGCTAAGAGGAAAGAAGTTCACTTTCTCGGTAGGTAACAAATTAAGCCGAATTGATAGATTGTTAGTGTGTTGGGAGTTTTTTTGGTAGGTGGTCTTCCGCTGAATATAGAGTCTTGCCTAAAGGCCACTCAGACCATTGCCCGATTATTTTCAAGACGTATTCAGGTAACTTTGGTCCGAAACCTTTCTGATTTTTCAACTCATGTTTAGACAGGGACGATTTTGGGCAGGTTATCTTGAAGGCGAACACCGATTTTTAAGGAGGTGGCAGGTCAGATTTGATGTTGTTACAAAAGTTTAGATGGTTTCGCAGCCGTATTATCGAATGGAAGGAGATTATAAAGCAAAAAGAATTGGAAGAGGTCTTCAGTTTAAAAAATGAGATGGAGTTTCTTGATGCGACTAGGGAAGAAAGGGATTTGACAGAAGAGGAACTTTGGTTTGGGAGGAAAGTCGTAGACGAGTAAGAGAGATAGAAGACCTCAAATATAAAGATATGCGGCGAAAATCCAGATGTAAATGGGCATCAGATGGGGACGATAATAAAAGATATTTTCATGGTCTTATTAATAAAAGAAAGGCTTCGAATAGTATACCGGGTTTGTTGATCAACGGGACTTGGGAAACGAAGCCATCTAAAGTCAAGAAAGAAGTGTATCAGTTTTTCAAGAAAAAATTTGTGGAGGAGATGACGATTAGACCGAAGTTGCGAGGCCATGAACTGAAAAGGTTAACTGAAGGGGAGGCGGCTATGATGGTATCACCGTTTTCATAAAGTGAAGTAAAGGAAGCGGTTTTTGGATGTGGGAATGACAAGGCGCCGGGTCCGGACGGCTTCAATTTTAAGTCTATTAACAAAATTTAGAACATCCTCTCAGTTGACTTTATGAACATTATGAGTGAGTTCTACGATACTGGCTCCATAAGCCGAGGAGTTGGTTCGTCATTTATAACCCTTATTCCTAAAACCACGGCTCCTTCGCGCTTAGGAGATTATCGTCCAATAACGCTCATTGGTGTGACTAGTAAGGTAATTTCGAAGATTTTAGCGAATAAAATGCGAAAGATAATGGGGAATATCACTTCAGAAACACAATCAGCTTTCTTGAGTGGTAGGTTTATATTGGACGGGCCGATGATGATTAATGAAATAATAGCTTGGGCGAAGCAAATATGGAAGGAGATGTTTTTAAAATAGACTTCGAAAAGGCATATGATAATGTGCACTGGGGTTTTTTGTTAGATATGCTTCGTCAATTGGGGTTTCCGATGCCATGGTGTTTATGGGTGGAGGGTATTTTAGCTTCAGCGAGGGCGTCGGTGCTTGTTAATGGCGCTCCAACTTTTGAGTTTGAATGCAAGAAGGGAATTCACCAAGGTGATCCTTTATCGCCCTTCTTGTTTGTTATTGTCATGGGGGCTTTTTCTTGTTTGTTCATGAAAGCTAAGGATATCGGGGCTTTTGACTTTTGATGGTATTCGTCTCTCGAACGATGGGCCCGAGGTAAATCACTTCTTATACGCAGATGATGCAATGATTTTGGGGGAGTGGTCAAAATTTAATTTTAATAATCTGAAGAGAATGCTGAGAATTATCTATGTCACACCCCGACCCGCAGCGGAATAAAAGTCGGGGCATAATTGGGTTATCACCAAAGCTCATGATGTTTACTAAGATGTTTCATATTTATTAAATTCAAATTACAACTTAAATATCCAAAACAAAATTCATACAATTACAAGAAAATGAAACTACATAATTATTCCAAAGCATAAACTTGTTTATTCTTCTAGGCTTTCCTAAGTGTTTCCTGTCTCAGCTGGATCACCAGTATCATGTGTAAAACGGGAGATATTTTGGGTCAACAAAAGTTGGCGAGTGAACCTTAATAAAACATTTTTACTAATTTCTTGTTTTATTTAATAAAGAAAATTCGTGCAATAATCACATGTGAGCAAACATATATGGATAAACAATCACAAACCACTTTGGATGAGTATATGACATGAATGATGATGTATGTGAGATCAAGGCTCAATCAAACGGAGCCGATCTAATGAGGCTCCTGATGCTCAACCCGTCTCCCACAGGGAACTGATGGGCCTAATGAATTGCGTGCACTGAAAATGATAAATCCAATCTACATATAATTCACACAACAATTGATACACATTTGATACACATTTGATCACGGATATGATGTATGCACAAGTGTTTAAATAAAATAAAAGGATTATACGACACATGATACACCCCAAAACATGATTAAAACGGGGAATTGGTAGAGATTCACTCACAATGGGTGCTTTCTTTGATGATGATGAAGGCGCACGAATTTATGATTCAATCGACGAGGGAAAAACTAACCTAGATAATAACAAAATGATTCGATAAATAAATAAATTTTATTTGAGATTAATATTTTTAATTAGTGCTCTTAATGGGATTTTTAGATTTATTTTTGTGAGTTTAAGGAAATTTTCTAACTTTAAAAATCCTATTTTTAAGTATTTTTAATTAATTTTCCAATTAAATAAATAAATAAAAATAAAAAAATTGGGTTGACTTTCTGACAGTTGACCGGGTCCGACCGGTCAGACTGTGTTTATTGTATGCGGCTTGTGAGGTTCGAACTCGGGACCTCTCGTATACGTGCACGCAACTCTACCAACTGAGCTACGTGTCTAACCTGAAATATTCTCTGTTTTAATTATATATATATACTAATTAACTTTTACCTTATTTGGTTTTTATTAAAAATGATTTATATGGCCGAACCGGTTGCAGATACCTGGAGTCGAACTCGGGTCCTTCGGTTCGAGTGCGCACAGCCCAACTAGTTGGGCTGTGTGTCTAATCTGTTTAACTACTGGATTATATTCCTCTTATGTACATTCTGTAACTTGATCTGATTAGGTTTTTAAAAATGTTGGTTTTATTTCTGAAAGTCGGTAACGTGTGCGATTCGAACTCGGGACGTGCATATTGTATTTGCACACAGTCCACCGCTGGACTGTGTGTCTAACCCGTTTGAATATCCGGTTTTAATTATATTAATACATACATTCGACTTCGTCTTCTTCACTTTGAAGAACACAGAACAGTAACACCGACTGTTTTGTTTAATCGACCAACAAAACTTATAATTGATTGAAATGAAATAGAAAAAGAAGATTACGGAATAAGATGTACCAAAACAGAGTGTTTTCTTCAGATTTCCGGCAAGTGTCGTCGGCTCTGATTTGTGATTTCCGGCTGAGTGAACTGTTTAACAGTTTTGATTATTGTGTTGAGCAATTAGATCACTAAGCAAGAGATAGCAAGAAGGTTTAGATGATTATACCGATCGGCAGTGAGGCTTCGGTTCTCCAGTGATATTCCGGCGAGTGCGAGAATTTCCGCGACGCTGTCTGAGACAGATTCTGGTTGAACGATTAAGGTTAATACATGCCGAATAATGGATTACAAAGAAAAGAGTTGAGTATTATACCGATTAGGGGTAAAGCCTCGGTTTTCCAGTGGAATTCCGACGAATGCGAAAATCTCCGGCGACGTGTTTTGGAAGGAATAAAGCTTCGGAAACGAACGTGGTTCTGAGCGAAAGGTTTTCAGGAAGTTCAAGTGGGTATTTATAGTGGAAACAGGCTGAATTGGGTTTGAATTGAGGTCAACAATCGCGATCAGTGATTTCCGTCGGTTTTTGACTGAAATTGATTGCCGGCAACAGTTATAACTGATGTCGAAATCAATTTGTGCGTTTTAGTTAAAGGAAAAGTAGCCAAAATCGCGGAGTGTCGGTTTTTCCGGCGATTTCGCGTTCTGAGCGCGCGTTGATTTCCGGTTTTGATTTCGGGTTTTACTTTTAGTGTTATTTGATTCAGTGTTTATCACAAGTGGAGTGTGGCGGAGTGGTGTGGTGTGTGTTTGTGTTTGTGTTTGTGTTTGTTGGTGACCCGGGTTCGAAACCCGGCAGCTCCATTTTATTTTTTATTTACATTTTATTATTATTTATCAATTATGGTTTTTAAATTCTAAAATGTTTATTAATTATGTATTATTTAAAATAATATGAACAATAAATACGCAACGAAAATTTATAACTGAATACTTGATTATTAAACGAAGCGGGTTTGGAAAACCCGTTTTTCGACGAATGTTACAATCTATGTTCGGGTCTTCGAATTAACATTCATAAGTCTATACTATATGGTATGGGGTGGGGTCGGATGTGACTCATATGATGGCCGAAGGTTTGGGTTGCAAGGCAGGAAGCATTCCTTTTATGTATTTAGGCATCAAAGTGGGTGCGAACATGAATCGAATTATTAGTTGGCAACCGGTTAAGGAGGTTTTCCAGGTGCGAATGTCGAGATGGAAAGCTCATGTTCTTTCAATTGGTGTAAGACTAACGTTAATTTGGTCGGTTCTTGAGAGTTTACCAAGTTATTACTTTTCCCTCTACAAAGCCCCGAAAAAAAATAATATCCGATTTAGAGGCGTTAATGAAGAAGTTTTTGTGGGGGAGAAGTGATGAGGTTAAAAAGCTGCATTGGGTGGGTTGCGATAAGGTGACGGTGGCTAAACATAAAGGGGGGTTGGGTTTTAAATAAATTGGAGAACTCTAATCATGGTTTTCTGTTGAAGTAGTTGTGGAGATACAGGTGTGAGGTTAATGCTTTATGGAAAAAAGTGGTTGATTCGATCCACGTTGCTGCTCGTACCTGGGATTTATATCCGATTCAAGGAAGGTTTAAAGGCGCTTGGTGCTATATTGTCAAGTTGGGTCGGCAAGTTAAGGTGCTCGATGTCGATTTCAATTCGTTGATCAGAGCCGAGGTTGTGAGTGGCAAAATGATTCGATTCTGGTTGGACCCGTGGATATGTGACGAACCTTTAAAGGTGCGTTTTCCCAATCTTTATAGAATTGAAACCGGGAAACATTGTAAGGTGTCGGATCAGGTGTTGAAGGTTGGCGGCGCTAGTAGCTTTGCTTGGCGATGGAGGCATGATCCGACATCTTTAGAATAAACTTTGGAATGACGGATTGTTTTGATATGCTTACGACGGTGAAGCTTTCTGACAAGAAAGACTCATGGTTGTGGCATGGTACCGGCTCAGAGTTTACAGTGGCTAATGTTAAAGTGTGGATCTCCTCAACCAATGCGGCTATCACGGCGGCTCTCTTTGATTGATGTAAATGGTTACCTCAGAAATGCAACATCTTTATGTGAAGGGCGATGCTTGAAAGATTACCGACTAAAGCAGCTTTGATCAAGAGGAACATACAAATGCAGAATAACTTTTGCATTTTTTGTGACGACAGTGCTGAGACTGGAGAACACATATTTACAGGTTGTCTTTTTCAACTACAGTTTGGCAGGCTATTGCGAAGTGGTGCAGGTTTCCGGTTCTATATGTTTGCGATTTAAAAGACCTTATGAATATATACAAGAACATGCAACTCAACACGGAGACAAAGGATATGGTGCAAGGTTTGATGATTATTGGTTGTTGGAGAATCAGGAAGGCTCGAAATGATCGTATATTTAATAATAAGAACACAAAGATTGACAAGGTTGTTGCGGATGTGAAGACATATGGTTACTTGTATAAAAATAGGAATAGAAATAGAACATTTACTTGGGAAGAATGGTGTAACTGTGATATGATGTAATGCTTTTGGCCGTCTTGTTCTCCTTCTTGGGGATCAAGTGTGTCGTTTTCTAATGAAGTTTAATTTAAAAAAAAAAGGCAAGACCTTAATATTGGATATAGAAAAACTGTGATTTTTGGTAACTAATCCAATCCATAGACCCTCTCAATTGTTATATGATTTGGATGATTATCGGATGCATTTTCAAATTGAAGGTTTTCAAATCCTTAAAGATTTGATTTTTTTCTCCCTATGTCCCGTTAAAAATAAATATGTACAAGATTAGAATGCATTAAAAAGAATATATTAAAAAGCCATAACTACAGATCATTTACGTTATTTCTTTAAAATCCAACCAGCTGATTTTTTTAACTTAAACAACTGTTTTTATTTATTTGAAGTTACCTTCAAACTCCCTTTCACCTACTAACTAACCTTGAAACTCTTAAACACAATAAATTTGACAGCTCCTTTTAAAACTACTCAAAATTAATCTTATATATTATTTATGTAAGTAAAAACCACAACGAAGGGAAAAGAACCAGAAACAAGAAGAAGAAACAAAATTTCATGACTCTCTCCACCTCACTCGCTATTTTATTGGGTTTTGTTGTCTCTATCTCACTAGCTATTCAGTTGGGTTTACTTGACTACCTTTTTTATTTAGTTTGTAATAGTTTATTTGTAAAATTTGACTACCTTTTTTATTTAGTTTGTAATAGATTTATTTGTATAATTTTAAAATGTACAATTATTTTTACTTGGGGTCCATATCAAAATTTCATAAAGGTTGGTTTCAAATTTTCATAAGGATTGATGTCAAAATTTCTTTAGAGTTGATCTCGATAAAATCAAATGCATTTTAAAACACTTCATGGGGTGTAACTTTTAGTGGCGGACTCATAAACTTTTTTCAATGAGTTTGTTTTGATAGGTTCTCGCTAATTTTTTTTAATAATACAGAGCTTTAACTAAATCTTTCCATTTTTCCAAACCGAATAGGTTCATATGAACTCACAAAACATGCTTGAATCCACCACTGCTGGCAACTTTTGAACTTGCATATCATTTCAACGTAATTTTTTACGTACGGGTAAATTTTTTTTCCTTTTTTTACATACGGGGTCGTAAAGAGGTTAAAAAGGGTTCAGACGAGATATAATATTCTTTTACGTAAAAAAACGTTTTCAACCATCCGAACACTATACACAAATTTAAGACAATATCAAAATCATGCTTGCAAGTCATCAATAAATAGTGTCGAAGGTCCGGATGAAGATATCAATCGCCCTTCGACTAATGCAACAAAACTCACTTGCATTTGTTCTCATCAATTAAAGATTCTTACAAAAGAAGTTAAAAGTATTAAAGATTCTTACAAAAGAAGTTAAAAGTATTTAAAAAACATGTTGCTGGAAATCTACAAGGGGTGATCATGATCTTGTAACTAAGATGGTTGTTGTTTCCTATCTATTTACCATTACCTTCTTAAACAAAATTTCCTTCAACAGTCATTACAACCCTACACGGATATAAAAAGTGACATTAATTTTCGATTATAAATACCAATTATGTAAAGGTTTGTATAAATTTTAAAAATAAAAGGTTTTTTTAACAAGTTTAACTTCATTATGTAGGCCCCAGCCATCATCCGTGATTGAACTCTTACCATCGTTTTGATCCAGCAACCTTTACACAAGAGTTCGGTATTTTTTGGAGTGAAGTTAAGTTAGAGATGGGCAAAATCGGGTCTTTTGAATACCTGGACCTTGGGCTGTAAACGAACCGAACGAACACGAACGAGGTCAGGTTCGTGTTCGTTCGTTAAGAAAATTAACATGTTCGTGAACTGTTCACGAACGCATACCAAACATAAGTTTATGTTCGTGTTCGTTCGTTAAGAAATTCAGTTGTTCACGAACAATTCGTGAACACTTGTCTCGAACACAGACAAACGCAAGCAAATAAAAACGAACCCAAACGAACGTTTAACTAGAAAATAAAAAAATATAAAAACATTGTTATCCTTATACGTTAGATATAAGTAGTTAAATACAACCATTAAATGATAAATTAAAACACAAGAAGCTTACTACATCACCAAACGATGAATCAAGTCTAATTAACCTACACATAATTATCCCAAAAATGTCTTAGAACGTTCAAATTTTAGCTAAATTAGAAAAAATAGGGTTTCAAGTTTTCAATATGTTTAAATAAAAGGTTTATCATTTATTATAGTATTAATATAATCAAACGAACATAAACGAACGTATCAAACATCTTACCGAACATTCACGAACGTAACCGAACATCTTACCGAACGTTCACGAACGCAGTCGAACGAACGACACCTGTGTTCTTGTTCGTTTGCTAAGCTAACCGAACGAAATTTTTTGTTCGTGTTCGTTCGTTAAGCTAGTCAAACGAACATAAACGAACTTCCCGCCGAACAGTTCACGAATTATTCGCTGAACGTTCGGTTCGTTTATAGCCCTACCTGGACCCGGTTCCTCATGCTAGTCAGTAGACCCGGTCCCTCTGTGGAACCGGTTCCAGTTCGTACCCGGGTATAAGTTTTTAAATGTAGAACCTGTTGTAACCGGTTCCGGGTAATTTGGAACCGGGTATGGTAGGAACCGGGTACGGGTAGGAACCGGTTCTGTCGTATATGTGAAGAAAAGGCTGCAAGCTTCTGTGTGGAACCGGTTCTGTCGAGTCTTGTCAAGTCATAAAAAGCTGCATTTACTATTAGGAACCGGTTCCGAAATTTGAAACTGAATATTAATTTTAAAATAGGTTTTTTCTTGTATTTAAACCTCATTCTCTACACCACTTCTAATTTCATTTACTTACTACAAAAAATCAACACTTTAACCACTTCAAATCTAATATTATCAAAGAGATAACGATGGCTTGCAACGATGAGGTCGTGGATGTTTTGGAAACCAAAAGAAACCCCGCTATTTGGAAGCACTTTGACTTGTGCTTGATGTCGGATAGCCATGAAATGGCTAGATGCAAGGGGTGCGGGAAGTTCATGAAGGCGTCGGCCAACTCGACGTTCAAGAAACACACCAACCGCCATTATCCGGTGACAAAGGCGAAAAACAATGAAAAGGGTGAAGCATCCGGGACCGGGTCATCGAAAGTGTAGTTTGTTTTATGTATTGTAAACCCATTTGTTTTTTATGATTAGTATGTTTAGTGTTTTATGTGTTTTGTTTAATGTTTCATGTTTAGTTTGTTTGTGTAACGGGTACTTATTTCTCGTAATAAATAGTTTTATGTTTATGTATTATACCTTGTTCTAGCAAAGACTTATAAAAAAAACTCACATTAAAAATATATTGGCGCCGGGTCTGGAAGGTTACCGTAGGAACCGGGTATGATAAGAACCGGTTACGGGTACAACCCGGGTACGGGTTGGAACCGGTTCCAGAACTTATTTTTTTTTCCAAAAATATGGAACCGGGTAGGAATCATCGGGTATTTTGAACCCAGAACCGGTTCTACTATATGTCGGGTAGAAACCGGAACCGGTCCTAGGTAGGTTCCACCGGGTGAGGTTTGGAACAAGTTATTATGCCTATCTCTAAGTTAAGTGAATATTAAATTATTCATTCCATTCAAGAAACAAAAAAAGGATGGGGCTTGGGCGTGACCACCATCATGGAGCTTTTGGGTGGCCCTATACCCACCAAACAATACATGTAAGTACGTTTATTAAACTGATATAAAAATCATCCCTCAATTTAGATTTAAATTTAAATTCATAAAAATATAGTATAATGAATAATTTTATGGAATCACTCTAGGGATAAGTAAGTGTAATTTTCTAAAGTAACCGTACGTGTCAACATTCTAGAGACTGCCAAACCACCGTCCTATTTTTGTAATTTCTGCACAGATCCAAGGATAATTATAAAGCTACCTAAATTCCATCAAACTGTAGGGTGCACGTGACTTCTTTAACCTCTAGGAATAGACCCATCACGTGTCAACCTGATTTATATTTTACTTTCATCTTATCTTTTCGTGTCCAATTAGATTTTTTATTAGTTCATGTGTTATGAACGGTGATGTAAAAATCGCAATTAAACGACGATTAATCGCTAGTAGGTTAATAGTTATGTAACTTTTTATTAATCAGTCCATTAATCGTAATTGGACCTAATCGGTCGGAAAAAAATCTGCGATTCCGGCAAAAAACCTGTATATTTCAGGTAAAATCTCTAAATTCCCGCCAATTTTCAACAAGACCATGTGAATTCCAACAAGTAATTTTGTATACATAAAAATGAGTTGCATAAGAGTTAAAACCTAGCTACTTAAAATATTTACCTATAAAAATGTGTATATGTATACATAAAACTGAAAATTACATATAAAAAACCCGATCCGATTAATCCCGAGTAGTCGCTAGTCCCCATCTCACCGGCCAAATAGTGACTAATGAGTTCTCCAACCTTGGTTATGAGCTCCAATATACACACTCATCACGCTAGTGATGGTGTGTGATGAAGGTGTTGGCTGTGATGTGTGTGGGTTTGACTTTGATGTTGATAAATGAATGAGGTGTTAAGTTGTAAATGAGTGTGATATTTATTTTGGAATATAATGAGTGTTGCAAGTATGATGAGTGAAATGTATTAGGTGTCAAATGGTGATTGACTGTGGTAGAATTTTTGTGTGATGTTAGTGATAGGTTCCCTTTCCCCTTGGCAAGGCATGGAGCATCAGGGGACACAGGGAAAAGGCTTAGGCGGATTTGCGGGCATAAGGTGAGTTTGCTTAGTTTCTTTTTAATTAATATATAACATATCATTTAAAGTCACCTTAACTCAAGAATATGTTTCACATAAGCCCACAACACACCTTATGGTGTGAAGGGTGAAAAAATACATGCTTACATTGCGAGACTTATTTTTCTTCACATAAAGCCTCAATGGAGCCCCCAATAAAACATAGTTTTAGTTCAGGTTTCATTTTTTCGTTTGAATATTGTTTTCTCCCTGAATGAATTTAAAGTTGGTAGGACAAATCGAAAATCGATTTTCTAATTTAGTTCGATTTCGGTTCCAAACCATAAACTCGATTTTTTACATGAATGTTTATTGGTTTAGATTTGGGGTTCTCACCTTCTCGGTTAGGATCAGATAAGAACAAACTATCGAGTTTTTTTTATTATCTCGGGTTTGGTTTTCTGAGTTTGAATATCTTTTCTCTTGAGATCTAAAACCAGACCGAACTCACACCTTACACAACAAATCGAAAATCGAATTATAGTTCGGTTCAGTTTTAGTTTCGAACCGGAAACAAAAATTATAACAACATAAGGATTCTCATAAGCTTGGACTTGGAGTTATCGCCTTCGTAATCTAGCCTGTTATGTTTTGTAACAGGCTATGTTTAATTCATTACACATATTAGAAAATCCATAGCCTAATGTTGGCATTCCTCGGGTATTTTTCGGGTAATTATCAGTCGGTTTCAGGTATAACTATTAGTTTTTTAATACCTATTTGGCTTTTCAAGTGTATATTTTTGACAAAATTACAAAAAAGAAACATGTTCTTTAGGTTTGTATCAAATTGCAAGTTTCATCCTCTTTGTTTAAAAATCACGTTGTTCATCCCTTCTGTTTTATTTTTGTAACAGGAGTCGTCATTTTAGTTTAAACTCTGTTTGTTTTTAAAGTTAGATCAAGGCATATGACTTTCATGTGAGGGCCATTTGTACTTTAATAAATAGTAAACAATAACAAATTAAAATGTGGGACCCTTCTTTTCCACCCAACACTCTGTGCTTGTCAACTTTCTACACAACTTACATGTAAGGCCCCAAACCTGGGAGACCTCATAGTTGGTTTCACGCATTAAAACCTAGTTCTTAAACTAATAAAAGTCATATACAAGAAATGACAAAACATCAAATAGGACTCGTCCATTACGTAATCTTATAATCCAAACATAAAAACATTTTTCATAAATTCATAAACTTCATTGGTTAGGATGCTAGATATCGGGGTAGGGTAACCTTCAGTCTATGCTAATCCAACTTCCTATCATCCATTCATACTTTCTTAATGATGTAGCCGTATGCTAATCCAACTTCCTATCATCCATTCATACTTTCTTAATGATGTAGCCGTAGGATACATAGTATTCTCATGTTAAAATAACCCAATATTAAGAGGTAATTGTACCAAATCTTTTAAGAATAAGTATGAATAAACGTTTTGTTGAGATTTGTATGTAAATACAGAAAAGAGAGTGTTTTTGACATAAAAGGGTATAATTGGAACAACAGGTGAAAAGCAGAAGAGTGATACAGAGAACCAGTTGGTTACGACCCGTACTCGACCCATGATTTACGAATCGTATGTGCCGCCCAGTGATTAAAATACCTGATCTGCAAGGGAAAGTAGACCAGAGTTGATTTCTGTTAGTTACGAGCCGTGGGCCTAGTCCATGTGTACGACCCGTAAACAAGTTAAAAACTAGGGTTTGGTTCGTGATATAAAATATAGACAATTGGAAACCCTAAGGAGGTAGAATTTCGAAGAACTTATGAAAAAGGGGTTATCAAGAACAAAAGCAAACTCGGAAGAGAAAAAAAGGATGAGACTGACGATTAAAGACATGAGGAAGCACTAGATTGATTCCACGAGTTACTAAATATAGTTTCTTGTCTTTAAACTTTCTATAATGATGATGAATTTGATGTTTATGTTGAATTTGTTTATCATGTTTGACAAAACTTAGTATAACTGTCCAGATGAGATGATATGCTGTTTTGTTTACGGTTGATTTTCCGGTTTTGTGATTTTAGTAGTGTAGTATGGTCAAGTTTTTATGAGGCATATGTGTGTATGTTGAGATTGGCTATGATGTTAGCTGTGTGGTAATATTGATCTTTCTATGAGGTTATGCATGTTTGATTCAGTATTTACTATCTCTAGGATATATTGACGTCCATTAGCCTAGGGCTTAATACATAATCGGTAATAGATAACTAATAATCATAGTTGATTTGACATATGTGTTGCTTACAGGAAGGGTTCGATTAAAAGAGTCTAGAAACTAATTAGGGTTTTCTAAACACCTTACCTTGATAGTAGTAATTCGCTCGGTTTGTTAACTGCCTTGAGCACTAGGCTAGAAACCTTAAATCATAAGAATTCATACTATCACTAGCTTTATTGAACTAGGTCTAAAGGTGTGTCTATAGCTTAACCCTATTTTGATAAAATTAACCTTAGTTGGCTCTAATCTATTTTAGCAATTCATACGCCATTGGTAAGTTGAGTCTTGGAATGGTTTAGCAGGATCGTTCTTCACCAATCTAAGAAGTTGTCGTTGATTCGAGTCTAGGATGGTTATATATTCTCAACTCTTGGTAGTAATTCTGAGTAATTTTGGTTATTAAATCTTAAGCATTTATTTCTATAGTTCAGAGATTGCATATTAAGTAATAGGTTTAGTACTAATAGAATCATAGTGTCCACATATTGATACTTAGGTACTTACCTAGGCTATAATATATACTGTTAGGTATGCTTGCCTAGAACGTGTGTAGTTAGCATTTAGTGTTTTTATCCTTAAAACTCGACTATGTTCTCTGTCAATTTATTTGTTACTATCTAAACACGTCAAGTTTTTGGCGTTGTTGTCCGGACACAATACTATTAGGAAAGACTTAGTTTTTAATGAGTAGTCATTGGTTTGCTTTTTTTGCTATTTTCTTTCTTAATTTTTCAAGAAATTATTTGTTTATGTGTACAACACGATCTAGTAGAGTAATAGAACTACTTTCTGCACCCGAGAGATCGTTGCCAAAGAACCCTGAGAAGAAGAATGACAAGGTTGAGCTATAGAGATTCAGATAGAGCCAAAACACAAAGGAGTGGAGGAACTCGAAACATTAGCTATCATGGGAGAACCAGACATGAAACTCTCGATTTCACATCATATTCGACCTTCCACCACTACTCCATCTAGTATCACTCGTCCTGCTACTAATGCAGGGACATTCACAATCCTACCACAAATCATAAATCTTATTCAGACAAGCTTGCCAATTTTCTGGACTAGAGGATGAGGATCCAAATGCACACATCAATATGTTCTTGCAATATTGGATACATTCGAAATTCATGGTGTTTCATCCAATGCAATCAAATTATGACTATTTCCATTTTTTACTTGTAGGGAAAGCTCAAAGCTGGCATCTAGCCCATGAGGGTGGTTCCATAACTACGTGGGATATCTTAGTTGATAAATTTTTAAAGAAAAATTTTCTAGCTTCTAAGATCAACAAGTTGAGAAACAAAATCCTTACTTTTCATCAACAAGATGGGGAGTTATTCACTGAAGTGTGGGACTGATATCAAGAAATCATACGAAAATGTCCCATCATGGAGTGGAGTCATGGTTAGTCTGTCAAACTTTCTATGAGGTCTATTTTTAAGAATCTAGGCAAACCCTAGATACAATTGCTAAAGGAGTCTTTGCAGACTTAACACCAACAACTGCTTTCTCACTAATGGATAAGTTAGCTTCCAATGACTTCAGACCCTCTACAACTTCCAATTCTGGAAATAAGGCGAGACTATATCATGTTGAGGATCACATTATCTTACAGGTAAAGATTGATGCATAATAGTGTAGATGGCGAAACTGATTGAGAAGAAGCAGGAGATGCAGATGAGAAGTGCACGACATGTGGATGAGAGCACATACAATTAAGGAAGAAGTATCTTATGTCAACAACCAAGGGGACTTCAAAACAGTCCATAGAGTCGAACATATACCTCTTCTTGGAAGAGCCATCTCAACTTTAGTTGGAAGAATTCTTCAAATTTGCTCCACCGGGATTTACTCAAAGAGATGCAGCGGATGACCAAAAGCCTGATCTAGAAGAAATACATTGAAGCTACCAATGTTCGGATGAACAACACTAAGGAATAATTGTGGCTACAAAAAGCCTCATTATAGAACATTGAGAAAGCATTGAGGAGAATGGTCCAACATTTGAAAGTAAGGAAACCAGGGGGTTGCCTTCAAATACTGAAGTTAAACTAATGCTCAATTCAAATCCATTACCATCCATAGTGGCATTTCTACACAAGATCCGGTTCCTAAATCCTTTACACCTAAAAAACCCGCTGAGCCAGAGGTTGAGGAAGTAGTGAAAGAGGCACCTGCTAAAAAGGCTTAACCTACAAGGCCTGAAGACCAACAAAAAATTCCTTACCCTGTTTGTTTAAAAAAATGTGAGGATGGAAGAAAAATACATCAAATTCCTTGAACTATTAAAGTCTCTTCACATCAACATTTCATTCATCGAAGTCATAGCTCAAATGCCAAATTATGCAATGTTCGTAAAAACCCTACTTGGAAATAAAAAGAAGAAGGATGAAGTCGAAAATGTTAGGTTGAGTGAAGAATGCTCAGTTGTACTTCAAAAGTAATTACTAGAGAAACAATCTGATCCTGGAAGTTTCACACTTCCTTGTGAAATTGGACAATTAGCTGCAAGTGATGCACTAGCCGATCTTAGCGTGAGTATTAATTTGAGGCCATATTCAATTTTTGACAAGTTAGGTTTAGGTGAGTTTCACCTACTCGCATGAGTTTGCAGTTAGCTAACTGTCGCAACCCTCGACCCCTACCCCGGGAGCGGGAGCCACGAGAACCGTAGACAGGTGGTACCGGTGTTTATTAATTTGGCAACAGAAATGAGACATCAGGATCATAATTAGGAAACATTACCAGAGTTTCAAAACACCAAACTTTTATAATAAACAAATGGGATAAAGCCCATGTTTCAATTACAATCCATTTGTAGGGATAACCCTAATTTATTAAAAACATAAACTCCTTTTTATTTAGGTAACTTTCATAGCCACTTTTCTAAGCCTTCAGTGCTCTCTAGCTGGCTTCTATTAGCTTCACATTAAGTTACCTGAAACGCGTTTTAAAAATTTTTATCAGCAAGAAATACTGGTGAGTGGATCCCAGTTTAATCAAAACAAGTTTTTATAGCTTTACAGTATTGAGATCGTCAGCGATTACAATGTTTATATCTACACAATTACTCATTCAGTACTGTTAACACCTGACTTGTGGTCATGTTACTCATTGGCTAACTCGTCGTCCAATAGTAATGGATTTAAAGTAATGTATACAAAACCCTAACATACCGGCAATATTTGTAGAATACATATACTCAATCACTGTTAAGCATAATTAAAACATTAGAGGTTTTGGTAAAACAGTTTGACTCACAAAAAGATTTATAAAGGAGAATGTACTCACCTTGAAAACTTAGCTATTCCTACGGCCTTTCTGGTGACAATTCCTAATTACTTCCTAGGATTTCTATTAAAACATACAATGTACACGTGTTAGTAATTTAACCCTAGTCAATTTAGCCATACAACACGAGACAGAACCCCAACGAATCTTAGTCAAGCAGAGCCTTGACATGCGTCAGTGGGTCCTAAATCAATCTGGTAGGATGCCCATACAACATGTGACAGAACCCCAACGAACTTAGTCAGGCAGAGCCTTGACATGCGTTTGTGGGTCCTAAATCGGGTAGGGTAATGAATTAGTGATCGGGGGTTAAAATACTTACAACGAGGCAGAGCTTCGCGATTTAGGGGTTCAGGGGGTGTTGTTCAGAGAAACGGGGATAGAGAGAGTATACGATCGAGTTTTCAGATCGATTTTGAGCATTGGACTTCGTCCCAGACTGCTCCTAATATACCCGAAATTGGCATCTCCGGTGCGTCGCGCGAGACTCCTGGTTCCCTCTCCGTGGCGCCTGAGACACCTAGCTAGGGCTAGGTCAGCCTTGTCACAAGTGTAGGGTTGCCATATGGCGTTAAACGGGGACACGTCACTTGGATACCTCCCGTGTGTCGCAACAGAGATAGTAGTCTCTGGCGCGTGGCGCTTAGGCTACCCAGGTGAGCCCGTCTCGTTTTACGTGCTGTGTCTCGCTGTGTGTGTTCGGTTCGTTGTTTACAACTCGTTTGGAGGTGTTTTGAAGAGTTGTTACATCCTCCCCACCTTGTTTTAAATCTCGTCCTCGAGATTCACTAGAATAGGTGTGGATATTTCCTTTGCATTTCTGATTCTAGCTCCCATGTGTATTCTGGTCCTCACTTTGAATCCCATTTTACTTTGACCAGAACTAATCTTTTGCGTTTGAGATTCTTGATCTTTCTATCTTCAATCTGAATAGGTTTCTCCTCAAACTTAAGCTTTTCATTTACCTCTATATCTTGAAGATGTATCATCAATGATTCATCTGCTAAGCATTTCTTAAGGTCCATTGCTTTTTGGAAACTTGTCCAAAAATGCGAAGTAAAACGGCTGTCTCTGTCGGACACAATAGATAAAGGAATTCCAGGTAATGAAACTATTTCATTTACATATAACTTGGCTAACTGTTCCATACAGAAAGTTTCCTTCATTGGTAAGAAATGGGCATATTTGGTTAATCTGTCTACAATCACCCAGATTGTATCATTACCTTTTTGTGTCATGGGTAGTTTGGTAACAAAGTCCATTGTTATCAATTTCCATTTCCAATTGTTGCAATAATCCTGAAGGTTTCTGATGTTTAGCTTTACCTGAGAACAGGTCAGACATTTGGCAATGTAATTTGCTACATCCTTTTTCATTCCTATCCACCAGAAATTCTTTCTTAAGTCTTGATACATCTTATCACTTCTAGGATGCATTGTATACTTAGTCTTATGGGCATCCTCTAAAATTCGATTTTGTAGATCCCCTTGGATAGGAATCCAAATCTTTTTCTTATGGAATCTCCAAATTCCATTTGTTCCTTCTTCTAATTCTTTAATCATTCCTTTTAATCCTTCAGCATTGTCCTTGATTGTTGTTTCCTGTATCTGTTTAATTTTCTCATTTAAATCTATCTGCAGGTTTAGTCTAAGAGATCGTACTATTTTCGGTTTTTCATGATATTTTCGACTTAAAGCATCAGCTACTACGTTAGCTTTTCCTGCATGATACTGGATATCACAATCATAATCACTAAGGATTTCCATCCATCGTCTCTGCCTCATGTTTAATTCCTTTTGTCTAAAGACATATCTTAAACTTTTATGATTGTGAATATAACGAACTTACTACCGTAAAGATAGTGTCTCCAAATCTTAAGGGCAAAAATTATTGCTCCTAACTCTAGTCATGGGTTGAATAATTCTCTTCATGCTTCTTAAGTTGTCTAGAGGCATAAGCAATTAACTTTTTACCTTGCATTAGCACACATCCATATCCCAACTTAGACGCATCACAATAAACTACGAAGTTTTCTGTTCCTTCTGGCAAAGCGAGTATTGGTGCGTTGGTTAACTTTTGCTTCAAAATCGTGAATGGTTCTTCTTGCTTTGGTCCCCATTCAAACTTAAATAATTTGCAAATTAGCTTGGACAACGGAATGGCTATTCTACAAAAATCTTGAATAAAACGTCTATAATATCCTGCCAATCCAAGAAAACTTCTTATTTCCGCTGGTGTTTCTGGGACCTTCCATTTGGTAATTGCTTCGATCTTCGTGGGATCCACATGAATTCCTTCATGGTTTACCAGATGTCCAAGGAATTGTACTTCTTGCAACAAAAATTCACATTTTGAGAATTTCGCATAAAGCTTTTCCTTTCTTAGCAATGTCAGGAGTGTATGAAAATGCTCTGCATGATCTTCCTTACTCTTAGAGTAAATTAGAATATCATATATAAAGACAATTATGAATTTATCCAGGTATGGTTTACATATCCTATTCATAAATGCAGCTGGGCATTGGTTAAACCAAATGGCATGACTTTAAATTCATAATGACCGTACCTTGTTCTGAAAGCAATTTTAGGAATGTTCTCTTCCTGTACTTTCAACTGATGATTTCCTGAGCATAAGTCGATCTTAGAAAAGAATCGGGCTCCTTGGAGTTGATCAAACAAATCATCGATTCTCGGTAACGGGTACCGATTTTTTACTATCACTTTATTCAATTCTCGGTAATCAATGCACATACGCATTGATCCGTCTTTCTTCTTGAAAAATAACACGGTGCCCCCCATGGGGATGAGCTAGGTTGTATGAAACCTTTTTCTAATAGATCGTCCAGCTGTTTCTTATATTCCTGCATCTCCGTCGGTGATAGGCGATATGGTGTTTTGGCAATCGGTGCCATTCCTGGTATTAGATGAATTCAAATTCAACCTCTCGATCGGGAGGCAATCCAGGCAACTCTTCTGGAAAGACATCAGAGAAATTAGATATTACAGGAATATCTTTTAATTCTTTTCCTTTAGTGTTACTGTTTATGGAAATCATATACATTATTCCTCCTTTCCGTATATAGCTTGCAGCTTTCATTACCGAGATGAGTTTTGCTGACCTTCTCAATTTGTCTCCCTTAACTGTGATCCTTTCGCCAGATGGCGCATTTACTTCTACAGACTTTTGATCACATAATATTCGGGCCTGATTGGCTACCAACCAATCCATTCCTAACACGATATCGAATCCGGCTAGATCCATTGGAAAAAGGTTAGCAGTAAAGTTATGACTTAAAAGTTCTATCTTAGCTCCCTGTAGGATATTGCTTATTTTGATAGAAGTTCCATTTTCCGTCTCCACCAGTCAGTCTTGGTGAAGTTTAGTTAATGGTTGATTAAGAATGTTGCAGAAAGAAGTATTTATGAAACTTTGGTTTGCACCAGAGTCAAATAATACTTTAGCATAAACATCACTAACGAAAAACGTACTGGTAATCACATCTGGAATCATCTTGGCTTCCTCGGTGGTCAGCATGAAGGCTCTGGCATTCTTCTTGGGTCCTTCTGTTGTCTTTGCTTTGTTGGTTGTTGCTAGAGCTAGTTTCGGACAGTTCGATTTAATATGGCGAGCTTCTCCACAATTAAAGCATAACCCATTGCTAGTTTTCTTCCTGCAGTTTTCTTCCTTATGTCCCGTCATCTTGCAGAAGTTGCAGTATATGGAGCACCTTCATGAGTGCTTCCTTTTGCAATATTTGCAATTGGGTGAAGAGGAAGAACATGATCCTTTTCTGCGATAGGAATTACCGTAACGTAGTTTCTGGATGATCTTTGAGCTAGGTTCTTTTTCGGGTTTTCCTCTTGTGTATTTACCAACCCATCAGTCAAGGTGTTGGCCAGTTCTAAAGCTTCTTCTATGGTTTGTGGTCTAGCTGCCTTGACTACATGTCTAATCTCACTGATTAATCCCTAGATGTAACGGGAGATTAATACTGGTTCTGGTGAAGCCAAGGTTGGTACAATCCTTGCATATTCAAAGAATGTGTGGTAAATTCTGTGCAATCTACCCTGATCATTCTATGATTTAGGAATTTATTAGCAATCTGTTCCTTTTCATTAGGAGGACATAATTTCATTTCAACTATCTCCTTAAAGTTGTTCCATTCCATACTGTAAACCTTGTCACTTCCTTTAGACTGAAGAATGGTATTCCACCACTCTAAAGCTGCATCTTTAAAAAGATTAGAAGCATACATGACCTTATCTTCATTTGCACATTTACTTATCTTTAAGACTGTTTCTGCCTTTTCTATCCAGCGCAAGGCTGAATAGCTCCTTCATTGCCTGAGAATTCCATCGGTTTTCATGATAAGAATTCTTTATAAGAACAACCATATGAGATGTTCCTTCTTCTTTTTGGAATTGGAGCTTGGATTAACACTTCGTGATTTCCATTCACGCTGCGATTTGATTCAGTGGTATACGTTTATTCCCGTTTCTGGAATCATCATTTTCTGCCTGTTTAATAGTATCGATAATATAGGGCATAGAATCTATGATTCCTTGGGGCACTATGTGTTCGATAGCACTTTTATTCATTTGATTCTCGTTATTATCGTTATTCTGGATTTCCTGATTTCATTCATTTGACATCTGAATTGTAAACATTTATCAGATATTAATCACATAATAATTTAAATAATAATCACGCAAACACAGTGAACCAAAATCGTCGAGCATTGCGACTTTTACTCTTTTCATATATATGCATCGATTACAAACATAGATGGGATTCAAACAGTAGTAACTATGCATCGATATATAAATATATAGGTGATATATATTATTTTATATCTATTTTAGTTGATATATATATATATATATATATATATATATATATATATTAGGTGAATATTTCTTAAAACTGCATCTCCTGCTCGTCATATTTCCAGACGAGAGTCTCCCCGTTTTGGCGAATTCGGTTTCCTTCCTCCACCAACTCTTTACCATACTGGCGAATTTCCTCCACATGATCCCTGGGTAGTATTAGGGCTGGCACTGGTTCAGGGTAAGGTGGAACTGGTTCTTCGTAGGGAAATGGGTTTTCTAGTAGGTTCAGAGTTGCCCAGTGTTAGCCCACCACTGATCTAAAGGGTTTGCTGCTTGAATCCTAGGTATCTCATTGGGATTAAAGGCTGTAATTGGAATTGGTTTCCCTGATTCTATTCTAGGTTCATGGGTTGGTCAGGAAATAAAGGAAGTAACGGTGGTTCTGGATTTGCTACTTGGTTGAAATTAGGTTCTCCTCCTATATTTCCAAACATATGAAAATTAGCAAATTGTCTATCCAATTCTTCTTCCCATAAAAGGTCTAGCTTTTGGGTTTTGGGTATTTCTAATTGCTATGGCTTACTGTTGGGAGTGTCTCTTTCTTTTACTCCTTTCTCCTTTGGCTCTACTAAACCAACCTCTCTTTTTAGGAGGAAAAGGTTCCTCAGATTTGTCTTTGAAAACAAAGATATCTTCGGAATCGGCGGTTGGCTGGGATGTTCCTTCATCCATGAGAGAATGAGGTATATGACAATAAGCGTCAGAAGTACACTGGTCACTCATACTGTAAACTAAAGAAGTTATTTAAAATAACGCAGAATAATAATAGATATATTCACACAGAGTAACATAGAAGTCGCGGGTATTTCCTAACATAATTGGTTAGAAATTAGGTATTTTAAAAGAACACCTAAATGGCTTAAACCAGTGGCTCTGATACCACCTTTTGTCGCAGCCCCCAACCCCTACCTCGGGAGCGGGAGCCGCGAGAACCACAGACAGGTGGAATTGGACAAGTACTAGAGAAACAATCTGATCCTAGAAGTTTCACACTTCCTTGTGAAATTGGACAATTAGCTGCAAGTGATGCACTAACCGATCTTAGCGTAAGTATTAATTTGAGGCCATATTCAATTTTCACCAGGTTAGGTTTAGGTGAGTTTCACCTACTCGCATGAGTTTGCAGTTAGCTGATTGTCGCAGCCCCCGACCCCTACCTGGGAGCGGGAGCCGCGAGAACCGCAGACAGGTGGTACCGGTGTTTATTAATTTGGCAGCGGAAATGAGACATCAGGATCGTAGTTAGGAAACATTATCAGAGTTTCAAAACACCAAACTTTTATAATAAACAAATGGGATAAAGCCCATGTTTCAATTACAATGCATTTGTAGGGATAACCCTAATTTATGAAAAACATAAACTCTTTTTTATTTAGGTAACTTTCATAGCCACTTTTCTAAGCCTTCAGTGCTCTCTAGCAGGCTTCTATTAGCTTCACATTAAGTTACCTGAAACGCATTTTAAAAACATTTTATCAGCAAGAAATACTGGCGAGTGGATCCCAGTTTAATCAAAACAAGTTTTTATAACTTTACAGTATTGAAAGCATCAGCAATTACAATGTTTATATCTACACAATTACTCATTCAGTACTGTCAACACCTGACTTGTGGTCTTGTTACTCATTGGCTAACTCGTCGGTCAATAGTAACGGTTTAAAGTAATGTATACAAAACCCCAACATACCGGCAGTAATTGTAGAATACATATACTCAATCACTGTTAAGCATAACTAAAACATTAGAGGTTTTGGTAAAACAGTTTGACTCAAAAAAAGATTTATCAAAGAGAATGTACTCACCTTGAAAACTTAGCTATTCCTACGGCCTTTCTGGTGACAATTCCTAATTACTTCCTAGGATTTCTATTAAAACATACAATGTACACGTGTTAGTAATTTAACCCTAGTCACTTTAGCCATACAACACGAGACAGAACCCCAACGAATCTTAGTCAAGCAGAGCCTTGACATGCGTCAGTGGGTCCTAAATCAATCCGGTAGGATGCCCATACAACATGAGACAGAACCCCAACATGAGACTACTCCTAATATACCCGAAATTGGCATCTCCGGTGCCTCGCGCTAGACTCCTGGTTCCCTCTCGCGTGGCGCCTGAGACACCTAGCTAGGGCTAGGTCAGCCTTGTCACAAGTGTAGGGTTGCCACATGGCGCAAACGGTGACACGTCACCTGGACACCTCCCGCACGTCGCGACAGAGACATGGCTCTCTGGCGCGTCGCGCCTGGGCTACCCAGGTGAGCCTGTCTCGTTTTGCATGCTGTGTCTCGCTGTGTGTGTTCGTTTCGTCGTTTACGACTCATTCATAGGTGTTTTGGAGAGTTGTTACAGCTGACATGTTAGTTAAGTATCCTCGATGTATTGTGGAAAATGTGTTAGTTAAGGTAGGTATATTTGTGTATTCCGCAGATTTCATTATCTTAGACATGGACACTGATTCGAAGCTTCCAAAAATTCTTGGACGTCCATTCCTAGTAACTGCAAGAGTTCTTGTAGATGTTTTCGAAGGTAAGTTAACCCTTTGAGTTAATGAGGAGATAATAGTCTTTAACATTAAAAACTATTCAGATAACAGCCCAAAGCTTAAATACGCATCTGCTTTATGATCAACACCATAACTGAGATCCCATCTGAAATGTCTTAGGAAGATGAATTTAAGGATGAGTTATGCCAGTTCCCTTACGAGTTTAATGATACAATCTCTGACCATAAGAAAGACATTGAGGAACTTGAATGGTTGATTTGTTGTAAGCCACCTAATCAAGATCAAACAATAATTACCTTCCTAGAGTAGGTAATAAACTTAGTTATCCTAACAGATAAGTGTGGGAATAATGAGCTTGTTGTTAGAAGTTGGAGTATCATTCCAATTGAAACTAAACTAGATATAAACGCTCCTGATGATACTTTAATTTTTGAGTTAAAAGTTGCAGGTATAAAAGTTTAATTAAACTCCAAAAGGATTGGTTTAGGATGGAGGAGGAATGGAGTATAAAGGAAGTTTTTTGTTTCGAATTAGTAGTGCATGGTGACATGTACCTCATTGAAGTGAAACAGTGCTGAGAAATGTTAAGGAGAAGCCACCTGATTGCATGCTAGGCATGTACCCTTTAGTGTGGTAACCCATCTAAAGAGAGCAGTCAAGATGAATACTAGCTGAAACTTAGCACTACTGGGAGGCAGCCCGTATTTTCGTTTTGCATTCCAAGTCAAATCATCAGTATCTTATCAGTTCCTTATCGTGCCATAAGTTTAAAAGCCTAAAATCATACTATTCTGACCTTTACGAACCGTAAGGCCCATTAGGGCTACGCCTCGTAAGCGCTACAAGCGGCAACTATAAGTGCCACCAAACCGCCATTTACACTTACACTCTCACTTTTTCACTATAAATCAAATCACGTCTGGAACTCATTCCGAAGTGATTTTTGTACCATTATGAGTTTGTGATCGATTTCCTACATTCAGATTACGCTTACAAGATACACATTTCGAGAATTATAATCTTTATTAAACTTGATTATTTGCTTGCAAATATTGAGATTTGTAGTTGAATTCCGAGTGTAGTTCTTGTTTAGAGCTAAATATACGTGCCTTTAGGTGCTATTAGAACCAAATCTGGGGTCGTAACATGTGATTTGCATAGTTTGGCATATTTGAATGCTTACGACCTGTGCACCCTATGAATGTATACGAGTCGTAAGCCCTTTAATAAAAAATTTCACCCCAAAACTCTCAGTATCTTGTTTATTGTCCTAGAAATGAATATAATGATCTATTATCACTTAGTTTGACCTCATATGTTGAAATCTTGTGTAGATGGCATCTTCATCACGCACAAGACCTAGCAGACAATGCAAGAGACTCCATGATTCACATGATTCTGATACACCGTCTTATCATTCATCGAACTTCAAACGTACACCGTCACCTCAGGTATATCATGATCCTATCCATCATGAGAGCATTCACGTTCAGCCTTTGGAGGTTATCATTCCTTTAAGACCTCCTGGCCATGCTGAGGCAGGGGCATATGAGGAGGGGCAGCCAGACCAGCCTTTTGATCGAATTATGAGTCGCTAACCCCCATAGGTGGTTGCAGTTTGCCCTTGACAGCCACGAGTATAGTTTCTTGCATAGGTTAGTTGCCTAGGATTTCATCCCTATTAGGACTATCCATAGGGGTTTAGTTGATCAGTTGGAGATTCGCCATAGGGTGATAGACACATTCACACCTAGGTGGTTGAGGTTGTTAGGTTGTAGGAGACAGGCCTACAAAGACTTATGTTACAAGTTTTATGCCACCTTCCCATTCCAGAGTAGGTATGTGGGTATAGACGTGGATGATACAGAGATGTTCAGTTTAGGAGGCCAGCAGGTGAGGTTGACTATGAGGTAGTGGGATTTGTAGATGTTAGACCCTCCCCTTGACCTTCTTGTTTTGGTTCAGGGCATGCTGCTAAGTATCGTCGAGTTAGAGGACCTAGGGGTGGTTTTGCTGGTGGTCATGCTAGTGGTCATGCTGGAGGTGTTGCTTAGAGAGAGGCTGGTGGTGTTGATGTTGGTGATGATGCTGGAGGTGCTGGTGCCGTTGAGGGAGGTTTTATGGGTTTTATGTAGAGATTGGAGACTGCTATGAGTTGGGTGATGCATTTAATTCAGAGGTTAGTTTAGAGGACAGAGACAGATATAGATCCGATATGTCAGATCTACCCATCCCCGCCTCATCGGTAGTTCATATATGGTTGTTTACTATCTCACCCAGACACTATGTTAGGTTTATTTTGTGGTTGTTCCAAACATTATAACACTCTTTTGTATGTATTTATTTGGTACCTAGCCTATTGGGTTAGTACACTTTTATGTATATTATGGTTTCTATGCTACATTTTATATTATACCATACATATATGTATGACATTTTGCTTGATATATCTTGTGACTGATATTTATGATTTGATGATGATTGATATGTAGTAGCAGTTCTTTTTATAGAATGCAAACAGGTTCGTACTAGAAGAGCAACATGAGGAAGCTTCTTGGATTGATTACATCTTGATGCATGCTGCTTGTCTAGGAAAGTTCACAATTCCTATATCTTATTTATTTCAATTTGAAGATTGGTGACAATGTCCATCTGAAGTGTGGGGATAGGGGAATGGTTACATGCTTAAAATTATTGAAAATTTTAAATTCTTCCTATATTTTCAGAAAAATCATGCAATTGTAAATTATAACCATTAGAATGTTTAAGATATGCGATGCTTGAGCCTATGAATTGAAATTTTAACTTCGATTTGTAAGTTTTATGATAGATTTTTTTTCAAAAAATAAGTCAGTTTTTGAAAAGAAATATAAAAGGATGCTTGATTATTTTAAGAAGCCTATTAGTCAAATTCTTAGTTCATATCGGCAATCTTACAATCCTTTCATTTAGGTGAGTGTTAAGCCTCTGTTTATATTTTTCGTTTGTTAAAGAGATACTAATATACTTTTCATTGAAGAACTTGTGCATGTTATGCAACTTGCTAGTTGATAGAATAATTAATGTATAGATGTGATTAAGGTAAAAGTAGGATATTTTATGAGCCCTTGTTTACCCTTTTTATTTCATATACCTTGATATTTTCCCTTAGACGCCATGTTAAGCCTTAGACCTTTTCATTTGTTTACGCTATGGTTATAGTCAATATTACCCTTTGTTAGCTTATTCATTTTATTACCCTTTGAAGTATGATTCAACGAAGAATTATGAAGAGATGACAGTCAGAAGAAAAAGCAAAAAAAAGAAAGGGATAAAGAAAGAAATAAGTGTGGGGATCAAAGATCCTAAAGAAAATATGAAGAAAGATCCAAGGCCTCTAAAGAATGATAGAAAAGAAAAGTTGAAGATTGTCGGAAATGATGAAAAGAAGCTGAATTGTAGCTGCTTACCCTATTTGCTTAACCCACTTCGTTTGCTCATTTACTACCTTTACCTAAAGCCAAATACCCATATAAAGTCCTTAAGATCTGTTAGTCTTATTTGTTGATACACGTAGTTGGTTTCTATACAAGCCTATGATAATGATAGTTATTTTTAGGTGATGAGTTTAGTAGTTTATCTAGCACATTATATATGCTAGGTTTTGTCAGAAATTAGCCGAGAGGAATGAAATTGTGAGGGGTATGAACTATGGAATTGTTCTATAAGGTGCGCATGATGAATTCGGGTAAGTTCTTTGTTTTATAATATTGAACTTAAATGACTTGTTTAGGTGTATAGGCATTGCCTATTGGAGATGAATATGATCGGGTGGTTCCGCTAGTGGCACGATGATTTTCAAGTGGTCTGCTAGTAAACCAAATTTACCGTTAAAATGACTTGTTTAGGATGTCAATCTCTTACCTTTGTAAGTCTTGGGAGCAGATTTTGATGGTTAGGTCAGAAATAACATGGTCTTGAAAATTTAAAGTTGGGTTGATTGTCATGTTTGTTTTAAAAAAAAGGAATGTATTGTTTAGGGACAAACATTGTTTAAGTGTGGGGATATTTGATGTAGTTGTAGCCTACATAGTATTTTTAGTGTTAAAATACCCAATCTTAATGGGTAATTATAGCAAATTTGGTAAGAATAGGTATGAGTTAGCGTTTTGTTGAGTTCTGCTGGTAAATACAGAAAAGAGAGTGTTTTGGACGTAAACGGACATAATTGGAACAACAGGTGAAAAGCAGAAGAAGACTGATACAGAGAATAGTTGGTTATGACTTGTACCCGACCCATGAATTACGAATCGTACGCGCCGCCAAGTGATTAAAGTATTAGATCTGCATGGGAAAGTGGGCTAGAGTTGATTTCAGTTAGTTACAAGCCGTGGGCCTAGCCCATGTGTACGGTCCGTAAACATGTTAAAACTAGGGTTTGGTTTGAGATATAAGATATAAACGTTGGAAACCCTAAAGAGGCAGGATTTTGAAGAACTTGCGAAAAGGGGCTGTGAAGAAGAAGGGAAATGAAATCAGAAAAGAAAAGAGGGTGAGACCGAAGATTGAAGACACGGGGAAGCACTAGATTGATTCCATTGGTTACTATTTGTAGTTTCTAGTTTTTGAACTTTCTTTAATGACGATGAATTTGATGTTTATCTTGATTTTTTTTTATCATGTGTGGCTAAACTTAGTATAACTATCTAGATGAGATGATATGATGTTTTGTTTATGTTGATGATTGACTTCGTGCTTGTATGATTTTAGTAGTGTAGTATGATCAAGTGTTTATGATGCATGTGTGTGTATGTTGAGATTGGCTATGATGTTAATTGTGTGGTTATATTGATCTTTCTATGACGTAATGCATGTTTGACTTAATATTTACTATCTCTAGGGTATATTGACGTCCATTAGCCTATGGCTTGATACTTAGTCGGTAATATATAACTAATCAACATAGTTGGTTTGGCATATGTTCTGCTTACGGGAATGGTTCGGTTAAAAGAGTTTAGAAACTAATTGGTGTTTTCTAAATGCCTTACCTTGGTAGTAGTAATTTGCTCGGTTCATCAACTGCCTTGAGCACTAGGCTAGAAAAACTTAAATCTTTTCCTAATCATTTTCCTTCGATCCTTGCTCAAAACCAACTTGACACTCGATACACAATTTTTTCTTTCTAGGTTCCCTCTCTATGCTTTTGAAAAAATTAAGAAGAAAGGGAGGGAAGGATCTAGTTCTTTTCCATATTAGGGTTTGAATAAATTTAAATTAATGCCCTTGTGGGCTTACAAGGCTTATTCACATTATGGGACTTTACTCCATAATTTGTTTTTCTCATTTTAATACATTTTTCTTATAAAAAATGGGTATTACACCACAACAACCATTTCCAATGTTAGATTCCATTTGTTAGATGCATTTCATATGAGATCCATGACTACTGTGGGCAAACTACGTGTTCTTTCTCCTTCCCCGACCTCTGATCAATAACAACACATTCCAATCCTTTGTTAAATTGTTTTCGTTAAATGGTGTAACTGGTATGTTTTTAAAAGTATGGATCAACGACGGCGGTTATTGCGAGGGGGGGGGGGTTACTGCTTATCTTGGGTTGATTGTATAATTTATGTAGGATATGGATGATCAAACAATGAGAGCCTAGTTCATATGTTATGTTTCTACTATTATAGGTATTTGAAATTAGTTATTGAATTATAGCATTTGTTGTTCTTGAACCGGTTTGGATCACATATCATCTTGAGGTTTTTATGAAAAGTAGTTTTTTCTTGGTTACACGATTTTCTTTTTCTTAATCATAGGTTACCTAGTAATTGGAAGAATTTTTACTGAGCCTTTGACAATGAAGACATAACCGATTGATTCCACCATATCCGAATGTTTTGGGCTGGTGAATATTGTGCCTAAGTCTTGATTGAGGCATCTCATTGATTTATCCAGCTTTTTGAGAGGATCGGCGGTTGCCAACATGCTCGTTGCCAGTGAACCGCCATATGACAAAGACAGTTTATATGAATTCGAGTCGAGGTCTATTTGCTTGGACAAAATGGTCTAGAAAATGATCGTTTCCATTAACCACTTATTTAATATAATTTCTAAAACTTCAGATTTTAATTAAAACCAAATGGAAATTAGTTTCTTATTTTTGTTTTTTAATAAAATGTCATAAAAAGTCCTTTGGAATAAAAAGATCAAATTGCTCTCTCATGAAAGCCATGTGGCCTGAGTTAACACAAAAAAACTAAGGTTGTTAGTCTAAAGGATGAAACATGTTGTAAAAATGAATCATAAAAGATGGTAGTGTGATTTTTAGATGTTAAGACTGAAACCTCCAAGTTGATACAAACTTAGAGAACGTTTTCTATAGTTTTGTCATTTTATTTCTTTTTGTTCTTATTTTTATATAACTTTATGTTTTAAGAATTACAACAAACTAAAATCCGATATGCTACTTATATATTAACATTACCATAAAATATTCGATAAATCTAGAATATGTAAATTTTGATAATTTAAATCTCTATAGATAAATTCATAGCACTACTAAATAATTATATATAAGATTTTAAGTTCTTAGCTACAGCTACAGTAACATGTCTTTATGTGGTTTTATCTTTCATTTACTACTTAATTTTTAACTCTTATACTTTTCATATTTAACAAATTTGTTACATAATATTTTTCATATTTACTCAACACTATTGCACTTTAAAGTTTGGTCCCCTTGTACGTTTCATCTTTATAATTTCTTTTTTGTTTTACATCTAAATTTTGCATGTTAACACATTGTATTGGGCTTACAAAACAGGTCGTATTGTTACCTTATGTCTATAACACACTTGTATGTTGTATGTACTAAGAAAAATAAATGAAGGAGTCTAACCTTCAAGTTTAATTATTTTTTAACGAATATAAAATTACACAGTGTACCTAAATTTTAGTACAAATATAAATAATATCGGCCGGTGTGGTTCAACATTTTTACGTCTATTTTTCGTTTGGTTTAATAATCCCATGATAATGCGTGAGTCCTAAATTTTAGTACAAATATATATAATATAATCAACATATTTATATAGGGAAAGGGTAAAATGAAAACCACATTAAGTTGTGAGAACCATGAGAACTAAGTCTTACAAAAGTTTTTTTTCAAATTTTTTTCTCAAAAATCTTTGAAAAAATATCACTTGTTAGAGCAAAAAAATGTCACATGCTAAAATTTACATCGCATGTAAAAACAATTATCGCCATAAAGATAATTTACATCAAGCGTAACTATCGACATGACAAAATTTTACTTTTTTTACAAATGTGTTTATAACATTTTTATTTATATTTATGCAAAAATGATGGCCAACTTACGTGGGAAGTAGAAATTCTCAACGACTATGATTAGTTAACTACGGTACGTGTCAACATTCTAGAGACTGCCAAACCGCGTCCTATTTTGTAATTTCTGCACAGATACAAGGGTAATTATAAAGCTACCTAAATTCCATCAAACTGTAGGGTGCACGTGACTTCTTTAACCTCTAGGAATAGACCCATCACGTGTCAACCTCATTTATATTTTACTTTCATCTTATCTTTTCGTGTCCAATTAGATTTTTTATTAGTTCATGTGTTATGAACGGTGATGTAAAAATCGCAATTAGACGACAATTAATCGCTAGTAGGTTAATAGTTATGTAATTTTTCGTTAATCAGTCCATTAATCGTTAATTGGACCTAATCGGACCTAATTGGTCGGACAAAAATCGGCGATTCCGGCAAAAAAACCTGTATATTTCGGGTAAAATCTCTAAATTCCGGCCAGTTTTCAACCAAACCATGTGAATTCCAACAATTAATTTTGTATATATAAAAATGAGTTGCATAAGAGTTAAAACCTAGCTAATTAAAATATTTATCTATAAAATGTGTATATGTATACATAAAACTGAAAATTACTTATAAAAAACCCGATCCGATTAATCCCGAGTAGTCGCTAGTCCCCACCTCACCGGCCGAATAGTGACTAATGAGTTCTCCAACCTTGGTTATGAGCTCCAAATCGGTTGCAGACTGTCATCTTAGGGGGGGGCATCCGTGTGATACACACTCATCACGCTAGTGATGGTGTGACAAACAGTCGTAAACATGGTGCATCATGTGATGAAGGTGTTGGCTGTGATGTGTGTGGGTTTGACTTTGATGTTGATAAATGAATGAGGTGTTAAGTTGTAAATGAGTGTGATATTTATTTTGGAATATAATGAGTGTTGCAAGTATGATGAGTGAAATGTATTAGGTGTCAAATGGTGATTGACTGTGGTAGAATTTTTGTGTGATGTTAGTGATGGGTTCCCTTTCCCCCTTGGCAAGGCATGGAGCATCAGGGGAGGCAGGGCAAAGGCTTAGGCGGATTTGCGGGCAAAAGGTGAGTTTGCTAAGTTTCTTTTTAATTAATATATAACATATCATTTAAAGTCACCTTAACTCAAGAATATGTTTCACATAAGCCCACAACACACCTTATGGTGTGAAGGGTGAAAAAATACATGCTTACATTGCGAGACTTATTTTTCTTCATATAAAGCCTCAATGGAGCCCCCAATAAAACATAGTTTTAGTTCAGGTTTCATTTTTTCGTTTGAATATTGTTTTCTCCCTGAATGAATTTAAAGTTGGTAGGACAAATCGAAAATCGATTTTCTAATTTAGTTCGATTTCGGTTCCAAACCATAAACTCGATTTTTTACATGAATGTTTATTGGTTTAGATTTGGGGTTCTCACCTTCTCGGTTAGGATCAGATAAGAACAAACTATCGAGTTTTTTATTATCTCGGGTTTGGTTTTCTGAGTTTGAATATCTTTTCTCTTGAGATCTAAAACCAGACCGAACTCACACCTTACACAACAAATCGAAAATCGAATTATAGTTCGGTTCAGTTTTAGTTTCGAACCGGAAACACAAATTATAACAACATAAGGATTCTCATAAGCTTGGACTTGGAGTTATCGCCTTCGTAATCTAGCCTGTTATGTTTTGTAACAGGCTATGTTTAATTTCTTACACATATTAGAAAATCCATAGCCTAATGTTGGCATTCCTCGGGTATTTTTTGGGTAATTATCAGTCGGTTTCAGGTATAAATATTAGTTTTTTAATACCTATTTGGCTTTTCAAGTGTATATTTTTGACAAAATTACAAAACAGAAACATGTTCTTTAGGTTTGTATCAAATTGCAAGTTTCGTCCTCTTTGTTTAAAAATCACGTTGTTCATCCCTTCTGTTTTATTTTTGTAACAGGAGTCGTCATTTTAGTTTAAACTCTGTTTGTTTTTAAAGTTAGATCAAGGCATATGACTTTCATGTGAGGGCCATTTGTACTTTAATAAAAAGTAAACAATAACAAATTAAAATGTGGGACCCTTCTTTTCCACCCAACACTCTGTGCTTGTCAACTTTCTACACAACTTACATGTAAGGCCCCAAACCTGGGAGACCTCATAGTTGGTTTCACGCATTAAAACCTAGTTCTTAAACTAATAAAAGTCATATACAAGCAATGACAAAACATCAATTAGGACTCATCCATTACGTAATCTTATAATCCAAACATAAAAACATTTTTCATAAATTCATAAACTTCATTGGTTAGGATGCTAGATATCGGGGTAGGGTAACCTTCAGTCTATGGTAATCCAACTTCCTATCATCCATTCATACTTTCTTAATGATGTAGCCGTAGGATACATAGTATTCTCATGTTAAAATAACCCAATATTAAGAGGAAATTGTACCAAATCTTATAAGAATAAGTATGAATAAACGTTTTGTTGAGATTTGTATGTAAATACAGAAAAGAGAGTGTTTTTGACATAAAAGGGTATAATTGGAACAACAAGTGAAAAGCAGAAGAGTGATACAGAGAACCAGTTGGTTACGACCCGTACTCGACCCATGATTTACGAATCGTATGTGCCGCCCAGTGATTAAAATACCTGATCTGCAAGGGAAAGTAGGCCAGAGTTGATTTCTGTTAGTTACGAGCCGTGGGCCTAGTCCATGTGTACGACCCGTAAACAAGTTAAAAACTAGGGTTTGGTTCGTGATATAAAATATAGACAATTGGAAACCCTAAGGAGGCAGAATTTCGAAGAATTTATGAAAAAGGGGTTATGAAGAACAAAAGCAAAATCGGAAGAGAAAAAAAAGGATGAGACTGACGATTAAAGACATGAGGAAGCACTAGATTGTTTCCACGAGTTACTAAATATAGTTTTTTGTCTTTGAACTTTCTATAATGATGCTGAATTTGATGTTTATGTTGAATTTGTTTATCATGTTTGACTAAACTTAGTATAACTATCCAGATGAGATGATATGATGTTTTGTTTACGATTGATTTTCCGATTTTGTGATTTTAGTAGTGTAGTATGGTCAAGTTTTTATGAGGCATATGTGTGTATGTTGAGATTGGCTATGATGTTAGCTATGTGGTAATATTGATCTTTCTATGAGGTTATGCATGTTTGATTCAGTATTTACTATCTCTAGGGTATATTGATGTCCATTAGCTTAGGGCTTAATACATAATCGGTAATAGATAACTAATAATCATAGTTGATTTGACATATGTGTTGCTTACAGGAAGGTTTCGATTGAAAGATCTAGAAACTAATTAGGGTTTTCTAAACACCTTACCTTGGTAGTAGTAATTCGCTCGGTTTGTTAACTGCCTTGAGCACTAGGCTAGAAACCTTAAATCATAAGAATTCATACTATCACTAGCTTTATTGAACTAGGTCTAAAGGTGTGTCTATAGCTTAACCCTATTTTGATAAATTAACCTTAGTTGGCTCTAATCTATTTTAGCACTTCATACGCCATTGGTAAGTTGAGTCTTGGAATGGTTTAGCAAGATCGTTCTTCACCAATCTAAGAAGTTGTCGTTGATTCGAGTCTAGGTTGGTTATATATTCTCAACTCTTAGTAGTAATTCTGAGTAATTTTGGTTATTAAATCTTAAGCATTTATTTCTATAGTTCAAGGATTGCATATTAAGTAATAGGTTTAGTACTAATAGAATCATAGTGTCCACATATTGATACTTAGGTACTTACCTAGGCTATAATATATACTGCTAGGTATGCTTGCCTAGAACGTGTGTAGTTAGCATTTAGTGTTTTTATCCTTAAAACTCGACTATGTTCTCTGTCAATTTATTTGTTACTATCTAAACACGTCAAGTTTTTGGCGTTGTTTTCCGGACACAATACTAGTTTTTAATGAGTAGTCATTGGTTTGCTTTCTTTGCTATTTTCTTTCTAAATGTTTTCAAGAAATTATTTTTTATGTGTACAACACGATCTAGTAGAGTAATAGAACTACTTTCTGCACCCGAGAGATCGTTGCCAAAGAACCCTGAGAATAAGAATGACAAGGTTGCGCTATAGAGATTCAGATAGAGCCAAAACACAAAGGAGTGGAGGAACTCGAAACATTAGCTATCATGGGAGAACCAGACATGAAACTCTCGATTTCACATCATATTCGACCTTCCACCACTATTCCATCTAGTATCACTCGTCCTGCTACTAATGCAGGGACATTCATAATCCCACCACAAATCATACATCTTATTCATACAAGCTGCCAATTTTCTGGACTAGAGGATGAGGATCCAAATGCACACATCAATATGTTCTTGCAATGTTGGATACATTCGAGATTCATGGTGTTTCATCCAATGCAATCAAATTATGCCTATTTCCATTTTTTACTTGTAAGGAAAGCTCGAAGCTGGCATCTAGCCCAAGAGGGTGGTTCCATAACTACGTGGGATATCTTAGTTGATAAATTTTTAAAGAAAAATTTTCTAGCTTCTGAGATCAACAAGTTGAGAAACAAAATCCTTACTTTTCATCAACAAGATGGGGAGTTATTCACTGAAGTGTGGGACTGATATCAAGAAATCATACGAAATTGTCCCATCATGGAGTGGAGTCATGGTTAGTCTGTCAAACTTTCTATGAGGTCTATTTTTAAGAATCTATTGCTAAAGGAGTCTTTGTAGACTTAACACCAACAACTGCTTTCTCACTAATGGATAAGTTAGCTTCCAATGACTTCAGACCCTCTACAACTTCCAATTCTGGAAATAAGGCGAGACTATATCATGTTGAGGATGACATTATCTTACAGGTAAAGATTGATGCATAACAGTGTAGATGGCGAAATTGATTGAGAAGAAGCAGGAGATGCAGATGAGAAGTGCACGACATGTGGATGAGAGCACATACAATTAAGGAAGAAGTATCTTATATCAACAACCAAGGGGGACTTCAAAACAGTCCATAGAGTCGAACATATACCTCTTCTTGGAAGAGCTATCTCAACTTTAGTTGGAAGAATTCTTCAAATTTGCTCCACCAAGATTTACTCAAAGAGATGCAGCGGATGACCAAAAGCCTGATCTAGAAGAAATACATTGAAGCTACCAATGTTCGGATGAACTACACTAAGGAATAATTGCGGCTACAAAAAGCCTCATTATAGAACATTGAGAAAGCATTGGGGAGAATGGTCCAGCATATGAAAGTAAGGAAACCAGGGGGTTGCCTTCAAATACTGAAGATAAACCTAATGCTCAAGTCAAATCCATTACCATCCGTAGTGGCATTTCTACACAATATCTGGTTCCTAAATCCTTTACACCTAAAAAACCCGCTGAGCCAGAGGTTGAGGAAGTAGTGAAAGAGGCACCTGCTAAAAAGGCTTAACCTACAAGGCCTGAAGACCAACAAAAAATTCCTTGCCCTGTTTGTTTAAAAAAATGTGAGGATGGAAGAAAAATACATCAAATTCCTTGAACTATTCAAGTCTCTTCACATCAATATTTCATTCATCGAAGTCATAGCTCAAATGCCAAATTATACAATGTTCCTAAAAACCCTACTTGGAAATAAAAAGAAGAAGGATGAAGTCGAAAATGTTAGGTTGAGTGAAGAATGCTCAGCTGTACTTCAAAAGTAATTACTAGAGAAACAATCTGATCCTGGAAGTTTCACACTTCCTTGTGAAATTGGACAATTAGCTGCAAGTGATGCACTAGCCGTTCTTAGCGTGAGTATTAATTTGAGGCCATATTCAATTTTCGGCAGGTTAGGTTTAGGTGAGTTTCACCTACTCGCATGAGTTTGCAGTTAGCTAACTGTCGCAGCCCTCGACCCCTACCCCGGGAGGGGAGACGCAAGAACCGCAGACAGGTGGTACCGGTGGTTATTAATTTGGTAACGGAAATGAGACATCATGATCGTAATTAGGAAACATTATCAGAGTTTCAAAACACCAAACTTTTATAATAAACAAATGGGATATTACAATACATTTATAGGGATAACCCTAATTTATGAAAAACATAAACTCCTTTTTATTTAGGTAACTTTCATATCCACTTTTCTAAGCCTTCAGTGCTCTCTAGCTGGCTTCTATTAGCTTCACATTAAGTTACCTAAAACGCATTTTAAAAACATTTTATCAGCAAGAAATACTGGCGAGTGCATCCCAGTTTAATCAAAACAAGTTTTTATAGCTTTATAGTATTGAGAGCGTCAGCGATTACAATGTTTATATCTACACAATTACTCATTCAGTACTGTCAACACCTGACTTGTGGTCATGTTACTCATTGGCTAACTCGTCGTCCAATAGTAACGAATTTAAAGTAATGTATACAAAACCCCAACATACCGGCAGCAATTGTAGAATACATATACTCAATCACTGTTAAGCATAATTAAAACATTAGAGGTTTTGGTAAAACAGTTTGACTCACAAAAAGATTTATAAAAGAGAATGCACTCACCTTGAAAACTTAGCTATTCCTACGGCCTTTCTCATGACAATTCCTAATTACTTCCTAGGATTTCTATTAAAACATACAATGTACACGTGTTAGTAATTTAACCCTAGTCACTTTAGCCATACAACGAGGCAGAGCTTCGCGATTTAGGGGTTCAGGGGGGTGTTGATCAGAGAAACGGGGATAGAGAGAGTATACGATCGAGTTTTCAGATCGATTTTGAGCATTGGACTTCGTCCCAGACCGCTCCTAATATACCCGAAATTGGCATCTCTGGTGCGTCGCGCGAGACTCCGGGTTCCCTCTCGCGTGGCGCCTGAGACACCTAGCTAGGGCTAGGTCAGCCTTCTCACAAGTGTAGGGTTGCCATATGGCGCGAAACGGGGACACGTCACTTGGACACCTCCCGCGTGTCGCAACAGAGATAGTGGTATCTGGCGCGTGGCGCTTAGGCTTCCCAGGTGAGCCCGTCTCGTTTTACATGCTGTGTCTCGTTGTGTGTGTTCGGTTCGTCGTTTACAACTCGTTTGGAGGTGTTTTGAAGAGTTGTTACATCCTCCCCACCTTGTTTTAAATCTCGTCCTCGAGATTCACTAGAATAGGTGTGGATATTTCCTTTGCATTTTTGATTCTAGCTCCCATGTGTATTCTGGTCCTCACTTTGAATCCCATTTTACTTTGACCAGAACTAATCTTTTGCGTTTGAGATTCTTGATCTTTCTATCTTCAATCTGAATAGGTTTCTCCTCAAACTTAAGCTTTTCGTTTACCTCTATATCTTGAAGATGTATCATCAATGATTCATCTGCTAAGCATTTCTTAAGGTCCATTGCTTTTTGGAAACTTGTCCAAAAATGCGAAGTAAAACGGCTGTCTCTGTCGGACACAATAGCTAAAGGAATTCCATGTAATGAAACTATTTCATTTACATATAACTTGGCTAACTGTTCCATGCTGAAAGTTTCCTTCACTGGTAAGAAATGGGCATATTTGGTTAATCTGTCTACAATCACCAGATTGTATCATTACCTTTTTGTGTCATGGGTAGTTTGGTAACAAAGTCCATTGTTATCAATTTACATTTCCAATTGTTGCAATAATCCTGAAGGTTTCTGATGTTTAGCTTTACCTGAGAACAGGTCAGACATTTGGCAACGTAACTTGCTACATCCTTTTTCATTCCTATCCACCAGAAATTCTTTCTTAAGTCTTGATACATCTTATCACTTCTAGGATGCATTGTATACTTAGTCTTATGGGCTTCCTCTAAAATTCGATTTTGTAGATCCCCTTGGATAGGAATCCAAATCTTTTTCTTATGGAATCTCCAAATTCCATTTGTTCCTTCTTCTAATTCTTTAATCATTCCTTTTAATCCTTCAGCATTGTCCTTGATTGTTGTTTCCTGTATCTGTTTAATTTTCTCATTTAAATCTATCTGCAGGTTTAGTCTAAGAGATCGTACTATTTTCGGTTTTTCATGATATTTTCGACTTAAAGCATCAGCTACTACGTTAGCTTTTCCTGCATGATACTGGATATCACAATCATAATCACTAAGGATTTCCATCCATCGTCTCTGCCTCATGTTTAATTCCTTTTGTCTAAAGACATATCTTAAACTTTTATGATTGTGAATATAACGAACTTACTACCGTAAAGATAGTGTCTCCAAATCTTAAGGGCAAAAATTATTGCTCCTAACTCTAGTCATGGGTTGAATAATTCTCTTCATGCTTCTTAAGTTGTCTAGAGGCATAAGCAATTAACTTTTTACCTTGCATTAGCACACATCCATATCCCAACTTAGACGCATCACAATAAACTACGAAGTTTTCTGTTCCTTCTGGCAAAGCGAGTATTGGTGCGTTGGTTAACTTTTGCTTCAAAATCGTGAATGGTTCTTCTTGCTTTAGTCCCCATTCAAACTTAAATGATTTGCAAGTTAGCTTGGACAACGGAATGGCTATTCTAGAAAAATCTTGAATAAAACGTCTATAATATCCTGCCAATCCAAGAAAACTTCTTATTTCCGCTGGTGTTTCTGGGACCTTCAATTTGGTAATTGCTTCGATCTTTTTGGGATCCACATGAATTCCTTCATGGTTTACCAGATGTCCAAGGAATTGTACTTCTTGCAACCAAAATTCACATTTTGAGAATTTCGCATAAAGCTTTTCCTTTCTTAGCAATGTCAGGAATGTATGAAAATGCTCTGCATGATCTTCCTTACTCTTAGAGTAAATTAGAATATCATATATAAAGATAATTTTGAATTTATCCAGGTATGGTTTACATATCCTATTCATAAATGCAGCTGGGGCATTGGTTAAACTAAATGGCATGACTTTAAATTCATAATGACCGTACCTTGTTCTGAAAGCAATTTTAGGAATGTCCTCTTCCTGTACTTTCAACTGATGATATCCTGAGCATAAGTCGATCTTAGAAAAGAATCGGGCTCCTTGGAGTTGATCAAACAAATCATCGATTCTCGGTAACGGGTACCGATTTTTTACTATCACTTTATTCAATTCTCGGTAATCAATGCACATACGCATTGATCCCTCTTTCTTCTTGACAAATAACACCGGTGCCCCCCATGGGGATGAGCTAGGTTGTATGAAACCTTTTTCTAATAGATCGTCCAGCTGTTTCTTATATTCCTGCATCTCCGTCGGTGATAGGCGATATGGTGTTTTGGCAATCGGTGCCATTCCTGGTATTAGATGAATTCAAATTCAACCTCTCGATCGGGAGGCAATCCAGGCAACTCTTCTGGAAAGACATCAGAGAAATTAGATATTACAGGAATATCTTTTAATTCTTTTCCTTTAGTGTTACTATTTATGGAAATCATATACACTATTCCTCCTTTCCGTATATAGCTTGCAGCTTTCATTACCGAGATGAGTTTTGCTGACCTTGTCGATTTGTCTCCCTTAACTGTGATCCTTTCGCCAGATGGCGCATTCACTTCTACAGACTTTTGATCACATAATATTCGGGCCTGATTGGCTACCAACCAATCCATTCCTAACACGATATCGAATCCGGCTAGATCCATTGGAAAAAGGTTAGCAGTAAAGTTATGACGTAAAAGTTCTATCTTAGCTCCCTGCAGGATTTTGCTTATTTTGATAGAAGTTCCATTTCCCCTCTCCACCAGTTAGTCTTGGTGAAGTTTAGTTAATGGTTGATTAAGAATGTTGTAGAAAGAAGTATTTATGAAACTTTGGTTTGCACCAGAGTCAAATAATACTTTAGCATAAACTCACTAACGAAAAACGTACCGGCAATACATCAGGAATCATCTTGGCTTCCTCGGCGGTCAGCACGAAGGCTCTGGCATTCTTCTTGGGTCCTTCTGTTGTCTTTGCTTTGTTGGTTGTTGCTAGAGTTAGTTTCGGATAGTTCGGTTTAATATGGCGAGCTTCTCCACAATTAAAGCATAACCCATTGCTAGCTTTCTTCCTATAGTTTTCTTCCTTATGTCCCGTCATCTTGCAGAAGTTGCAGTATACGGAGCACCTTCATGAGTGCTTCCTTTTGCAGTATTTGCAATTGGGTGAAGAGGAAGAACATGTTCCTTTTCCACGATAGGAATTACCGTAACGTAGTTCCTGGGTGATCTTTGAGCTAGGTTCTTTTTCTAGTTTTCCTCTTGTGTATGTACCAACCCATCAGTCAAGGTGTTGGCCAGTTCTACTGCTTCTTCTATGGTTTGTGGTCTAGCTGCCTTGACTACATGTCTAATCTCACTGATTAATCCCCAGATGTAACAGGAGATTAATACTGGTTCTGGTGAAGCCAAGGTTGGTACAATCCTTGTATATTCAAAGAATGTGGTGGTAAATTATGTGCAATCTACTCTGATCATTCTATGATTTAGGATTTTATTAGCAATCTGTTCCTTTTCATTAGGAGGACATAATTTCATTTCAACTATCTCCTTAAAGCTGTTCCATTCCATACTGTAAACCTTGTCACTTCCTTTAGACTGAAGAATGGTATTCCACCACTCTAAAGCTGCATCTTTAAAAAGATTAGAAGCATACATGACCTTATCTTCATTTGCACATTTACTTATCTTTAAGACTGCTTCTGCCTTTTCTATCCAGCGCAAGGCTGAATAGCTCCTTCATTGCCTGAGAATTCCATCGGTTTTCATGATAAGAATTCTTTATAAGAACAACCATATGAGATGATCCTTCTTCTTTTTGGAATTGGAGCTTGGATTAACAATTCGTGATTTCCATTCACGCTGCGATTTGATTCAGTATATGTTTATTCCCGTTTCTAGAATCATCGTTTTCTGCCTTTTTAATAGTATCGATAATATAGGGCATAGAATCTATGATTCCTTGGGGCACTATGTGTTCGATAGCATTTTTATTCATTTGATTCTCGTTATTATCGTTATTCTGGATTTCCTGATTTCATTCGTCTGACATCTGAATTGTAAACATTTATCAGATATTAACATCACATAATAATTTAAATAATAATCACCCAAACACAGTGAACCAAAATCGTCGAGCATTGCGACTTTTACTCTTCTCATATATATGCATCGATTACAAACATAGCTGGGATTCAAACAGTAGTAACTATGCATCGATATATAAATATATAGGTGATATATATTATTTTATATCTATTTTAGTTGATATATATATATATATATATATATGTTTTTTTCAAAGTAATAACACACACACACACACACACACACACACACACACATATATATATATATATATATATATATATATATATATATATATATATATATATATATATATATATATATATATAGTAGGTGAATATTTCTTAAAACTGCATCTCCTGCTCGTCATATTTCCAGACGAGAGTCTCCCCGTTTTGGCGAATTCGGTTTTCTTCGTCCACCAACTCTTCACCATACTGGTGGAGTTCCTCCACATGATCCCTAGGTAGTATTGGGGCTGGCACTGGTTCAGGGTAAGGTGGAACTGGTTCTTCGTAGGGAAATGGGTTTTCTAGTAGGTTCTGACTTGCCCAGTGTTAGCCCACCACTGATCTAAAGGGTTTGCTGCTTGAATCCTAGGTATCTCATTGGGATTAAAGGCTATAATTGGAAATTGGTTTCCCTGATTCTATTATAGGTTCATGGGTTGGTCAGGAAATAAAGGAAGTAACAGTGGTTCTGGATTTGCTACTTGGTTGAAATTAGGTTCTCCTCCTATATTTCCAAACATATGAAAATTAGCAAATTGTCTATCCAATTGTTCTTCCCATAAAAGGTCTAGCTTTTGGGTTTTGGGTATTTCTAATTGCTATGGCTTGCTGTTGGGCGTGTCTCATTCTTTTACTCCTTTCTCCTTTGGCTCTACTAAACCAACCTCTCTTTTTAGGAGGAAAAGGTTCCTCCGATTTGTCTTTGAAAACAAAGATATCTTCAAAATTGACGGTTGGCCGGGATGTTCCTTCATCCATGAGAGAATGAGGTAGATGACAATAAGCGTCAGAAGTACGCTGGTCACTCATACTGTAAACTAAAGAAGTTATTTAAAATAACTCAGAATAATAATAGATATATTCACACAGAGTAACATAGAAGTCGCGGGTATTTCCAAACATAATTGGTTAGAATTTAGGTATTTTAAAAGAACACCTAAATGGCTTAAACTAGTGGCTCTGATACCACCTTCTGTCGCAGCCCCCGACCCCTACCTCAGGAGCGGGAACCGCGAGAACCACAGACAGGTGGAATTGGACAAGTACTAGAGAAACAATCTGATCCTAGAAGTTTCACACTTCCTTGTGAAATTGGACAATTAGCTGCAAGTGATGCACTAACCGATCTTAGCGTAAGTATTAATTTGAGGCCATATTCAATTTTCGCCAGGTTAGGTTTAGGTGAGTTTCACCTACTCGCATGAGTTTGCAGTTAGCTGACTGTCGCAGCCCCCGACCCCTACCCGGGAGCGGGAGCCGCGAGAACCGCAGACAGGTGGTACCGGTGTTTATTAATTTGGCAGTGGAAATGAGACATCAGGATCGTAGTTAGGAAACATTATCAGAGTTTCAAAACCCCAAACTTTTATAATAAACAAATGGGATAAAGCCCATGTTTCAATTACAATGCATTTGTAGGGATAACCCTAATTTATGAAAAACATGAACTCCTTTTTATTTAGGTAACTTTCATAGCCACTTTTCTAAGCCTTCAGTGCTCTCTAGCTGGCTTCTATTAGCTTCATATTAAGTTACCTGAAACGCGTTTTAAAAACATTTTATCAGCAAGAAATATTGGCGAGTGCATCCCAGTTTAATCAAAACAAGTTTTATAAACTTTACAGTATTGAGAGCATCAGAGATTACAATGTTTATATCTACACAATTACTCATTCAGTACTGTCAACACCTGACTTGTGGTCATGTTACTCATTGGCTAACTCGTCGTCCAATAGTAACGGATTTAAAGTAATGTATACAAACCCCAACATACCGGCAGTAATTGTAGAATACATATAGTCAATCACTGTTAAGCATAACTAAAACATTAGAGGTTTTGGTAAAACAGTTTGACTCACAAAAATATTTATAAAAGAGAATGTACTCACCTTGAAAACTTAGCTATTCCTACGGCCTTTCTGGTGACAATTCCTAATTACTTCCTAGGATTTCTATTAAAACATACAATGTACACATGTTAGTAATTTAACCCTAGTCACTCTAGCCATACAACACGAGACAGAACCCCAACGAATCTTAGTCAAGCAGAGCCTTGATATGCGTCAGTGGGTCCTAAATCAATCCGGTAGGATGCCCATACAACACGAGACAGAACCCCAACGAACTTAGTCAGGCAGAGCCTTGACATGCGTTGGTGGGTCCTAAATCGGGTAGGGTAATGAATTAGTGATCGGGGGTTAAAATACTTACAACGAGGCAGAGCTTCGCGATTTAGGGGTTTAGGGGGTGTTGTTCAGAGAAACGGGGATAGAGAGAGTATAGATCGAGTTTTCAGATTGATTTTGAGCACTGGACTTCGTCCGAGACTGCTCCTAATATACCCGAAATTGGCATCTCCGGTGCGTCGCGCTAGACTCCTGGTTCCCTCTCGCGTAGCGCCTGAGACACCTAGCTAGGGCTAGGTCAGCCTTGTCACAAGTGTAGGGTTGCCACATGGCGCGAAACGGTGGCACGTTATCTCGACACCTCCCGCGCGCCGCGACAGAGACATGGCTCTCTGGCGCGTCGCGCCTGGGCTACCCAAGTGAGCCTGTCTTGTTTTGCATGTTGTGTCTCGCATTGTGTGTTCGTTTCGTCGTTTACGACTCGTTCATAGGTGTTTTGGAGAGTTGTTACAGCTGACATGTTAGTTAAGTATCCTCGAGGTATTGTGGAAAATTTGTTAGTTAAGGTAGGTAAATTTGTGTATTCCGCAGATTTCATTATCTTAGACATGGACGCTGATTCGAAGCTTCCAAAAATTCTTGGACGTCCATTCCTAGCAACTGCAGGAGTTCTTGTAGATGTATTCGAATGTAAGTTAACCCTTTGAGTTAATGAGGAGACAATAGTCTTTAACATTAAAAACTATTCAGATAACAGCCCAAAGCTTAAATAAGCATCTGCTTTATGATCAACACCATAACTGAGATCCCATCTGAAATGTCTTAGGAAGATGAATTTAAGGATGAGTTATGCCAGTTCCCTTACGAGTTTAATGATACAATCTCTGACCATAAGAAAGACATTGAGGAACTTGAATGGTTGATTTGTTGTAAGCCACCTAATCAAGATCAAACAATAATTACCTTCCTAGAGTAGGAAATAAACTTAGTTATCCTAACAGATAAGTGTGGGAATAATGAGCTTGTTGTTAGAAGTTGGAGTATCATTCCAATTGAAACTAAACTAGATATAAACGCTCCTGATGATACTTTAATTTTTGAGTTAAAAGTTGCAAAGTATGAAAGTTTAATTAAACTCTAAAAGGATTGGTTTAAGATGGAGGAGGAATGGAGTATAAAGGAAGTTGTTTGTTTCGAATTAGTAGTGCATGGTGACATGTACCTCATTTGAAGTGAAATAGTGCTGAGAAATGTTAAGGAGAAGCCACCTGATTGCATGCTAGGCATGTACCCTTTAGTGTGGTAACCCATCTAAAGAGAGCAGTCAAGATGAATACTAGCTGAAACTTAGCACTACTGGGAGGCAGCCCGTATTTTTCGTTTTGCATTTCAAGTCAAATCATCAGTATCTTATCAGTTCCTTATCGTGCCATAAGTTAAAAAGCCTAAAATCATACTATTCTGACTTTTACGAGCCGTAAGGCCCATTAGGGCTACGCCTCGTAAGCGCTACAAGCGGCAACTATAAGTGCCACCAAACCGCCATTTACACTTAGACTCTCACTTTTTCACTCTAAATCAAATCACGTCTGGAACTCATTCCGAAGTGATTTTTGTACCATTATGAGTTTGTGATCGATTTCCTACATTCAGATTACGCTTACAAGATACCCATTTCGAGAATTATAATCTTTATTAAACTTGATATTTTGCTTGCAAATATTGAGATTTGTAGTTGAATTCCGAGTGTAGTTCTTGTTTAGAGCTAAATATACGTGCCTTTAGGTGCTATTAGAACCAAATCTGGGGTCGTAACATGTGATTTGCATAGTTTGGCATATTTGAATGCTTACGACCCGTGCACCCTATGAATGTATACGAGTCGTAAGCCCTTAAATAAAACCCGTGCACCCTAGGTGGTTGAGGTTGTTAGGTTGTAGGAGACAGGCCTACAAAGACTTATGTTACAAGTTTTATGCCACCTTCTCATTCCAGAGTAGGTATGTGGGTATAGACGTGGATGATACAGAGATGTTCAGTTTAGGAGGCCAGCAGGTGAGGTTGACTATGAGGTAGTGGGCATTTGCTACAAGGTTATATACTCAGGTTGAGTGTGATCATGAGAGTTTGTTGTTGGATGGGTCTAGGAGAGAAGATGTTTCACAGAAGCAGTTGTAGGAGTGGTGGGTTACGGTAATGCCATTCTCTGTGGTTTAGAAATCCATTTATCTAGTTTGTTCACAGGATTGTATGTCAGTCTATCACAAACAGGAGAGACAGAAGAGAGAGATGCACCTTGACTGATTCATTCTATATATGTGGTGTTTGTTCATAGGCCACCGTGTTAATTGTGCACATGCATTAGCTTCCTACTTTCCTTTGCATAGATCTCGCACACCTTAGGCTAGCATTGGTGCTGGTGTGTGGATTCCTGAGATAGCACATCAGTGGGATCTGGTTCCAGCAGATGGTTGACCGCATTTGATGACGGTTGCTCCTAAATATCATCGAGTTAGAGGACCTAGGGCTGGTCCTTAGAGTTACGCCACAAGGCCCTGGATTAGTAGATGTTAGACCCTCCCCCCCGACCTTCTGGTTTTGGTCCAGGGCATGCTGCTAAGTATCGTCGAGTTAGAGGACCTAGGGGTGGTTTTGCTGGTGGTCATGCTAGTGGTCATGCTGGAGGTGTTGCTTAGAGAGAGGCTGGTGGTGTTGATGTTGGTGATGATGCTGGAGGTGCTGGTGCCGTTGAGGGAGGTTTTATGGGTTTTATGTAGAGAATGGAGACTGCTATGAGTTGGGTGATGCATTTAATTCAGAGGTTAGTTGAGAGGACAGAGACAGATATAGATCCGATGTGTCAGATCTACCCATCCCCGCCTCATCGTTAGTTTATATATGGTTGTTTACTATCTCACCCAGACACTATGTTAGGTTTATTTTGTGGTTGTTCCAAACATTATAACACTCTTTTGTATGTATTTATTTGGTACCTAGCCTATTGGGTTAGTACACTTATATGTATATTATGGTTTCTATGCTACATTTTATATTATACTATACATATATGTATGACATTTTGCTTGATATATCTTGTGACTGTTGTTTATGATTTGATGATGATTGATATGTAGTAGCAGTTCTTTTTATAGAATGCAAACAGGTCCGTACTAGAAGCACAACATGAGGAAGCTTCTTGGATTGATTACATCTTGATGCATGCTGCTTGTTTAGGAAAGTTCACAATTCCTATATCTTATTTATTTCAATTTGAAGATTGGTGACAATGTCCATCTGAAGTGTGGGGATAGGGGAATGGTGACATGCTTAAAATTATTGAAAATTTAAATTCTTCCTATATTTTCAGAAAAATCATGCAATTGTAAATTATAACCATTAGAATGTTTAAGATATGCGATGCTTGAGCCTATAAATTGAAATTTTAACTTCGATTTGTAAGTTTTAGGATAGATTTTTTTCAAAAAATAAGTCAGTTTTTGAAAAGAAAATATAAAAGAATGCTTGATTATTTTAAGAAGCCTATTAGTCAAATGCTTAGTTCATATCGGCAACCTTACAATCCTTTCGTTTAGGTGAGTGTTAAGCCTCTGTTTATATTTTTCGTTTGTTAAAGAGATACTAATACACTTTTCATTGAAGAACTTGTGCATGTTATGCAACTTGCTAGTTGATAGAATAATTAATGTATAGATGTGATTAAGGTAAAAGTAGGATATTTTATGAGCCCTTGTTACCCTTTTTATTTCATATACCTTGATATTTTCCCTTAGACGCCATGTTAAGCCTTAGACCTTTTCATTTGTTTACGCTATGGTTATAGTCAATATTACCCTTTGTTAGCTTATTCATTTTATTACCCTTTGAAGTATGATTCAACGAAGAATTACGAAGAGATGACAGCCAGAAGAAAAAGCAAAAAAAGAAAGAGATAAAGAAAGAAATAAGTGTGGGGATCAAAGGTCCTAAAGAAAATATGAAGAAAGATCCAAGGCCTCTAAAGAATGATAGAAAAGAAAAGTTGAAGATTGTCGGAAATGATGAAAAGAAGTTGAATTGTAGCTGCTTACCCTATTTGCTTAACCCACTTCGTTTGCTCATTTACTACCTTTACCTAAAGCCAAATATCCATATAAAGTCCTTAAGATCTGTTAGTCTTATTTGTTGATACACGTAGTTGGTTTCTATACAAGCCTATGATAATGATAGTTTTTTTTAGGTGGTGAGTTTAGCAGTTTATCTAGCACATTATATATGCTAGGTTTTGTCAGAAATTAGTCGAGAGGAATGAAATTGTGAGGGGTATGAACTATAGAATTGTTCTATAAGGTGCGCAAGATGAATTCGGGTAAGTTCTTTGTTTTATAATATTACACTTAAATGACTTGTTTAGGTGTATAGGCATTGCCTATTGGAGATGAATATGATCGGGTGGTTCCGCTAGTGGCACGATGATACTCAAGTGGTCCACCAGTAAACCAAATTTACCGTTAAAATGACTTGTTTAGGATGTCAATCTCTTACCTTTGTAAGTCTTGGGAGCAGATTTTGATGGTTGGGTAAGAAATAACATGGTCTTGAAAATTTAAAGTTGGGTTGATTGTCATGTTTGTTTAAAAAAAAAGGAATGTGTTGTTTAGGGACAAACATTGTTTAAGTGTGGGGATATTTGATGTAGTTGTAGCCTACATAGTATTTTTAGTGTTAAAATACCCAATCTTAATGGGTAATTATAGCAAATCTGGTAAGAATAGGTATGAGTTAGCGTTTTGTTGAGATTAGCTGGTAAATACAGAAAAGAGAGTGTTTTGGACGTAAACGGGCATAATTGGAACAACAGGTGAAAAGCAGAAGAAGACTGATATAGAGAATAGTTGGTTACGACCTGTACCCGACCCATGAGTTACGAATCGTACGCGCCGCCAAGTGATTAAAGTACCAGATCTGCATGGGAAAGTGGGCTAGAGTTGATTTCAGTTAGTTACAAGCCGTGGGCCTAGCCCATGTGTACGATCCGTAAACATGTTAAAACTAGGGTTTGGTTTGAGATATAAGATATAAACGATTGGAAACTAAAGAGGCAGGATTTTGAAGAACTTGCGAAAAGGGGTTGTGAAGAAGAAGGGAAATGAAATCAGAAAAGAAAAGAGGGTGAGACCGAAGATTGAAGACACGGGGAAGCACTAGATTGATTCCATTGGTTACTATTTGTAGTTTCTAGTTTTTGAACTTTCTTTAATGACGATGAATTTGATGTTTATCTTGATTTTTTTATCATGTGTGGCTAAACTTAGTATAACTATCTAGATGAGATGATATGATGTTTTGTTTATGATTGATGATTGACTTCCTGCTTGTATGATTTTAGTAGTGTAGTATGATCAAGTGTTTATGATGCATGTGTGTGTATGTTGAGATTGGCTATGATGTTAATTGTGTGGTTATATTGATCTTTCTATGACGTAATGCATGTTTGACTTAATATTTACTATCTCTAGGGTATATTGACGTCCATTAGCCTAAGGCTTGATACTTAGTCGGTAATATATAACTAATCAACATAGTTGGTTTGGCATATGTTCTGCTTACGGGAATGGTTCGGTTAAAAGAGTTTAGAAACTAATTGGTGTTTTCTAAACGCCTTACCTTGGAAGTAGTAATTTGCTCGGTTCATCAACTGCCTTGAGCACTAGGCTAGAAAAACTTAAATCTTTTCCTAATCATTTTCCTTCGATCCTTGCTCAAAACCAACTTGACACTCGATACACAATTTTTTCTTTCTAGGTTCCCTCTCTATGCTTTTGAAGAAATTAAGAAGAAAGGGAGGGAAGGATCTAGTTCTTTTCCATGTTAGGGTTTGAATAAATTTAAATTAATGCCCTTGTGGGCTTACAAGGCTTATTCACATTATGGGACTTTACTCCATAATTTGTTTCTCATTTTAATACATCTTTCTTATAAAAAATGGGTATTACACCACAACAACCATTTCCAATGTTAGATTCCATTTGTTAGATGCATTTCATATGAGATCCATGACTACTGTGGGCAAACTACGTGTTCTTTCTCCTTCCCCGACCTCTGATCAATAACAACACATTCCAATCCTTTGTTAAATTGTTTTCGTTAAATGGTATAACTGGTATGTTTTAAAAAGTGTGGATCAACGACGGCGGTTATTGCGAGGGGGGGGGTTACTGCTTATCTTGGGTTGATTGTATAATTTATGTAGGATATGGATGATCAAACAATGAGAGCCTAGTTCATATGTTATGTTTCTACTATTATAGGTATTTGAAATTAGTTATTGAATTATAGCATTTGTTGTTCTTGAACCGGTTTGGATCACATATCATCTAGAGGTTTTTATGAAAAGTAGTTTTTTCTTGGTTACACGATTTTCTTTCTCTTAATCATAGGTTACCTAGTAATTGGAAGAATTTTTACTATGCCTTTGACAATGAAGACATAACCGATTGATTCCACCATATCCGAATGTTTTGGGCTGGTGAATATTGTGCCTAAGTCTTGATTGAGGCATCTCATTGATTTATCCAGCTTTTTGAGAGGATCGGCGGTTGCCAACATGCTCGTTGCCAGTGAACCGCCATATGACAAAGATAGTTTATATGAATTCGAGTCGAGGTCTATTTGCTTGGACAAAATGGTCTAGAAAATGATCGTTTCGATTAACCACCTATTTAATATAATTTCTAAAACTTCAGATTTTAATTAAAATTTTTAAAATAAAATGTCATAAAAAGTCCTTTGGGATAAAAAGATCAAATTGCTCTTTCATGAAAGCCATGTGGCCTGAGTTAACACAAAAAACTAAGGTTGTTAGTGTAAAGGATGAAACATGTTGTAAAAATGAATCATAAAAGATGCTAGTGTGATTTTTAGATGTTAAGCCTGAAACCTCCAAGTTAATACAAACTTAGAGAACGTTTTCTATAGTTTTGTCATTTTATTTCTTTTTGTTCTTATTTTTATATAACTTTATGTTTTAAGAATTACAGCTACTTATATATTAACATTACCATAAAAATATTCGATAAATCTAGAGTATGTAAATTTTGATAATTTAAATCTCTGTAGATAAATTCATAGCACTACCAAATAATTATATATAACATTTTAGGTTCTTAGCTATAGTAACATGTCTTTATGTGGTTTTATTTTTCATTTACTACTTAATTTTTAACTCTTATACTTTTCATATTTAATAAATTTGTTACATAATATTTTTCTTATTTACTCAACACTATTGCACTTTAAAGTTTGGTCCCTTGTACTTTTCATCTTTTACAATTTCTTTTTTGTTTTACATCTAAATTTTGCATGTTAACACATTGTATTGGGCTTACAAAACAGGTCGTATTGTTACCTTATGTCTATAACACACTTGTATGTTGTATGTACTAAGAAAAATAAATGAAGGAGTCTAACCTTCAAGTTTAATTATTTTTTAACGAATATAAAATTACACAGTGTACCTAAATTTTAGTACAAATATAAATAATATCGGCCGGTGCGGTTCAACATTTTTACGTCTATTTTTCGTTTGATTTAATAATCCCATGATAATGCGTGAGTCCTAAATTTTAGTACAAATATATTTAATATAATCAATATATTTATATAGGGAAATGGTAAAATGAAAACCACGTTAATTTGTGAGAACCATGAGAACTAAGTCTTACAAAAGTTTTTTTTCAAATTTTTTTTCTCAAAAATCTTTTAAAAAAATATCACTTGTTAGAGCAAAAAAATGTTACATGCTAAAATTTACATCACATGTAAAAAAATTTATTGCCATAAAGATAATTTACATCAAGCGTAACTACCGACACGACAATTTTTTACTTTTTTTTACAAATGTGTTTATAACATTTTCATTTACGTTTGTGCAAAAATGGTGGCCCAACTTACGCGGGAAGTAGGAATTCTCAAGGACTATGATTAGTTAACTAGCGTTCACAATCAATGGAGTTTTTTATAAGTGAACCTAACCCTATATATATATATATATATACATACATATATAGGCTTCGGTCCAATTAAAAACCTTCTCACGAGTTGAGAACCATGAGAACTCCTACTTCCCGTGCGAGTTAGGCCACAATTTTTTGTACGTAGATGAAAATATAATAAACACATCTGTAAAAAAACAAAAAAAAAAATTGTCGAGTCGGTAGTTTTTTTTGGTGAAACACGTCAATTTTTAAAAAAACAATTCAAATTATTTTTTTAAATACTTATCATTTTATTCGAATACAATGTTAGAAATTAAATTTACAAATTTAAATTTACATGTATTCATAATTATTGAAAATTTACACATGTATAAGTTTCTCATTTTAGACACGTGTAAATTTGTTGTATTTAAAAAATTATGTGTAAAAGTTTTAATAAGAGTGATTTTGATAGAAGAAATGAGTTATTTGATGTCGTAAATTCTTTTTTTGATGTATTTTAATTGCCTTGAGGTTGGCGTTAAAAAATGGGTTTTGACTGGTTTTTTCATTCGTTCTTACGGTTCTTGCAATATATAGCGTTCTCAAGATAACCCTCCCCTATATATATATATGGTAGGGTTCATGCGAGAACCACCTTTATTGCGAGAACCGGAAGAACTAATGTGAAACAAAAAAACCTAAAAAATCTATAAAACACAAAAATAATATTTAAAAAAAATCGCTATATTTCGTCATAAAAAAATAATAAAAAATTGAATAACAATTATCGTTGCAAATGTACATATGTATCATTTATTGGACAAATTCCGTAATACATTACTAGCAGTAGACAATTACACTTTCATTTACACTACCATCCGTAATACACTACTTTTCACATTATCAATATTAAAAATGCACATGTGCATCATTATATGTAACGTGTTTTGTGACAAAAAGTTTATGATTTTGAATGATAAAGTAGGCCCATATACATGTTTTTTAGTTAGTTATATCTAGTGGTTGATGGTTTGGTTATATTTGTCACTTTATGATGTAATATGTTGTTTGGATGGTATAAAAGGTGTTGATGTACATGTTATAAAGTGAAATATTGGTAATGGTATTGTATTATGGATGGTAGGGGGTAATGGTATTGTATTATGGATGGTAGAAGGTACTGGTACTGTATTATAGATGGTATGATAGATGAAATGGAAAGTGTATACAAAGTAGTATAACAAAACACGTTATATCATATTCATACATATAGATGCACATGTGCATTTCAAATATTGTTAATGTAAAAAATAGTCTATTATGGATGGCAGTGTAAATAAAAGTGCAATTGTCTGATTTTGGTAATGTATTACAGAATTTGTTAAAGAAATGATACATATGCACAAGTGCATGGATAATTGTTACTCGAAAAAAAAAATTTGGTTTTTTTAGTGAAGAAATATAGCGATTTAAAAAAAACATTAAAAAAATTGTGTGTGTTTTTTAGGTATTTTTGGTTGTGTTTAGCGGTTCTCGCCATAAAGGGTACTCCTAACAGATCCTACTCCTATATATATATATATATATATATGTATATATAGGGTTAGGTTCATTAGTGAACAACCCCCTTGATTGTGAACACTAGTGAACTAATCCTAGCTCTTAATTATCAATACACAAGTGTAAATCAATGATCAAGATATGATGATGAAAATACACTAGTATATTTTACGATATGATGATGTAAATCAATGGTTAGAATTTGTTCACTCAGTTCACAAATACACCAGTGTTCACTCTATAACTTCACCATATATATATTATATATATATATATATATATATATATATATATATATATATATAAAGTGTATGTTCCACCTAAGGAAGCATTGATAAATAAGAATTAAAAATATATACCAAATAAGTGATAAAAGAAAATAAATAAAAATTCAAGATATGAATAGGTTAAACAAGTATATAGTTTTGGATAAGGGAATAAAGGGGCGTTATGCGACATGTGGTGTGCCACGTCAGTAGGGGCGTTTTTGGGTGTTATAGCACAAGATGCCATATTCATAAAGCCCGTACCTCATCATTACACAATTATTAATTTTCAGTATTTTATAATTAATTTCTAACTTTATAAAATTAAAAAACAATTTCATTAAAAACATTACACTAAAAATAAAAATAAAAACATAACACTAAAAATAAAAATAAAAACATTATACTAAAAAAACTCAAAGATTATATATTTTTTTCAATTCGCTCCTTTCGTTCTGACGCCATCTTCAACGCTTTACCGTTTAAGTGGTCATACGGTTTCGAGTAAAATTCTAAGTCATAAGCCCATTGTCTATCCCGCATAATCTCGGTCACTTCTCGGTTCTCCTCTAGACGTTTTTTCTCGAGTTCGTGTATGTCTTGAAGGCGTCGGTTTACCTCCGAAAATGCATTAGTCATATCGGATGACATCGACGATGACTCGGGCCTTTTCGATCTTGCACCGCTTCTTGCAGCGGCTCTTCCGACGGGTCGTGGAAGCTCTTGAACTAGCTCTTCCTTCGGAATATCATCGTTTACGTTGATGTTTCGAGTGTCGGAAGTCGGCGTTTCGGGTTCACTCAATTCGTTGGTTTTTGATCTCTTTGCCTTTTATTCGCCAACCGACCCGAACTCGCTCCTACCATAGGGACGTTGGCCCATTTGGGGCTATTCCGAAGAAGTTGCCAACACTTCATGTACGCGAAATTACCATTTTTCGCTTGATACTCGATTAAGGCGGCTTGTGTAATGTCCTTGTCGTTGTGCCCAGTTTTCTATCTGTTTTTTGCCCGTAGGTAAACGATATGAAAATGTGTACACTTCTTGATGATATCGGTCCATTTGCTCGATATTGAGTCCGCCGGCCGGTATTCGTCTCCCCTACCCATTAGGCCAAAATAGCGTTCGGACTCGGTTCCAAAAGACGGTTTTACTTTGGTTGTTTGCTACATAATAAACAAATAATTAATAAAAAAATAAAACACAAAAAAATGTATACAAAAAATAATACCTATTACGGGGTCCTCCGACACATCGAGCCAAGATCGGGTTAACGCGTATATGTAACACCTCGCAAAAACATGTCCAATAAGGTGAAGAAACGAGTCCTAAACCCTATTCATTTGAAAAGTTGACTTTAAAGGGCTAAAAGTGTCAACAAGCGAAACTTGTGCTTCCGGGTGGTTTCCGACGAACCGGGAAATTTAGAATAATTATTTTATACTCCCAAATGTGCCAAATATCATTTATGATGGCCTGATAACAACTACAAGTCCCAAGATACGTATTTTTAAGTTGAGGGGCCAAACTTGTCAAAACTGAAAATCTGGTTCGCTGACAGACCCCTTATGGACCATAAGGGTCCCATGCTTACGGTCCGTAAGGCATGGTACTAGGTGAATTTTTGCTTGGTCTCCACACATAAGCTTCCAAACCGCCTTATTCGAAACCAGGGGCTGCATGCTTGCTCAATACTCGTTAATGGACACCTGGAGACATCCTAGAACACTTGGTAACACCTGGATTAATCTTGTGATGGCCTCTTGCACTATAAATAGGTGCTTTGGGTGAGCACTTGAACTTGCACCTCTGAAAATCATTTCTTTCTTTCTTGCTTGCTTTCTCCGGGATTCCTGATCAAAAAGGAAGCCCCTCTAAGTCCATTTTCGTGCTAGGACCAGTGGTAAGTGTTCTTAGCCATTCTAGTTCGGTTTTTATGCGTTTAAAGGCCAAAAGTCAAAGTTGCCGCAAAACGGCTTTGACCTTTGGCTTAGACCTAAACGGTCCAGCCATTGTTCGAGGCGAATGTGGCTACGTGATCGTAATTAGGTGGGTGTTAATCCCTCAAAAGGGCATCTCCTAATTACCATGTTTACTTAGTTATTTGTCGGGTCAAAGGAATTAATAATAAAAGTAACCAGTCAGATTTTAAATAAATTCAAATCTAATAATATAGAGGTTATAAAACATGTTTTATCACTCTAATAACTTGGTAACTATTATTAGGACATATCTAAACATGTTCCACCCGACAATTCCGAGTTTAGGTCCGGTTCGCAACCGAAAGTCGCAAAAGCTTGACTTTTGCTTTGACTTTCAGTTCTGACCCGAATTAGCTTATTTTCCTTATGCATTAGGGTTCCTTTAGGACCATATTATGTTGTAGCATAACCGTCTGAGGTTATATTACATGGTCCTTTAGTAATCTAAGATTATATGCTTGTTTCCGTTATTATACTTTATGTTGACTAGTATGCCCTTTTGTCAAAAATGAGACTTTTAAGGTAGTTGGTCATGCAAACGAATTAGGTACTGATTGGCAAACATATTTAGAGTATTTTGATGCTCCAAACCTGGTCATAAACGGAAGTTATATAGAAAAGCGAAATTCATGCCTTTATAAGGACTAGAATGCCCTTTAGCATGAACATCATGTTTAAAACATAATTTTGACACAAAGCTCTTTACCTACTGTTATGATATCATATTTAGGATTTATTGGGATGACGGGTCAGATTTATTTGTAACCTTAACCTTGGGTTCTTGCATAAAGCTCATAAATGACGATAATACCCTTTTTGCAAATAAAATGAGTTTTACATATAATTAACATGCAAAACCTTTTGCTACTGATATATTATGAAAAATAAAATATTTTAACACTTTAAAGCTGGTCAAATTCTCAGAATCACTTTAACTTCGAAATGGTCGTCATTTGTCAACTTTTACGCTAAATTAGCACATAGTTTGACTTTAAACTATATTTAGCGCCTAAGATTTGTTACCTACTGAAATTATAAATGATTTTAAAGAAGGGATAAGTCATGAACTCAAAATCCCAATTTAGTCCCTAAAACCAAGTGTGAAATGACCAAAATGCCCTTCCGGGGCATAGTTTGGCCATAAACCTTAACACACGCATAGGTATGATATCCTACCATCTTAATATCATAAATTAAAATTTTTTCATAGAATGTTTATGACCAGAACCTCAGTTTACATAAAAACCCCTTTTATGAACTTATAAAATGACCAAAACGCCCTTATAGGGCTTAGTTCGACTTTAAAACCTTTACGGGCATACTTGTTGACATCTTACTGATGTTATAACATATCTTCAGCATAATAACTTAGGAAACTTGTATATGACTTATCGGTTACCCGTATATGCTCATACGCGTTCGGTTCGGCTTATGTGACTAATTTTCACGAACGAACCGAAACGGGTCTAACCTTGGCATCTTTGCTTCAAAATCCAGAATGTGTTTAGTTTACCCATATTATACAAGTCTTCATACTTGTTGGGTCTAAATTACATTTCTTTCCGGTCACCGCTTAATCTAGCGCTTTGTACCGTAAACCATCTTTTAAACTAACCGGTCGAAGTCCTTGACTTAAATAAAGACCGATAGTATCCTAATAGGTTATATGAAACCTTCCTTCCAGATTAAGTAGCCCGGTAGAAGATACCTTCATACGGTCTTAAGTATCATACGGCTGAGTAGTGCTTACACATAAACTCAGGTAAATACATTTAACTTATTTTCCCTTATACGGGCTTGGAATACGGTAAATTATTGCTGCTTGGTCGGGTATGGGATCATTTGGTCAGATTGTGATTAGTGAACCCGTATAACCCGTTTTAATATGTTTTGTTTGATAACATAAACTATGGGGGTTAACAACCATGTCCTGGATATCCTCGGCTCATCTAAATTATTGATGGCCACGACCTAAGCACGGGGTGTAGGCATACACCTGACAGATGCGAATGCTAAAATATAAATTACCCACAAGTTGGGGATAACTCCTTTGTGGGTTTTATATGTGGTGAGTTAGTTAATGATGTTCGGTTTTCAACCAACCCTAATAGTACGACAAACATGTAAAGTTGTATACAAGATTATAAGTGTAATTGTCCCAAGTTATAAAAGATTTTGTGCCCTGTGCACCTGAAATAACATTTTCAAATGTTTACACAATGAGTCAGTTATTTGTATTTACCAGTGAAAACTGACTTATTTTCCAAAGACTAAGTGACAGGTACCTCACGAAATAGGCTGGAGCTACTTGGCATAATAAGAGGACTTTGCAAATCCCTAGATGCGTTAAGTCTGTGGAACTCTGTTTTATGTATTCATTTATAGATCCGCCTGTGAATCCTTTTTACAATCGTCTGTATATTATTTTATTCATACTTTAAACTTTCAGGTTGTAATAGTAATTTCATTCCAAGCCTTCCACTGTGCTATAACTGTGTTTAATTGACTATGATGATATCAACTACGTCACGATATTCCCCACCGGGCCCACCGGGTTATACGTGGAAATCGGGGTGTGACAGGTTGGTATCAGAGCCCACGTTGAGTGAATTAAACACTAGTCTTTTGTGTTTAATCTCAATGACACAGTAGCACATTCTTAAGACTTTCGACTCTAGACAACGACCTAGGATTACTCTAAATCTTTATTTGGTTTATATAGATATTGTTATTTGTATTTTGACAGGCTTCCATATAAAATGCCACCACGTGTCAGAGGAAGAGGGAAAGGCCCAATGAGGGAAGGATCGTCTAGCCATGCGGGGCCTTCTCACCACCGTACACCTTCAGAATCATTTAGCTCCAATTCCAATGACGACTGGAGACGTTCATTGGAACCCGCAAGGCGATCCGTTTCACTAAGCACTTCGCCATCTTACCATCATTCGTTTGGGCCACAGCAACCGCAAGAGCCACAACACTCTCATCATTCGCAGCATTCGCTGCAACTGTATCAATCCCATCAATCTTCCCATCATTCGCACTACCTTTCACCTTATTCTACGAGACAGTTTAACCCTAACGAATACATTAACTCACCAGCAGGTCATAAACTGTTGGGTCTGGAGGATCACTTCCCCGAGGATATGGATATGGATGATGACGCAGATCCATCTGAGCCGCCTTCGGGAACGCCCACGCATCCCATTGACATATCTAGTGGTTCTTCCTTCACCGGATCACCCTACATGGACCCGATGAATTTGCTGAATGGTGGGGACGATGGAAATTCGTGAACACTCCTTCATCCCATAACACCCCACCACAACCTCCATTCGAGGAACCACATTTTCAAGCAATGAAACCATCACCACCACCACTCCCCGATCAGGAGCAACCCCCGTTACCACCAGAACCACCAAGAAGGAGAAGAATGCACGCATGACTGTGCGAGGGGGAACACGTTTTACAACCACTCAAGGTTCTAGTAAGTATCCTCCCATTTATGCAGCAAATTACTATGTCACTCGGCGGGATCTATGGCAACAGCTAGTTCGACATAAAGGTTTCGTGGGTGATAATCTGTGGGTTATTCTGGGAGATTTCAACTCAGCCCTCCTTCTGGAGGATAATTCCATGGGATCTTCATATGGTTCAGCGGGTATGAGGGACTTTCAAGAGTGTGTTACTGAGTTGGAGGTGGTTGATATTAATAGTTCGGGACTCCATTTTACATGGAATCAAAAACCTAAAAAAGGCGTGGGGCTGCTAAAGAAGCTCGACCGTGTTATGGGTAACACTGCGTTCTTGGCTGAGTTTCCTAACTCCTACACGGTTTTTCAGTCGTATAGGATATCAGATCATTGCCCATGTTTATTAAAGATCCCATCTCCTGGTAAGATGAAACCTAAACCATTCAAATTTGCTAATTTCTTGGTTCACAAACCGGAATTTACTGATATTGTTAAGAAGTATTGGGATATTGCCATTGATGGGGTCCCTCAGTTTTGTGTGGTAAAGAAACTGCGCCTCTTAAAGAAGCCATTTTGGGCTCTCTTATTGAAACAAGGAAATTTGCACAAGAAAGTTGAGAGCCTCAGAGGTAAGCTGGATGCTATTCAACAGGATATTGATGTTGAGCCGTTTAATATGGATCTTCGAATGCAGGAAGTAAAAATTAATAAGGAATTTCAGGAAGCTTGTTTAGATGAGGAACGGTTTTTGCTCCAAAAATCTAAAGTGGAATGGTTGAAAGCTGGTGATGCAAATACGAAATTCTTCCATGCTACCCTGATAAGTAGGAATCACTCGTCCAGGATTGATAGCATTAAGGATTCTAATGGGGTTCTGTTTGAGGGAAATAATGTCCGGGAGGTGCTTGTGAAACACTATGAGAAATTTCTTGGGTACCATGGATATGGTCACTCTAGGCCCCCTGCTGAACCGTTCATGAATAAGTTGAACTCAGAGGATGCTGTGCATACGGTTCGTCCAGTTACTGCTGCTGAGGTGAAAACGGCCATGTTCTCGATTGGTAATGAGAAAGCTCCTGGCCCTGATGGTTTTTCAGCAGCTTTTTTCAAAAGTGCGTGGCATATCATAGGTCATGAGGTGTCGAATGCCATTATGGATTTCTTCAGGACTGGTAAACTCCTCCGGGAAATAAATAACACCCTGATAGTGCTCGTGCCGAAGAAAGTGACGCCATCTCTGATTACGGACTATCGGCCCATTGCGTGCTGTAATGTGATTTATAAATGTATTAGTAAGATTGTGGCGGATCGTATGAAGGGGATGCTTAATCAGATTGTCAGTATTAACCAGTCAGCTTTCATTCCAGGTAGGAAAATCTCTGATAATATCCTGCTTACTCAAGAGTTGTTACATAATTATCACAGGGATTATGGGCCTCCGAGATGTGCGTTCAAGGTGGATATCCAAAAAGCTTATGATACTATTGATTGGAACTTTCTTAAGGATGTTCTTATAGGGTTCGGATTTAACAGTAAAATGGTGGATTGGATTATGACTTGTGTGTCAACTACGACATATTCTATCAGTGTGAATGGTAATCTGCATGGGTATTTCAAGGGTGGCCGTGGGTTAAGACAAGGCGATCCATTATCTCCGTATTTATTCACTCTTGTCATGGAAGTCCTTACAAGTCTTTTGCAGAGGGATGCTCGGCTTGATACCTCTTATAGATTTCACAACAGATGTGAAAGACAACAAATTATCAATCTTTGTTTTGCTGATGACTTGTTTCTATTTGCCCGTGGTGATATCTCCTCTGCCCGTTGTATAAAGATGGCACTGGCTACATTCACAGATATGTCTGGATTGGTCCCTAGTATCCAAAAAAGTACTGCTTTCTTCTGCAATGTTCCACCCAATGTTAAAAATGAAATTCTACAGACCCTACGATTTGAGGAGGGCTTGCTGCCGGTTAAATATTTGGGTGTTCCGCTTATTTCTTCTCGGCTGCTCTCTAGAGATTGCAATGTTTTAGTTGAAAAGATAGAGCAGCGCATTATAAACTGGAGAAATAGGTTCTTATCATTTGCAGGAAGGTTGCAGCTTATCACCTCGGTTCTTTCAGCTTTGCATGCTTATTGGTCCGCTGTTTTTATTTTTCCAGCACAAATTATTAAGGAGCTTGAAGCTAAATTGCGGAATTTCCTGTGGGCGCAAAAGGGAAATTTTCATAGAGGAAAAGCTAAAGCCTCATGGAATTCTATCTGTGTCCCTAAGTATGAGGGTGGCCTGGGTATTAGGCGGCTTGGAGATTCGAATAAAGCTCTTATGGCTAAGCATATTTGGAGCATTCTTAATAAGCGGGAGTCCTTGTGGGTTAACTGGATCTACTCCTACAGATTAAAAGGCTGCAGTTTCTGGGTATGTAAGGAAGGTACGAATTGTAGCTGGAGCTGGAGAAAGCTTCTTCAGCTGAGGCCTAGTATCAGGGATCACGTGTGGTCTAGATTGGGCAATGGGAATAATACGTCAGCATGGTATGATAACTGGAGTCAACTTGGTCCGTTATCTAACTTTTTGTCTCCTAGGACCATTTCCAATGCGGGATTTAGACTTCATGATACGGTTGCGGATATATATATTCAAAGTACTTGGGCTTGGCCCTCGGCTTGGAGAGATCTGTTTCCAGAGTTGATTCAATTGGATCAGGTTTATCTGGAACCAAATAAAGTGGACCAAATTTGCTGGAAGGATGGGGATGATATACTTGAGTTTTCTTCTTCAAGTGTCTGGCATTCGATTTGGATAAGGGAGCCGGAAATGGATTGGGCTGAAGTAGTCTGGTTTAATCAGTGCATCCCTAAGCATGCTTTCTTTATGTGGTTGATTATTCGTCAGAAATTGCTAACTCAGGATAAGATTCTCCAGTGGGACATCTCGAGAAGGAAAAACATGAATATGATGTGCTGTCTGTTGTGCTATGAAAATGTTGGCTCCCATGACCATCTTTTCTTTGAATGTAAGTTTTCTAAACAGGTATGGAACAAGACTAGAGATAAGGTAGGCATGTCTACGGTTAGTTCCAGATGGAGTGACATTATGGCCTGGCTCCTGGCTCGTGGTCGATTGAAAACAGCAGTGCATTATACAAGTAGAGTGTTTGTTGCCTGCACAGCATACATAATATGGCAAGAACGTAATGCGAGATTGTTCAAGAATCAATCTAGGCCACCAGATACCATATGCGAACAAATATTGAAGACAGTTCGGTACAAGCTGATGGGGGTTAAGTTCAAAGATTGTGGGAATGTTAGGAGGCTGCTAGGTAAATGGAAGATAAATAGCAATTTCATATCCGATAATGGAGGCTGATTACTGTTTTTCTTTGTGTGACTAGTGGTTCTAGATTCTAGTCTAGTAGATGTACTTGTCTTTTGGTCTTTGCTTTATATTGTTTGCTTGATTTACTGTCATGAGGTGTGTCTCATGATTGAATTAGTGGGAGATTATCCTCACTACTTGTTTTATTTGGTTGGTTAATATATAGAATCACAGGGGTAACCCATTACCCAAAAAAGAAGATCCACAAATGGGTGGACCTTCAAATCCTACACTGGAAATTGATATCACACCAGCCACCTTTGCACCTCAGCCACCTCCGATGGGTTATGATAACCCAATTCCTACCTATCCACCTACAATGGAGTATAATCCTTTCGAGCCTCAAGCTCCTGCAGAGTTTAACTACCAACCCCCTGGTATCGACCCATACATCGAAGCAGTCAACCATAATGCTCTCTATCATTCGTCTTATCCTCCAGTATATCCAACTGGGTATCCCGTCTACACGTATCAACACCCTATACCTCAACCTTCACCCCAACAACAACCACCCCAGCCACAACAATTTGAAATTCTGCAAAGGGTGCAAGAAGTATAACGTAGAGTGGAAAGAGGTGAGAAAAAGAATAGTAAGTTTCTTAAGAATCTTGCAAAATTCATCAGGGGAAAAAGGAGTGGCGATTGAAGATTTTCTTTGCTTTTATCTTGTACTTGTTATTTAAATTTAAGTCCCTGCGTGGACATTTCTTTTTAGTATTAAGTCCCTGCGTGGACATTTCTTTTTACTAGTCCCTGCGTGGACATTATCTTTATGTTTTAGTCCCTGCGAGGACTTGTTTCCTTTTCGTCCCTGTGTGGACAACCTATGATATTTAAAGACCCGTTTAGGGCAATTTTGTAACCGTTAGTGGTATTAATGACAATTTTCTTTTGGAAATTTTATATATATTGCGTCATTGTTCAAGCAATCATTTCGATTTTATTTGATCTGCCAAGAAATCCCAAAAGATCTTCTTAATGGTATAACCTAGCCTATGTGTCAATACGAACATGGTTATGATGGTAAAACCTCTTAAGACTATAAATCCTTGTTAGCATCCAGAAAATGTTAACACTCCGGGCAGTGTGGCAGCCGTCAAAGTATTTGGATTCTTCCAAGCTTTCTTATAGCCTAAATGATCATTGTGAATCATGGCTGATATCATCCAATAGAATGTTATTAATAAAACATTCATAGGTGATAAATACTCGTTCTTCATATGGGATTAATTATATTATATTTTTATAGCCATGACAGTTGAAGTTTATAACTCTCTGTCAAAGGCAAGGAACTATGTTCAATTCTTAAAAATCTACGATCCAATAAGATCGTAAGTTGTATTTCAAAATTTTTCAAGTGACAAGGCCTTTTGTGCCAATCGCATACTTTCCAAGACAAGCCTTTGTGCTATGTAAAATACTTTGACAGGTTGACATATGTTCCCTGTTCAATATAAGTAAAGGAGTATATCCTGTTTTAAAAGCCATTGATGGTTCAATAGTAGCCTAGGCTAATTATAGTAACTCCTAAAATTCTTGTTCCTCATAAATGTTACATCCTTTAGCCTATGTGGTTTATTCATACCATGGCTAGTAAAAACACCAAACGTGATATAACCACTAAGTAAATTATTGTTATTTGGTATATAGCATTCAAAACCTCACCATGGCTGGTTCAGACGAGGCACATAGTCACCCGGTTGAAGGGAATGATAATACGAGAATAAATATCACTGGAGCTGAACTGCAAGCTTTGGTTGACGCAGCAGTTTCAAAAGCTGTGGATAGAGTACTAAGGGAGTCGAGTAGTACTCGCTCCAAAACACACTCTAAAACCCTTCTAAACCACAACCATCAAAGAAAGATGAATCTGAGTATTCATCTAATCGGAAAAGTGAGTCACACAAACAGACTGTGGATGACCAGACACCACGTTCAAACCAAGGTTGTACTTATAAGTATTTCGTCTCCTGCAAGCCAAGGGACTTCAATGGGGAAAAAGGAGCCATCGACTGCATGAAATGGCTCTATGAAATGGAAACTGTGGTAGATATAAATGGTTGTGCTAAAGAGGACATAGTTAAATTTGTTTCTCAGTCGTTCAAGAGTGACGCCCTAACCTGGTGGAAAGCTCTGATTCAATCCACTGGAAAAATTCCTCTGTACAACCTCTCCTGGGTCAAGTTTGTAGATTTGGTTAAGGAAACGTATTGCCCACAACATGAAGTGGAGAAAGGGGAAATTGATTTCTTGACCCTGGTCATGAAGGATTTGGACTGCAGGACATATGCTACTAATTTCAATGCCATGTCCAGACTAGTTCCATACTTGGTCTCTCCTGAACCAAAGCGCATCACGCGCTTCATAGGTGGTCTAGCCCCTGAAATCAAAGGAAACGTTAAGGCCTCAAAGCCTACCACCTACAGGTCAGCTGTAGACTTGTCTTTATCCCTCACACTGGATGTGATTAGGAGTAGGTCTAGAAAGACCTCGGATGAGGGAAAGAGAAGGAAAGAAGAGGATCAGACTCATCACTCCAATAAGAGAAAAAAGGGAATTTTGGGTTTAAGAAAAACCCGAATCAGTCAAGTGAAAAGCCCCTACGTAAGAACTGTAATAGGAGGCACTTTGGGAAGTGCACCTTAGATCCACAAGCTAAGCCTTGTGGGATTTGTAGGAAGAAGGGCGTAAGACATTAGAGTGTAGGGATTTGAAGGATGCAACCTGTTATGGTTGCAATGAGAAAGGGCATATCAAGACTAACTGCCCAAAGAATGCTAAGAAGCCTGATGAGGCTAGGAAGACAAATGCAAGGGTGTTTCAAATGAATGCCAGGGAGGCAGTAAAGGATGACAAGGTTATAACAGGTACCTTCCTCATAAGTGATATCTATGCTAGAGTTTTGTTTGATTCAGGTGCAGATAAATCTTCTGTAGATCTTAAGTTTAGCGAATGATTAAATCTGCCTGTTAAAACTCTAGACATTAAGTATGAGGTAGAGCTCGCTGATGGTACCTTAGAAACTGCCTCGACGCTTCTTGATGGATGTTATATCACCATTAGGAATCATTATGTACCGTTATCACTTCTTCCAATGAAATTGACGGGGTTTGATGTAATTTTGGGTATGGATTGGTTATCACGTAACTGGGCCCAAATTACTTGTGATAAGAAACTTGTCAACATCAAAACCCCTTCTGGAGAGTCAATTACTATACAATGAGATACACACCATGGACTGCCTGATAATGTGTCAATACTTAAAGTGTCCAAGTGTTTAAAGAACGGATGTGTCATCTATATGGAACAAGTGACATTGGACGACCCAAAACCAAGGATAGAAGGCATTCCAGTCATCTCTGAATATCCAGATGTATTCCCGGATGAACTACCTGGATTACCTCCTGAGAGACAAGTAGAATTCAAAATCGACATTATACCTAGAGCAGCACCAGTTGCACGGGCTCCATACCGCTTAGCACCAACCGAGATGAAGGAACTAAGAACCTAATTAGATGAACTTCTGGAAAAAGGTTTCATTCAACCCAGCTCGTCACCTTGGGGAGCCCCTATAATGTTTGTGAAAAAGAAAGACGGTTCAATGCGCCTGTGCATTGACTACCCCGAGCTAAATAGGGTAACAATAAAGAACCGCTATCCATTGCCCAGGATCGACGATCTGTTTGATCAACTTCAAGGGCAAGTTTCTTTTCAAAGATTGACCTAAGGTCGGGATACCATCAATTCAGAGTTAAAACTGAAGACGTACCAAAGACCGCGTTTCGAACAAGGTACGGCCATTATGAGTTCTTAGTGATGCCTTTTGGACTCACTAACGCACCCGCAACATTCATGGATCTCATGAATAGAGTCTGCAAGCCATATCTGGATAAGTTCATCATTGTATTTATAGATGACATCCTTATTTACTCTCGTAATCGGGAAGATCACGAGAAACACCTTCGATGCATCTTAGGACTTCTACAACGGGAGAAACTTTATGCTAAATTCTCCAAATGTGAATTTTGGCTTCGCGAAGTCCAATTCCTTGGACATGTTGTGAGCGAGCGTGGTATCCAAGTGGATCCCGCTAAAATAGAAGCAATCATGAATTGGGAAGCACCTAACACGCCTACTGAAATTCGCAGCTTTTTGGGATTAGCAGGATTACAGAAGATTTATCCAAAACTTTTCAAGAATAGCCGCACCTTTCACTTCTCTAACCCGCAAGAATGAAAATTTTAATTGGGGTCCTAAGCAGCAGGAGTCCTTTGAGATCCTCAAGCAGAAATTGAGCAATGCTCCAGTTCTAACCTTGCCGGAAGGCATAGATGAGTTTGTTGTTTACTGTGATGCTTCGCACGCCGGCATGGGCTGTGTGCTTATGCAAAGGGGTAAAGTAATCGCCTACACATCACGATAATTAAAAGTGCATGAAAAGAATTACACCACCCACGATCTAGAATTGGGTGCCGTTGTATTCGCACTTAAGTTATGGAGACATTACTTATATGGGACTAAATGTGTGATATACTCGGATCACAAAAGTCTCCAACATTTGTTTAACCAAAAAGAGCTCAACATGAGGCAACGATGTTGGATGGAAACTTTAAATGACTACGACTGCGAGATTCGCTACCATCCTTGCAAAGCGAATGTAGTCACCGAAGCACTTAGCCGAAAGGAAAGAATCAAACCTATTCGGATTAATGCCAAGAGTATCGAACTTAAGAACAGTTTAAACGAGAAGCTATTGGCTGCGCAGAAGGAAGCAATACTGGAAGTTAACCTTCCCGAAGAAAAACTAGGAGCAACTTTTGATTAGTGGTCACCTGGGAGGGATGGAATCCTCAGACTAAATGGTCGAATTTGGGTTCCTACTCGTGGAGGACTTAGAGATATAATCCTTCAGGAAGCCCATAACTCCAGATACTCGGTTCACCCTGGAAGTGACAAAATGTATCAGGATTTGAAAGCTAACTATTGGTGGATGGGTTTGAAGAAATCCATTGCCACCTATGTAGCCAAATGTCTGACGTGTTCTCAAGTTAATGCTGAACATCAGAAGCCGTGGTTTTGCTGCAACAATTAGAACTTCCCACATGGAAATGGGAAATGGTAATCATGGATTTTATCACCAAGTTACCCAAAACAAAACATGGAAATGATACAATCTGGGTCATCGTTGATAGATTAACTAAGTCAGCTCATTTCTTACCCATCAAAGAGACTCATAGCACCGACAAACTAGCTCAGATATATGTAGATAAGATTGTGTCTCTCCATGGAGTGCCAATATCCATTGTGTCCGATAGGGATACTAGATTTACTTCTCATTTTTGGAAAAGTTTCCAACAATCTCTAGGCACTCGACTAATTTTAGTACCGCTTACCATCCTCAGACGGATGGACAGAGCAAGCGTACAATTCAGACATCAGAAGACATGCTTCGAGCATGCGACGTTGATCTAGGAGGTAGTTGGGACGACCATCTCCCCTTGATTGAGTTCTTCTACAATAACAGTTATCATACCAGTATTCAGGCCGCGCCTTTTGAGGCTTTATATGGGCGAAAATGCAGAACGCCCGTCTGTTGGGCAGAAATAGGGGAGGCTCAACTAACAGGACCTGAGATAGTCCTAGAAACGACAGAAAAGATTGTCCAGATCTGTGATCGTCTGAAGGCTGCCAAAGACAGACAAAAGAGTTACGCAGATAAAAGGCGAAAACCTCTAAGGTTCGAGGTAGGAGACAAAGTTCTACTAAAAGTATCACCCTGGAAAGGGGTAATGCGTTTCGGTAAGAAGGGTAAGCTAAGCCGAAGATACATTGGACCATTCGAGATAATCGAACGGGTTGGTAATGTGGCTTATAAGCTAAACCTACCTAAAGAACTTAGCGGAATTCACAATGTGTTCCACATCTGCAATTTAAAGAAATGTCTAGCGGATGAATCGCTAGCAATACCATATGAAGATGTGCAAGTAGATGAAAGCCTGAAATTTGTCGAAAAACCGATCGCGATCGAGGATCGACAGGTAAAGAAGCTTCGAAGAAAGCAAGTGCCAATTGTCAAAGTAAAGTGGGATGCCCGTAGAGGCCCTGAATATACGTGGGAGGTTGAGTCCACTATGCGACAGAAATACCCTCACTTATTTCAGTAAATATCGAGGTCGAGATTTCTTTTAAGGGGGTGATGATGTAACACCTCGCAAAAATGTGTCCAATAAGGTGAAGACACGTGTCCTAAACCCTATTCATTTAAAAAGTTGACTTTAAAGGGGTAAAAGTGTCAACAAGCGAAACTTGTGCTTTCGGGTGGTTTCCGACAAAACAGGAAATTTAGAATAATTATTTTATACTCCCAAATGTGCCAAATATCATTTATGATGGCCTGATAAAGCTACAAGTCCCAAGATACGTATTTTTAAGTTGAGGGGCCAAACTTTTCAAAACTGAAAATCTGGTTCGCTGACAGACCCCTTACGGACCATAAGGGTCCCATGCTTACGGTCCGTAAGGCATGGTACTAGCCGAATTTTTGCTTGGTCTCCACACATAAGCTTCCAACCCGCCTTATTCGAAACCAGGGGCTGCATGCTTGCTCAATACTCGTTAATGGACACCTGAAGACATCCTAGAACACTTGGTAACACCTGGATTAATCTTGTGATGTCCTCTTGCACTATAAATAGGTGCCTTGGGTGAGCACTTGAACCTGCACCTCTCAAAATTGTTTCTTTCTTGCTTGCTTTCTCTGGGAATCCTGATCAAAATGGAAGCCCCTCTAAGTCCATTTTCGTGCTAGGACCAGTGGTAAGTGTTCTTAGCCACTCTAGTTCGGTTTTTATGCGTTTAAAGGCCGAAAGTCAAAGTTGCCACAAAACGGCTTTGACCTTCGGCTTAGACCTAAACGGTCCAGCCATTATTCGAGGCGAATGTGGCTACGTGATCGTAATTAGGTGGGTGTTAATCCCTCAAAAGGGCACCTCCTAATTACCACGTTTACTTTGTTATTTGTCGGGTCAAAGGAATTAATAATAAAAGTCAAACTAGTCAGATTTTAAATAAAATCAAATCTGATAATGTAGAGGTTATAAAACATGTTTTATCACTCTAATAACTTGGTAATTATTATTAGGGCATATCTAAACATGTTCCACCCGACAATTCCGAGTTTAGGTCCGGTTCGCAACCGAAAGTCGCAATAGCTTGACTTTGCTTTGACTTCAGTTCTGACCCGAATTAGCTTATTTTCCTTATGCATTAGGGTTCCTTTAGGACCATATTATGTTGTAGCATAACCCTCTGAGGTTATATTACATGGTCCTTTAGTAATCTAAGATTATATGCTTGTTTCCGTTATTATGTTTTATGTTGACTAGTATGCCCTTTTGTCAAAAATGAGACTTTTAAGGTAGTTGGTCATGCAAACGAATTTGGTACTGATTAGTAAACATATTTAGAGTATTTTGATGCTCCAAACCTGGTCATAAACTGAAGTTATATAGAAAAGCGAAATTCATGCCTTTATAAGGACTAGAATGCCCTTTAGCATGAACATCATGTTTAAACATAATTTTAACACAAACCTCTTAACCTACTGTTATGATATCATATTTAGGATTTATTGGGATGACGGGTCAGATTTATTTCTAACCTTAACCTTGGGTTCTTGCATAAAGCTCATAAATGACGATAATACCCTTTTGCAAATAAAATGAGTTTTACATATAATTAACATGCAAAACCTTTTGCTACTGATATATTATGAAAAATAAAATATTTTAACACTTTAAAGCTGGTCAAATTCTCAGAATCACTTTAACTTCGAAATGGTCGTCATTTGTCAACTTTTACGCTAAATTAGCACATAGTTTGACTTTAAACTATATTTAGCACCTAAGAGTTGTTACCTACTGAAATTATAAATGATTTTAAATGATTTTACAGTAGGAATAAGTCATGAACTCATAATCCCAATTTAGTCCCTAAAACCATGTGTGAAATGACCAAAATGCTCTTCCGGGGGCATAGTTTGGCCATAAACCTTAACACACGCATAGGTATGATATCCTACCATCTTAATATCATAAATTAAAATGTTTTCACAGAATTTTTATGACCAGAACCTCAGTTTACATAAAAACCCCTTTTATGAACTTATAAAATGACCAAAACGCCCTTATAGGGCTTAGTTCGACTTTAAAACCTTTACGAGCATACTTGTTGACATCTTACTGATGTTATAACATATATTGACCATAATAACTTAGGAAACTTGTATATAACTTATCAGTTACCCGTATATGCTCATACGCGTTCGGTTCGGCTTATGTGACTAATTTTCACGAACGAACCGAAACGGGTCTAACCTTGGCATCTTTGCTTCAAAATCCAGAATGTGTTTAGTTTACCCATATTATACAAGTATTCATACTTGTTGGATCTAAATTGCATTTCTTTCCGGTCACCGCTTAATCTAGCGCTTTGTACCGTAAACCATCTTGTAAACTAACCGGTCGAATTCCTTGACTTAAATAAAGACCGTTAGTATCCTAATAGGTTATATGAAACCTTCCTTCCAGATTAAGTAGCCCTGTAGAAGATACCTTCATACGGTCTTAAGTATCATACCGCTGAGTAGTGCTTACACATAAACTCAGGTAAATACATTTAACTTATTTTCCTTTATACGGGCTTGGGATATGGTAAATTATTGCCGCTTGGTCGGGTATGGGATCATTTGGTCAGATTGTGATTAGTGAACCCGCATAACCCGTTTTAATCTATTTTGTTTGATAACATAAACTATGGGGGTTAACAACCATGTCCTGGATATCCTCGGCTCATCTAAGTTATTGATGGCCACGACCTAAGCACGGGGTGTAGGCATACACCTGACAGATGCGAATGCTAAAATATAAATTACCCACAAGTTGGGGATAACTCCTTTGTGGGTTTATATGTGGTGAGTTAGTTAATCATGTTCGGTTTTCAACCGACCCTAATAGTACGACAAACATGTAAAGCTGTATACAAGATTATAAAAGTAATTGTCCCAAGTTATAAAAGATTTTGTGCCTTGTGCACCTGAAATAACATTTTCAAATGTTTACAAAATGAGTCAGTTATTTGTATTTACCAGTGAAAACTGACGTATTTTCCAAAGACTAAGTGACAGGTACCTCACAAAATAGGCTGGAGCTACTTGGCATAATAAGAGGACTTTGCAAATCCCTAGATGCCTTAAGTCTGTGGAACTCAGTTTTATGTATTCATTTTATAGATCCGCATGTGGATCCTTTTTACAACCGTCTGTATATTATTTTATTCGTACTTTAAACTTTCGGGTCGTAATAGTAATTTCATTCCAAGCCTTCCGCTGTGCTATAACTGTGTATAATTGACTATTATGATATCAACTACGTCACGATACTCCCCATTGGGCCCACCGGGTTATACGTGGAAATCGGGTGTGATAGTATAACTCCTCTTCATCCCACGATTGCACTTTTTTTCGCTCGGTTCTCGGCTTTCTCGGCTTTCTTTTTATGCGAGCGTCTTGCTTTTCCTTTTTACATCTCCTCTGGTTCCGGTTTTGTTTCCGGAACGACCTCGGGCTCGCGTAGGGGCGACCCGAATGCTTGAGATGACCCCATTTCGCCCATGTTTTGATTCGGGTTCCAAACGTATAGATTTGGGTCCCATGAAAGTGGTTGGTTCAAAAGGTTCAAGAACCCGGTTTGATTTTGATTAAAATCGACGAAACCGGATCCGTATGGGGTGGGCCACTGTGGGTACCGGAGAAATGGGACGGGTAGAATGGCTAGCTTGGTTCGTGTCGGCACTGAAACGTGGAGGAATAAAACCGTAATTGAAAGGTTTCATTGTATAAAAATTCTAGTTTTTTTTTAAAAACAAGGGAGAGAAGAGATTGAAAGTGTGTTAAATTTTTAAAAAAAATGGAGAGATGGGGGAGTATTTATAGGTATTAATTGAATTTTAAAAAATAAAAAACTTTTTTTTAATTTCTGACCGTTGCAACGGTCATAATTTTGAAAATTATCCCCCAAAACGCCGCTATACACATAACGTGTGTTCAACTTTTAACCCCCATAGCGCCCCTGTATGGGAAGCCTTCGGCCTCCTCCCCCACCACAATACGCTATGCTACGGAGTAGCTAACGGGTTCACCTGAATTTATAGCCATTTCATACCTGCAATTTGTTTCAATCCTATGTCAGAATGCATGTCTGGAATCAGATAATCCCGTAGACTTGGGTTTTTTTGTAATTAAGTCTCTCGGTTTAACCAAATTGAGTTTCTAATGAAAATTAATTACCTAATTTTGGTTTCACTTTAACAAACAATTTGGTTCGTTTTTAAAGTATTAGGTTCTATTCTCGACTTAATGGGTTTGAAACTCAATACGAGATACCCCTACACACGAGATCCTAAATCAACGATCAGGATTAAATACTAGCATTACAACTTCGACTTTGAAGCCCCCATTCGTCCATAAATATCTCCATGACCACTCTCTTAAATCACTCCATCTTTTTAGATCCTCCCCTCTCTCTTAATCTCTCTCTCTCTAGCTATGAGCTTACTTGATCAGCTATGGGACGAAACACTCGCCGGACCTCGCCCGGATAAAGGCCTCGGAAAACTGCGAAAACAATCTACTTTTACCTTCCGCTCATCGGATTCCAGCAAGGGTACGCAGTTTTATTTTGTTTTTCTAACGTGAAATGTTACTTTTACTTTACTCTACAAAAATTATTTTAAAATATTTTTATTTTTTTTAACTACAAATGTTACTTCACTTACTTCAATTCTAGTTTGTTTTACACAAATTATATATAAACTAGTCTCGTTGATTTAAACCTGTCTAGGACCTCTTACAAATTATAACTCCATTGCTTACTGTGAACTGTGATCTCTAGTTTTTTATATATATATATTGGCGCGAGTTTTACTTTGTTTTGATTAAATTTGACTGATTGATCATGTGATTATTGCTGTATGTTAAATCTTTGAAAATTTTAACCTAATTTGTTTAGAATTGGTTGAGGAAAAGATGATAATTTGTAATGAAACTGAACGATGTCGTTTGATCTGTGCAGCGGAATCGCAGGCCGTGGAAGATCCGGCTATGAGAGTGACACGGAGTATAATGATTGGAAAACCAGTAGGAAATGAGAGCCAAACGCCGCCAGTGTCTCCGGCTGGATCCACACCTCCTGTATCTCCTTTTCCTGGTAAGCTTATTCGGTTTCAAACTGATTAAACCCCAAACCAAACCTAACCGAAATTGAAACGGCTTGTAACTGAACGGAAAGTTATATTGTTTGGTTTTAAATCCACACGTCAATATACTTGGTAGTCTCTTATTATAATTAAGAGGCTACCTTTGAATCGGTTATATATAAAATATATTTGGTTTATTTAAAAGAAACTTAATTCGGTTAAAGCTGAGGAAGCTGAATTACATTTTAGGCTAAATCTATTCCCGTTTAGCCAAATTGAAACTCATTTCGATTAAAACAAAAACCCTGGAACCTGAATACATTTTTAATTTTGAGGATTTTTTTTGGGTTAAAATCGTGATTTTTGGTTTGAAACTGAAACCGTACCGAATTTGGATTAACTTTGAATTCTGTTTGGCTTTATATGTCCACCTGAAATATCTTCCTTTATATGATTAAATGAAAACCAAAGCGATTAACAAACTTTGTTGTGTAATTATGGATTAATCCACCGCAATAATTGCATGGGCGTATAAATGAATACTTTCAATAGGGTATTTCTCTAACACACAAAGTTTATGTCTTTATATTGATTTTTGTGTTCATGTTGTCAGGGGGCAGATCGGAGACATATAGGTTTCGTAGGAAGTCTACTTCCGAGTATTACGAGAGGGCAACAGGGATCGGATACCGGAGCCCTCGTGCTCCTTATGACCTGTGAGATGTGATCTTGGTCATGAAGCGTAGCAAGCTTGGTTTTGACTATCTACTTGTTCTCATGCCATAGTTTTTTCATAAGGATGCATGTAAATATATGTATGTGTAATACATGATATGGAGTCTGGTGAAATTGTTTTAGGTTTTTGTTACTCGGAACTCTTGTATGCTTATAGGGGTTATTTGCCTTGTTAAGATAGCCTACGTTAAAAGTTTTCATGAATTTGGTTTCACTGTTAAACACCCAAAGTAAGTGCTTTTATGATTAACTTGAATACATCTAACATTAATGGAATTCAGTGAAATGAAAATAAATAAAAAAAATGTAAAAGTTAAATAAAAGAAACCATTGGCCGACAGGTACCATACCCCGTGGAAACCAACGGTTACCGACAAATTATCCATGGACATCCCGAGGTGGAGGGATTTGAATTTCGTTGGTTTTGTTGGAAACTCATTGATGTTGTAACATTCGGCCTCCGTACTACCATATTTTCCGTTTTGCCCTGTTGCCCACCCAAGAACTCATGAATTTGTTTTTTGTTGCCTTAGTAGAGACTTTACTAAAGGTCACTCATTCTAGTACTACTTCCACCTTACCACACTTAACTATAAAGTTTTTTCATCAGCTCCAAACAATTGTAAGAGTGGCTCTGATATCATTTGCAACATCTGGCCTCTCGTACCACCAATATTGTCCGATTTGCCCCCAATTGGTTGCACATCCAGGAACTCAAAGATTTGCTTTTGGTTGCTCGAGTGGATATTTCAAGGTGTCATCCATTCTATTACTATTCCCACCTGAGTACGTTTATCTATGGAGTTTTCATATGCTCAATAGCCAATGCGTATAATGATTTAAGAGGCAAGACATTTCTTATGAATCAAGAATCTCTTCTAGCCAACCCATGTGAGATTTGCTTTGGGTGTTACAATGAACCATGTATTTAATCTTCTCTGAATCGTTACAAAAGTTTTATCGATAATCCATAGCTAAATGTAAGATATGATTGCCCCTTAGTACGTAAGTATGGGGGTGCATTTGTGAAGACCAATTCATAAGGCAAATATGGGAAAGGTTTGTTTCAAAGTTAAAGGGTGATGAACATTCTGAAATCCAATTTCCGTGCTCTTTTACTTGTTCTTACCAGTTGCCATTAAGCCACTTTCCTTGTTCTTGACGCTCTTACTTATACAGTTAGTATTTAACGTCTTCACTTTAGCCTCTAGTGCTCTTGCTTTTAGTATTTTCAACACTTCACTCAAGCCTTGTTCACCTTCTTCTTATCCTTTCTGTCTAAACTCAATAATAATTTTCTCTTTAAAGGACTCTGCACCATCTTCTTCGGTTCTTCTTTGCTCCAACAAATATTTTAGCTCTTCACAAATCTCCTTGGCGGATTGGAAATTGCTATGATGATATTTTTTTTGGGCTTTTCATTAATTTTTGCTACAGTTATATCTTCACCACTCCATAATTTCCCGAGGAATAATTGTTGGTTACCCATTGAATACAAAGTCTCTTAGAATTGATTCGTAGAGTGCTCAATTCCATTAAGGAAGTTGATCAAGATGATCTTGTTCAAAAAGGGTACTTATTGCCCGTTTATCATCTATTTCGATGTAAATTCAAAACATGTGAATAGTAGTATATTTTTTGTATTTATTTTGTTGTATTTTATATTTCTCTTAGTTGCTAGTTTGTTAGGGTTGTTTTGTATTTAGGTGTATGCAGTGTTTCATTCGAATTCAATAACAAAATACCAAAGTATTCACATGGTATCAGAGCTTCACTAGCTCTCAACCACCGCCACACCTTTCGCCTTACATTGTGAAAAGTGTTCCCCACTCATATCGAAAATGAATGAAATCGTTTCAAAATTAAGAAAAGAGTTAAATGACATTTTAGTCTATGTGGTTTGGATCATTTTGCAAGTTTAGTCCAAAGGTTTGCAAAGTTGCCATTGTAGTCCAAATAGTTTCAGATGTTGCTATTTTAGTCCACTCGGTTAACTGCATCCATTTTTTTGTTAACAAGAAGGACAATTCGGTCATTTTATATGGTCGAATTGCGCTTCTAGTTAATAGAATTACATATAAAATGACTAAATTACCCTTCTCGTTAACAGAAAAAATAGATGAAGTAACCGAGTGGACTAAAATGACAACGTTTGAAACTATTTGGACTAACATGACAACATTTCAAACCTTTGTACTAAACTGGTAAAATGACACAAACCACAAGAACTAAAATGACATTTAACTCTTAAGAAAAAAATATGGAATATTAATTATTACCAATTGTGGGTCCCATATACTAATTGGACGATTAATGATTTAAACGATAAGGGTGGGGTTCGGCTACAAAATCTATTTTTCCTGCAAAGTATACAAAGTCATAAAACACCATAATTTCAGCCATAAAACACACTCAAACCCCACAAATAACATACAGAAGATCACTAAAACACAAGGTTTCTTTTAACATTGAGACCGGTGGTTCCTAAAGTCGATCACAAAATAATTTTGGTCCCAAAAATGGCCACAAATGGTCGTTTGTAACCGAAGATATATGGCCCGCGACTCCCTGCGGGCCCGGATTAAGCCCCCACGGGCATGGGCTAACCTCATCTAAACCAAAAAGCAGCTAACTGGTGTTGGGCTATGTCACACCCCGACCCGCAGCGGAAAAGGTGATCGGGGCATGATTGGGTTATCATCAAAGCTCATGACATTTATTATAACGTTTCATTTTTATTATTACAATTTAAAGGAAAACATACAATCATAATTACATCATGTCCTACACATAATTCTAGACTTCATTATTTTCTTCTAAGGCATTTCCTATGTTTTCCTTGCTTCATCCTGTTCACCTGTATCATGTGTAAAAATGGTTTTTGGATCAACAAAAAGTTGGCGAGTGAATCCTATGAAAAACATTTGTACAAGTTTATTGAATTGATAAAATAAAGTGCGTAACCACATATGAGTAAATATGGATGTAAACTTATTCACAAAACACTTAATATTAAATAATGCACAACATACAATAATAGATTGTTTTGAGGCACGCGTTGCTCAACTCGTCTCCCACGAGGAACTGATGGGCCTAATGACTAATTTGCATACAACTTGACAATATGAAATACATAACTACAAACAATATTTACATTCTAAGTTTAAGTCATAATATGGTATGGCACGAGTTTGAATAAATGAATTAGTTTTAGTGACACATGATACACCCCAAAACGTGTAATTAAAAAGGGGAGTTATAAGATTCACCCACAGTGGGTGCGTTCGGTTGATGATGTTGAATGCGCACGAAGTTGGATTTAACCACGAGTGAAACTAACCTAGATAATAACGTAATGGTTCGGTAAATAAGCGGATTTTATTAATCAATTTTAGTAGGATTATTGGATATATTTTTGTGAGTTTAAGGCTATTTTCTAACTTTAAAAATGTTATTTTTAAGTATTTTTAATTGATTTTTAAATAAAATAAATAAACAAAAATAATAAAAAAATGTTGACTTTTTGACCGTTGACTTGTTGACCGGTTTTATTGTGTAAATGTATGCGCCGGGCAGGACTCGAACCCGAGACCTCCCGTTCGCGTGCACGCAGCTCTACCAACTGAGCTACGTCTCTAACCCGAAATATTTCTGTTTTTAATTATATTTATATACTAATTGAGTTAATCCAAAAATCATTTATTTAAAAACGATTTTAATGTATCGCTCGGTGCTCTCCACAGGTCTCGAACCCGGGACCTGTGGGTTAGTTTGGCACACAGTCCACCGCTGGACTGTGTGTCTAACTTGGTAAATAATCTGGTTTTTATTATATTTCTATACAAACTAGATACATTCATTTCTGTCCTTATATAAAAAGTTTGATAATTGCCAGAACCGGTGCGGTAGTCTGGACTCGAACCCGCGACGTATGATTTACACGCGCACACAGTCCACCACTGGACTGTGTGTCTATCTTGGTTATTATTCCGGTTTTCATTAAACTTAAAATCTATTTGCGAGTGAATCCGGTTCAGTTTTAAAAAGGAACATTTTTATTAAGGCGAGTGTGCGTGTGACAAGAATCGAACTCGGGACGTATGCGTGTTTATTTGCACACAGTCCACCGCTGGACTGTGTGTCTAACCCGAGATATAACTTGATTTAAATTAAACATATATAATACCGAAAACTTCATCTTCTTCGTTAAGCTTAACCCAGATTCAATGTCCGACTGCTTCGACAAAAATAATCAATTTCTTTAGTAAGTTGTGATTAGCTATATGTGAGATTAATAAAAACGAGAGACATTAGGTGTAAGATATACCGAACAGAGATCCTCTGTATCGCCGGCGAAATTCCGATGACAGCAGGTTATTCCGGCGACGTTTATCTTGCGGCAGAAGGTCTTCAGGAAACTTGAGGTGAGTGTGGGTGACTTCGGTATGAGCTCTAGGTGTTCTGTTTTTAGAATACGGCACAAAGGTGAAGGGGTTCGGTTTTCCGGCGAGTGAAATTTCGTCGAGAATGGGTGTGATTGTGAGCAAAAAGGCTAACAGAGGTTAGAGGGTGTATTTATAGGAAAGAGTCGAGATGCATGTGGTCTGATTTCATTATTGATTCGTCGGTTAATAATTTTTCCGGCGGTTATGACTGATGTCGCGGACTGGACATCGGTTATAACCGATGCAATATTTATTATTCGCGTTAAGACACAAGAAACCGACTGAGAAAGGCGAATTCGTCGGGATTTCCGACGTCTGCGATTTGGGCGCGTCGATTTGAAATTGAGATTGTGATATTTGAATTAATTGTTTCCAATAATGAACAAAAAACACAAGTGGCGGAGTGGTTGAGCGCGTGTGAGTTAAAGCTCGGCTGATAACTGGTTTACCCGGGTTCGAAACCCGGCTTCAGCCTTTTATTTTATTTCATTATTTTTAATACTTTTTCAAATATAACTTTTATATTCCAATATACTTATTAATTATGTATCGTTTAAAATTAATTTGGGCATTAAATACGCAACGAAATTTTTAACTGGTTGTTCGGTTAATAAACGAAGCGGGTTTGGTAAATCCGGTTTTTGACGGATGTTACAGTATCCCCTACTTTTAGAAATTTCGTCCCGAAATTTAAGTAATGGCATGTTTGTCTAAAAGGATGGTGTTTAAATTTGGCAGTTACATACTTAGAAAGGGGTAAGAGTTTAAATTTTTGTTTGAGTCGGTAACGTTCCTTGTAAGGGTTGAGTACCCTGCTACAGGAATCGCTTTTTGTTGCCTACGGTAAAAATATTGATAGGCAGAGTTGTTCACTAAGCATGATTTCATGCGCAAGAGTTTTGATATGTTTGGAAAGATAAGGATATATCCTAAAACAAAACTTCTAATACTACAACCTACATGGAACTTCTCATAACCGCCTGACAATGCCTCTGATCCTTTTGCAAGAATACTTATATATAGGAAGTACCAGCGGCGTATCCACCATATTCTTGTCAAATTTTCATTGGTTTTATCAGTAAGTTATGATTGGTTCTATGATGTGACTCTAGAACATAAATAAACACCACAACCAATGTCTGAGTCCTAATTCTGATAGTATACATGTTTGATTGGTGACATAATCCCATTTCTTTAAATGATGAGATGATATAAATGCTAGATCAGTGAGTATAAAACGAACTTCAACCAGGAAATTACTAAATCCTACATGGAACTTCTCATAACCGCCTGACAATGCCTCTGATCCTTTAGCAAGAATACTTATATATAGGAAGTACCAGCGGCGTATCCACCATATTGTTGTCAAATTTTCATTGGTTTTATCAGTAAGTTATGATTGGTTCTATGATGTGACTCTAGAACATAAATAAACACAACAACCAATATCTGAGTCCCAATTCTGTTAGCATACATGTTTGAATGGTGACAGTTCCTCTCTCGTTTGTTGTGATGGAGAGGTTAGTCTATGTAGAAATGGAACACAATCCAATTTCTTTAGATGATGATATGATATGAATGTTAAATCAGTGAACGTAACACAAATTTCAACCAAGACAATACTAAATCCTACATGGAACTTCTCATAACCGCCTGATAATGCCTCTGATCCTTTGACAAGAATACTTATATATAGGAAGTACCAGCGGCGTATCCACCATATTCTCGTCAAATTTTCATTGGTTTTATCAGTAAGTTATGATTAGTCCTATGTGACTCTAAAACATAAATAAACACAACAACCAAAGCTTGAGTCTTAATTCTGATAGTATACATGTTTGAATGGTGACAGTACCTCTCTCGTTTGTTATGATGGAAAGGTTAGTCTATGTAGAAATGGAACACAATCCAATTTCTTTAAATGATGAGATGCTATAAATGCTAAATCAGTGAGTACAAAACAAACTTCAATCAAGACAATACTAACTTCTACATGGAACTTCTCATAACCGCCAGATAATGCCTCTGATCCTTTGGCAAGAATACTTATATATAGGAAGTACCAGCGGCGTATCCACCATATTCTTGTCAAATTTTCATTGGCTTTATCCGCAAGTTATGATTAGTTCTATGTGACTCTGATACATAAATAAACACAATCAACCATAGCTTGGGTCTTAATTCTGATAGCATACATGTTTGAATGATGACAGTACCTCTCTCGTTTGTTACGATGGAGAGGTTAGTCTATGTAGAAATGGAACACAATCCAAATTCTTTAAATGATGAGATGCTATAAATGCTAAATCAGTGAGTACAAAACAAACTTCAATCAAGATAATACTAAAGTCTACATGGAACTTCTCATAACCGCCAGATAATGCCTCTGATCCTTTGGCAAGAATACTTATATATAGGAAGTACCAGCGGCGTATCCACCATATTCTTGTCAAATTTTCATTGGCTTTATCCGTAAGTTATGATTGGTTCTATGTGACTTTAAAACATAAACGAACTGAAATAGTAATTCGCATTAAGATCCTTGGATAAGATTCCAATTTATAACAGGGATACGGGAAAATTGAGATAACATAAAGAAAACGTAAAAACTAAGCGGTTGGAGTTGAATCTTGATTTTCGGTGAAGGGGACTAGTTGGGTGGTTTCGTTTGGGCCGTCATTATCTTCAACAGGATTGGCGTTGATGTTGAAAACTCTCCCTCTTGCTGGTGGCCTAGTGATTAGGTTTCCTTGATTTGCTTGGTTAACTGGGTTTGCTTGAGCTTGGGCGTTTATGATGTTAACCAATCGAGGGCACGTGTTTCTAAAGTGGGTAGGGTCGCCACAATTGAAACAAGTTCGAACATATGGGAACATGGGGTATTGGGGTTGTTGATAGGTTTGGATCATGTTTTGAGTAGGGGGAGAGATTTGGTTTTGAGAGGTGCGGCAAACCTTGCTCAAATGACCATAGCGTCCACAATTCGCACATAGTCGACAAGGTAAGGTAGAGGGATGGTGATAAAAACAAGTGTTACATCGAGGGTGAGGTCTAAGGTATGGTTTCTTATTTGGGTAAGTTGAGTTTGGGCTATTTGCGTGATTGGGATAGCTTGGATGGGTATGGCTTGTGCAATTGGTTGATTACGTTAGGTGACAGCGAAAAGTTGCCCATCTCGTTTTCTCTTAAAAATGGGTTGAGAGGGGGATTCGGTTTGGGTGGAGTTTGAAGTTTCAGTTGATGCTTTATCCTTCTTTTTCTCCTCCTTGAAGTCTTTATTCCGGATGCGGTTCTCGGTGAGCTCTGTAGCTAACTCCATTGCTGCTTCCAAAGTTGCAGGCGTGGTACTTATTACAGAGTCTTGAATCTTTGACGGAAGACCTCGAATGTAGTGCTCGATCAAATGATAAAGAGGAGTGAACAAGTTGGGAACCATTTGATTTAACTCGAGGAATCTTTTGTTGTATGTGGTGTGGTCGCCTTCCTTTTGCTTCAACGAATAGAACTCATCTTCTAATTTCTTGATTTCGCTCCTTGGGCAAAACCGTCTGTTCATGATTTCCTTCAATTCATCCCAAGTTAAAGTCATAGCATCTTCAACACCTCGTTTGGCCTTCTCTGTATTCCACCAAGTAAGTGCTATTCCAAATAAACGACCAGTAGCATATCGCACTTTGCGATCATCGGGGCAATCGCAATTTAGGAAAGTGTTCTCCATTTCTTCAAACCAATGGAGGAGAGCGGTGACACCTTCAGTCCCTTCGTATTTTGGAGGGTCGCATGATTTGAAATGCTTGTAGGTGCATTTGGTGGTATTTGGGGGAGAGTTGATATCATTTTGATCTTCTTGGTTGACGAGATTAACGGTAAGGGCTTGTTGGACTTGAATTACAATGTTGGGTATTACGGCAGCCATTTGTTGAGCGATTAGGGCAGCCATGCGCTCGCGGGCTTTTCCTGCTCTCATCTTCCTACGAGCGAGGCTAGAAGACATCTACAAGGAATACATATCGAGAGTATGAGTTGGATGCTTTAGGGATCATGGGTCGTATTTAGGAATGAAAATTTATAAAATATAAAATAATAAATCTACTACATCCATAGGATGTCTTGGGCTTTGCTCGTAATTGGGCCTTGCATGCCGCCATACTTCACCTTCGTAATCATGTGGGCCCCCATGAATACCGGGTTTTTCATATGGTTCGCATGTGTTAGCCTGGTTACGTACACTAAAACCCGCAGAAAATCGAGAAATATGTAACGTATGATATTCGGAATGTGTCCAGGTGTGGACACGGTGACACCTCAAAGTGGGGTTAGTTCGAACGACGTTTGGTGTGGCATGCTTTGGCCTAATAGGTCCTTCGTACTCTCACCGTTAGTCCCCAGGTAGGCAAACTGGTCCGTTATATTGGATTTATACGAATGCCAACCTAGACAGGACGTTCCGACTACCGGTACTTGTACCCTTACAGTTACTACATGCCCGTCGCAGAACTCACTTTGATGAGATTTGAAAAAAAATGAAAAATGCGACAAAATCTTTGAATAACGAAAGTATGAAGATGATTTGAATATGTGAACATTGAAATATGTATGATGAATGTGTATGTAAGTATGTATGTTTGACTGTAAGTATAAACAAATATGAAACAAATAAATATCATAAGTTTGCATGTAACCACATAAACAATTAAAATCTAGTCAACTATAGTATAGGCTCTAAGGGTCTAATAACCTATCCTATATCCCTATAGTCATGGCTCTGATACCAATCTGTCACACCCCGACCCGCAGCGGAAAAGGTGATCGGGGCATGATTGGGTTATCATCAAAGCTCATGACATTTATTATAACATTTCATTTTTATTATTACAATTTAAAGGGAAACATACAATCATAATTACATCATGTCCTACACATCATTCTAGACTTCATTATTTTCTTCTAAGGCATTTCCTATGTTTTCCTTGCTTCATCCTGTTCACCTGTATCATGTGTAAAAATGGTTTTTGGATCAACAAAAAGTTGGCGAGTGAATCCTATGAAAAACGTTTGTACAAGTTTATTGAATTGATAAAATAAAGTGCACAACCACATATGAGTAAATATGGATGTAAACTTATTCACAAAACACTTAATATTAAATAATGCACAACATACAATAATAGATTGTTTTGAGGCACGCGTTGCTCAACTCGTCTCCCACGAGGAACTGATGGGCCTAATGAATAATTTGCATACAACTTGACAATATGAAATACATAACTACAAAACAATATTTACATTCTAAGTTTAAGTCATAATATGGTATGGCACGAGTTTGAATAAATGAATTAGTTTTAGTGACACATGATACACCCCGAAACGTGTAATTAAAAAGGGGAGTTGTAAGATTCACTCACAGTGGGTGCGTTCGGTTGATGATGTTGAATGCGCACGAAGTTGGATTTAACCACGAGTGAAACTAACCTAGATAATAACGTAATGGTTCGGTAAATAAGCGGATTTTATTAATCAATTTTAGTAGGATTATTGGATATATTTTTGTGAGTTTAAGGCTATTTTCTAACTTTAAAAATGTTATTTTTAAGTATTTTTAATTGATTTTTAAATAAAATAAATAAACAAAAATAATAAAAAAATGTTGACTTTTTGACCGTTGACTTGTTGACCGTTGACTTGTTGACCGGTTTTATTGTGTAAATGTATGCGCCGGGCAGGACTCGAACCCGAGACCTCCCGTTCGCGTGCACGCAGCTCTACCAACTGAGCTACGTCTCTAACCCGAAATATTTCTGTTTTTAATTATATTTATATACTAATTGAGTTAATCCAAAAATCATTTATTTAAAAACGATTTTAATGTATCGCTCGGTGCTCTCCACAGGTCTCGAACCCGGGACCTGTGGGTTAGTTTGGCACACAGTCCACCGCTGGACTGTGTGTCTAACTTGGTAAATAATCTGGTTTTTATTATATTTCTATACAAACTAGATACATTCATTTCTGTCCTTATATAAAAAGTTTGATAATTGCCAGAACCGGTGCGGTAGTCTGGACTCGAACCCGCGACGTATGATTTACACGCGCACACAGTCCACCACTGGACTGTGTGTCTATCTTGGTTATTATTCCGGTTTTCATTAAACTTAAAATCTATTTGCGAGTGAATCCGGTTCAGTTTTAAAAAGGAACATTTTTATTAAGGCGAGTGTGCGTGTGACAAGAATCGAACTCGGGACGTATGCGTGTTTATTTGCACACAGTCCACCGCTGGACTATGTGTCTAACCGGAGATATAACTTGATTTAAATTAAACATATATAATACCGAAAACTTCATCTTCTTCGTTAAGCTTAACCCAGATTCAATGTCCGACTGCTTCGACAAAAATAATCAATTTCTTTAGTAAGTTGTGATTAGCTATATGTGAGATTAATAAAAACGAGAGAGATTAGGTGTAAGATATACCGAACAGAGATCCTCTGTTTCGCCGGCGAAATTCCGATGACAGCAGGTTATTCCGGCGACGTTTATCTTGCGGCAGAAGGTCTTCAGGAAACTTGAGGTGAGTGTGGGTAACTTCGGTATGAGCTCTAGGTGTTCTGTTTTAGAATACGGCACAAAGGTGAAGGGGTTCGGTTTTCCGGCGAGTTGCAAAAAGTTTCCGGCGAGTGAAATTTCGTCGAGAATGGGTGTGATTGTGAGCAAAAAGGCTAACAGAGGTTAGAGGGTGTATTTATAGGAAAGAGTCGAGATGCATGTGGTCTGATTTCAGTCTTGATTCGTCGGTTAATAATTTTTCCGGCGGTTATGACTGATGTCGCGGACTGGACATCGGTTATAACCGATGCAATATTTATTATTCGCGTTAAGACACAAGAAACCGACCGAGAAAGGCGAATTCGTTGGGATTTCCGACGTCTGCGATTTGGGCGCGTCGATTTGAAATTGAGATTGTGATATTTGAATTAATTGTTTCCAATAATGAACAAAAAACACAAGTGGCGGAGTGGTTGAGCGCGTGTGAGTTAAAGCTCGGCTGATAACTGGTTGACCCGGGTTCGAAACCCGGCTTCAGCCTTTTATTTTTATTTCGTTATTTTTAATACTTTTTCAAATATAACTTTTATATTCCAATATACTTATTAATTATGTATCGTTTAAAATTAATTTGGGCATTAAATATGCAACGAAATTTTTAACTGGTTGTTCGGTTAATAAACGAAGCGGGTTTGGTAAATTCGGTTTTTGACGGATGTTACAGGCTACTCCCGACGCATAGTACTATGCCAGCACAGAGAAGACAAATAACACAAGGTGAAAGTGACTTGTAGCCAATCATTGGACGCTAGGCACCATACCAGAGGATCTCCACTAAACACCATCGTGCAGGGGACAAGAGGTATAAGCTAAGGCGATGTGTGGCCAATCATAAGATGTCAGTCCACCTATCCTTAAACTTCCACTAACGATTAACAACAAACGAGACTACAAGTACATTCAAAAAGCGACGTCTAGCCAATCACGGCCCGCGAACGTACTCCCACCTTTGCGGACACTAACTATCACGACAGGGGGACCAAATTAATATTCCTTGACAACGACTCTCGTCCAATCCTTCTCCAACCCATCGGCTATTGATACACACTTCTCCAAAGATGAAACCATTTTATTCCATTTACTCTACTCTCACTCTCAACTCATAGTTTCTCTCTTGAAAGAACAATACTTATTATCACTCCGGAAGGTGGTTACAAAAATAACCCCCCCCCCCCCCCACCTCTCCTTCTAGTAACAAGTTCATGGTGTTGCTAGTTTTGCAGATTCGAACAAGGAATGGAACTTGTGAAGATTAGATTACCCTCCATCTCGGTTGAGATTAGGTTAACCCCCGTTTCTTCGTTGGCGCTATCCAATTCAGCTAGAACAACTTTTTTATCCTGTTTCTTTGTTTTTTCTCATCATCATGATTTCCATTCCACCACTACCCTTTACCTCTGTTTCATAGTGGGGAGGGGCCAGAACTGCTACGGATGGTTCTGGTCCCTTGGATGCTGAGTATGAGAGGGCCTATCCAACACACACATATATATACATACATACATACATATGTATATATAAAGGGGCTCATCACCACACCCTTGGGACTCATCCCCACACTCGATAACGTGGCCGCCTACATGGCGGACAATCCCCAAAGGACTACCCTCTTCCACACCCTTTAGCCTTAGATCACTAACACTAACCCGTTTACCCATAAGATTATGGGGTGTGATTTCATTTTTTACACTCCAAAATAACTGTCATGTAAGTGACACATCGTTCTCACATAGTTTCACCTTCCACATCCAAATTTCACACACATTAAAAAAAAGGTTTTGGCTCACCCTCACAAATCCTTTCCACGTCGGTTAGAAACAAACGACCACACCAAAGGTATAATGTTTTACCGTCGTGAAAATGCATTCACCTAGGACGACAGCGTGAGGAAGAATTCCCACACTACATAATCCAAACAAGACCCTTGGAAAGCGTGACCCTTCAACATGGGTTCTTTCCTACTTTTAACACATTTTGTTAAAAACATTATTAAACTTCTATTTGTATATGTTCATAACTTTTGTACATTTTAAATAATAATAAAAATCCTTATAAATACTTTCTGAGACTATCTTTTGATACTAATTATTTTTTTAATCAAACTCTAATACTTTTAGTTCTTTTTTTCTTATAAACTTTGTCCATTTTGTTCTTCTATAAACTTTTAAAACCTTTCAATTTAGTGTACGCATTCCAAAGATAATTAGAAATAAATGAAATCCAACAATAATTGTTTTGTGATAGTGACCTCATAGGCTCTGATCCATGTACTAAGTCTTCAATGATCTGTCGATCTTTTTAAGAAAATTGGTGTGTGGTGATGGGATGGCCTTGTAGTAGTAGGTTAGATTGATTTGTGGTCAAGGTGAGAGGTGATTTGTGGGAGGAAGCAACAAAGGGGCCACAATGGGGGTGCCGGTGACTTTTGTGCATGGATACTGAGTTGTCGAGGATACTTTTCATGATGATTTGTTCATGGATCTAAATCTGTAATCCAGATGGACTGATATTATCTACTGTCATTAAAGCCTAATAACATGCGGCGTCTTATAATAAGAAAACCCTACATGCTATTCTTGGAGAGTTTCAGTCAACATAACCCCTTGTTTTCTTTTTATTTAACCATGCGAATTTGTTAGCTAGCGGAAAACTCGCTGGACCGTCAATACCCTACTAATCACTGCTAATCAATAAGATTAAATAAATCACAACTTGTGCTGGATAGGTGGCGAACAAAAGGTCATGGTAGAAAACCATCATACGCATGTTGTTTTATAAAACATGGATCAAGAGCAGTTAGTTCTAGGCTTTTATAGCTGTTTTCTATTAGTAAATGCCAACACCACTACCTTGAAACTTTGGTAACTAGTAAAAAAATTTCACGCGTTGCGACAGGTAGGTATTCGGTCAGTGTTGATTCGATTAATTAGGTATCGGCACTTGGTATATCAACTGAAAGATAAAACCCAAAAATAATGTCATGATATGATTAAATGATAACGACACACATTGTACATCGGTCGAAAACCAAAAAAACTTATATTAGTAACCGTTATGATAGTACCGATATGTTTAGTCAAAATCGACAGGGCAGTGATGTTGCTAGGACAATATTAGTTTTGTTCTTTACGATATCGGTACAGTATTGACATCTTACAATCTACCATATACTCTATACCACTACTGAAATTGTTAGGACGATATTGGTTCAATTCGTCACAAAAAATAACAACATAATCAATTATATTGAAGGTTGTAACTTAGGGTATGTTTGGCAAAAGTAACTGTTGGCTGGAGGCTGGAGGCTGGAAGCTGGAAGCTGTAGTTTTTTAGAATATTTAGGTGTTTGGCAGAGTAGCTGGAACTTTTAATAAAATGTACAAAATAACCAAAATGGACATTAAAAGTTGGTACATTAAAAGGTTTATTATCTTTAGAGGTTAAAATGGTCATTTTTTCCCTAAAAGTTTGTAGCTCCTTCTAAATGCTACTAGTAGTAGCGTTTAACCAAAAGCTTCAAGCTTCTAACCTAAAAGCTTCAAACTCCTTCAACCAAACAAGACTTTTTATTAATTATAAGTTTTTTCTTAAAAACTTAAAACTAGAAGCTTATAAAAGCCCCTATTAAACATACCCTTAAAGTTACAAAAGAAAAACAAAATAAGCTTATAATAAACTAATTTCATAAAATAATTAAATGCTTCTAAAAATTAGAAAAGTTATAAAATAAATATTTTTTTATTATTCATTGTCATCCAAATGCATAATATAATATAATATAATATAATATAATATAATATAATATAATATAATATAAATATAATATAATATAATATAATATAATATAATATAATAATAATATAATATAATAAGCTACAATGTACAAATTTCCTAAAAAGTGTAAAAACGTCGTGAAACATTATAATGTCAGCAATAAAAAAACCCAAAAAAACCCAAAAAAACTAAGATTACTAAAACATCATATATGTTTTGTGTTGTGTTTTGAATGATAATACTTTGATTATGAAATGACAAACATTATTGTGTTTTAGTTTGATTAGCATATTGTGTTTTATATTCATAGTTATATGATGGTGTGTTTGAAGTTTTTATGAACTATTCGAGTTTGAATATATTGTTTTAGTAATCATCACTATGTTATTTGTAGGTTTTAGTTGTGGTTTATGGTTGAAATTATAATATTTTATGACTTTTTACATTTTCTTTAGGAAATTTAAACTTTGTAGCAAAACTTTACCGTATAATATACTATAATGTAACATAACATAATATAATATAATATTAATGAACTTCAATGATACTACTTAACCTGAGAGACACGGTGAACCACACATTGATTTTCTAGCACAAAGTCTTAATGAAGGTTGAATGAGCCAGTATATTGGTTGCCACACATGTCCAATAAAACTATAAACTACTTTTAATCTATTCTATCCATGACTCACACCATCTATTAACTCATACAAAATTATTTTCTGGCAAATGCTTAGTAGAGCCATTCTATAGCTTTAATCGGGTGATAGAAACTCTTGTTTCTTAGAGAACATCGGAATTCAAATCCTGATATGAGTTAGATCAAGAATAATCTGGTGGGTTAAATTATTCTATAAAGACTTCTAATTGTAAGAATTGTAAGAAGCCACCAGAGAGTGACAAGTGTCTTAAGAGGATTCAAGTGGTAATGGTAATTTTGTCTACAAAATGAGAGAAAATATGCACATGCAAGTCACATGCTATTTCCCCTCCAATTTTTAAACGTCTGACTTTTTTCTATATCATTTGTTTTAAAAAAATTATACCATAAAATCAAGCGTTTTTTATCTTTAATATGAGTACAATATTGTGATATTTTTCAAAAAAAAATCAAAAACCCAGTTGTATATGACATAATGGACATGACATAAAACACAATGTAAAGTAGAGTAAAAAACACAATTAATGACAACAGATAAAGACACAATAGACAACAGATTAAAACACAATAACCATGACCTTGAGGTATAACACAATGGCCATAATGTATAACACAATAAGTATCAAACTAAATAAAATCACAATTGATGACAACAGATAAAAGACATAATTGATAACAGATAAAAGACACAATAGAGAGCATATGAAGACACAATGAAAAACAAACTAAAAACACAATACACAACAAACTAAAACACAATTAATAAGAAACTAAAACACAATGGATAACAAATTAAACACAATAACCTAAACAAATGATGTAATTTATAGAAAACTCAGATATAACATCATCTTCATTATGTTATATATTGTGTTATAGGTTCTTATAAATAATACACATTCAAAAACCCGAAAACCTAAACCTTCCACTCCCACCCCCGCCCCCACCCCAACCCAAAAACCTAAACCCTCCACCAAAAAAAAACTATACCTCATCAAAAAACCCCCCAAAAACCTAAAAAAACCTAACCCCCTCCCCTGCCGCAAAAAAAAAACCTAACAACCCCCATAACCCAACCCAATCCAAGCTAAAATGCTAAATGCTAAAAATTAACCCCCCCTAAAAAAATAAATAAATAAACCTAACACTCCCACCCCCTCCTAAAAACCTAACACCCCACCCCCCAAAAATCTAACACCCCCACCCTAAGACCTAGTTAAAAGACACAATGACGTAAACCTTTAACACAATACAAAAAAAAGTAAAATATATTTTTTTTAATTTTTATATGACATTATGGTGCTCATATTAAAGATTAAAAACGCTCGTTATTATGGTGAAGTTTTTTTAAAAAAAAAATGTCGTATGAAAAAGTTATGGACGTTTTAAATCGATGGGGGAATTGACTTGTGCATTGCATGTGGAAAGAGAAAATCCATAAACGTAGGATTCCTTTTATACCCTTAGATTATCTTATTTTTTCCTACAATTAATCTCAACCCTTTAAATTTAAGATCAATAGATAAAATCTTTCTTACCTTCTTCCAATAAGAATCCTTTGTCTTAAAAACAAATATCCCGTTACAAATTCAAGGAATTACTTTGACCAGAATTGTCAAATACGAGTCTAAAAAAGTAACACCTCAACGTGGCTAAAACTGATTTGAATTGATTTTTGGAAAAAAAAAAAAAAAGGAAGAAGAAGATATTCAAACAAAATTGATATCTTAATTAATAGATAACTAGTAATTGTACCCCGCGCTTTGCTGCGGATGAAGCATGTTGCCTAAACAAATAGTGACGATAGGGTGTTAGTCACTTGAGTTTCATCAAGACAATATAAACTAAATTACATTTCAAACAAACTTTAATCTACTCATAAAACTTGATCACTTACCGCTAGGGTGTTATTCGATGTTTTATAAAACGTTGATATTCGATCTTTATCTATAAAATATTGAGTACATATGGTCGAATCGATGTTGAGTATATATGGCGTTTAGACGTCTAGATACAAATCTTACTAAAACCTATACTTAAACTTAGTTCGTTCTTGTATATTTGTATTTAAAAGGTTTCGAATGACTTTAAAAGGCTTGATATATTTACTCCTAACAATCATAATATTTATTACTTTTTCAAAACATAAAATATATAGTTAGGCATCATACCTTAAGGTGTAGGTGAATCAAAGAAGACAAAGAGATAAACAAAAAAGTTCTACCACATGCATAACATGCTTTGCTAGTAACAAATCAAGAGGAGATATAATATATATCTCTAACAAAATCACTTTTAGAAATCACCAAATCCTATAGAACAAATCGATCACAATGTTAATACGCAGCTCAAAACCCCAAAATGGAATGAAATAAACGAAAAACTCTAAAACAATTTTCACCTTCAAATTATAACAATAATTATAAAACATAAGTATGATTGATTTCACTATCCGCACCCTTGAGTTCCTCAAGACTACTGCCGAGTCCCACCGTCACCGGAGCCCATCAAGTGGCCGCAACCCTAGGTCGCTGGCTCAGTCTGGGTTCAATCGCTTTGTTACATCTATTTGCTTTTTCCGATCCAGAAACCGTCATCCTCATCTCGCCTCTGCTCGTTCTTTACTCCTTGACAAAACCCTAACGCCTCTGACCTCCGTATAGATCCACCGGTACTACCGCTCCATTTCTGTAACAACAGATTGTACCATCAAACTTTTTTCGATTAAATGGCTTTGAGGGTTACACTCGCCGCCGTGGTCGGCAGACTTCCACCGCCGGGACCATTTTCCTTTTTCCGTCAACTCTCTCTCTCTCTCTCGAAGCATATGAAAGTACCAGATGATGAGTAGTGAGAATGCAGGTAACTTTTTACAGTCAAATCCTTACATAGTGAGGTGTAAAGAAAATAGGAACGCGTCAAAGCAAGAAGCAAAGCAATAGCTACAGTAATTTATAGAAACAAACATAAGCTTGCAATATAATTAATAATTAATTAATAATAACTCATTGACAAAGAAGTCTAAAAGACCTACTTTTTTTTAACTCATTACAATGCTGATTGACGTTCTCTAAAATCTCTAGCTCCTATTACACACCCCCACGATTTCCTTTAGTACCTATCGTGGAACAATGGAGAACAATAAAAAGAAACACGCCTAAGTAAAAAGTTGCACAACAACGAAAAGAATAATAGCAGTATCAGTGACATCGATTATAGAAAGGCAAAACGGTATAGTGGTTTAGGAGTACAATAACAGTACGAGTTAGAATGAAACATGTATAACAATAGATAACCATAGTAAAGGACAACAATGATAACAAAAGCAATGGATCAATACAAATCTAGACATAACCAATTCTAACAATATCGAGTTAAATAAGCTATGAAATGGTCACGTTATTAACTTAGTCCCAAATAAGAAATCAAACTTTGATCTTGAACCTCAAAACCTTTAATTTTGAACTTGACCATTTTCATTGGCCCAAATCATAATAACTCCTTGCCAATTGAAATTTAAATTCTTTATACCTCTTCGACTCACAACAAATTTTCACCAGACCCAAAAAAAGGGTGTGCAGCCCATGTGACTAATAGAATCGGCCCAGGTAAGTCAATTACATATCTACCAATCTGATTTCAGTACTCACGATGGCCCAGCTGCTACTTTAACAACCCACTTAAAATTTCTGTTGGCTCACGTTCAATATTTGTATCAGCCCAACTAATTACATGACATCAAGCCCCACTTGAATAAAACATGAATTGTCACCCACCTTTAACAAATTAAGCCCAATGCTAAACACCGAGCCCGATGGATTTACTCGAAACCCAAAGCATTTGAGACGAGTCTAACTGATACCCGATGGGTATGGGACCGGGTATAGGTATGGAAAAAAAATATTTTGCGGGTATGGGACGGGTATGGGATTAGGTGATACCCGACCCGATTACCTGAAACCATGGTTGTAAAACAAGGTTTCCAAGGCTGAGTACTCTCCGAGCAGTCGCTACAAGGTAGGTTGCTGAGGTGACTTTCTTTGACTCCGCCTAATTACTCGGAATCGGTCAAACGCGGTCAACCTCGACCAAAATCTTATCTAGTAGGTCAACTCAGGCCGAGTTTGACTTAAAAATAATAAAACATAATTTCTATGCCTATCATATTAAAGAATAAATATCATTTTCACGTATATTATTTTAGATATTAGTAAATTTATGTTATTTGACATATATTTAATTTACAAAAACTAATTTCTTTATAGTTTAACATGTCCGAGTACTCCTAGAGTACTTTTCGCCTATGCCGAGTACTCTCAACTTCCCGATCGACCGTCTAGAGAGCGCCTAGCGACTTTTGCAACCATGCCAGAAACTATATATCTGTTTATCCGAATAATATACCCGAAAACTTTTAACCTTTGTTTTATATTTTCTTAACTAGTGTTAATAATTTCATTCTTGTAGGTCCATTACTTCAAAAATAAACTTTTCTTTTGTAATATGTATTTTGATGACATTAATATATATATATTAAATAATAACTATTTAGTACAAGATACTGTAGCTATTTTTTATGAATTTTCAAGCATCAAGTTAGTAAAGCATCATTTCTTTCATCCAGTCATCTTTTCATTTGCTTGCCACGTTCGTTGCTTTTCTACGTGTCCCTCCCTCTTTCCTCTACTCACAAATTGATTTTATTACTAAGAAAGGCACAGAGAGGATGAGAGACAGAAGAGGATGGGTATCTTCCGCTGGTGAGCAAGCAGCAACGACGACCAAATCAACCTGAACCAGCGGCCGATTTGGGGATTCTTGGAGCGGATCTTGCGGTGGTGGTGACTCAACGGCGACCAAATCAACCTGAATCGGCGGCGATTTGGGGATTTTTGGAGCGGATCTTGCGGTGGTGGTGACTCAACGACTGAGTATTTTTGTGATCAGACCCCTAATCGGATTGCGGTAGCGATGACTCTTTCGATTTTAGCCGAACACCACCACCGTTCACCAACTCTCAGACCCCTGCTCGGTTAAACGAGAGGTAACAGTTAGACACCTAATTTGTTTCTTTGTTTGTTCAATGAGTGGTTAATTAGTACCTTAAATGAAGCGATAACGAATGTGATAACTGATTTGAGTTTTGCAGGTCCTATTGTTCGTCGGTTAAAGAAGGGGTTGCGTTTGTGGAGCACCGCGCGTTTACACTGAGTGGTATGGTTTGGGTGGATAATATGGAGGTCACATTTTTGTAGTAGTTCATTGATTGTTGTAGTTATATGCCCTTAGGCAATATGGTTATACACTGCTCTATTCTGCTCCATTTTCTTTATTCTGTTTGAATTGATTGCTGTTTTTGTTTCAAGTAATGGAAAATGATTGAAAACAGAAAATAAATGCAGCGGATTAGTGGAAAATTTTTACAACAATCAATCGGTCGTTTGTTTTCATCACCATCATGCTTTCAAGTAATCAAACTATTGTATGTGATTCACAAACTCCCCCTTAGCCCAATAACGATCGTTTGATAGTAAGAAATGAAGAAGATATGCGAAATTGATCTTTTTAAGAAGACAAGTGTTAACTGTTACATTGAGCGCCTATTTATACTAGCTGTCTAACCACTGATCGTCTTTCAAAGATGTCAGGGTTGATAGTGACAGCTAACAAGATGTAAGTAACTACAAATACTGCTTAGACTTAACTATCAGTGCATAGCACTGTTACATTGATTAAACTAATACTAAGCTAAGCACTGTTGGCTATCCTCTGTTCTTGTGATCTTCTATCAGCGGTTGAGAGTTTCTTCTGTCAGAGGATAGGAAGCAATGTGTTTATTGAAAGCAGTAAATACTCATCAGCGGTTAGAAACGATCAAAGCTTGGATGGTGTGTTTTGACTATGTATCATCTGTTCATTTCCAAAGGTTCGATCCCAACAATCTCCCCTAGAACAGATGATGCCAAAAACACCTTATTCTTGATCTTTATTCCTCAGAAAGAATTATCTTATTTGACCCTTGAATTGTAGTTCAAAGTTAAGAGATTCTAAATCATCAGAATCCTTCTCAAGCTCTAAACTTAGTAGTTTGTGGAAGTCTTCTACTGTAAGCCCATAAGCAGCTTCCATGGATAGTTTAGTAGCTTTACCATCAGACTTGAGCAGAGTCAATTCGTGGGTGTCTTTGTTGACCTTCCACTTTAGAATTTTTGGGTCTGAAGGCTTTCTTGAAGGAGCCTTTATTGCTGAGGTTAGAAAAGGAGCTATTCTTGTCAGGTCTTCTGCCAACTTGGCACTTGTATCATCGGTTGGATAGTCCATCATATTCTTGATACCTTCTTTGATGAATACTTCTTCAAACTCTCTGTCAACCTTGTCTGACATCTCCCCTTGCCTTTTTCGCTTTAGCAAGGCAAGTATGGATTTGGCAGATGTTGAGCTGGGCTTTTTAGAAAGTTGGGCTTTGAGAGCAGCATCTTCTTTGGTATAATCAGGTTTAGGAGGCATTGATGGATCCTTTTTCCTTCTGACTTCCAGCATTTTGTAGGTAGCCAACACTCTTAACTCCCCTCATCTCATTACCTGGTTCTTTGACCCATAATGATTTTGAATTAGCTCTTCTTTCATTCTTCTGAGCTTCAGGGTCTTTTCAGGTACATTCTTTTTGTATTTGTTCCAATCTGGGCATGTAGGTTTGTTGTGAGGATCTTTTAGTTGTTTTTCTATTCTTGCAATTTCTTATTGAAGCTCACTTACAGACCAATCTTTAAAATGTGTCCTAGTTGCAGGATATTTCTTGTATTCCATGATGTGAGAAATGTACTTATCTTTCAAAAATTTATCACCTGCTTCAGAGATCTTATTTGATAGATTATTTGAAAATCTTTCCAGAGTTTGGACTTCGCTCAGCTGAAACTGGTTTGCCTTCAGATAACTTCTTAGCAATATCCTCTGCCTGCCTTTCTTTGAGTTCCAGATACTTATCAATTGTAGGAACGTCCACGATTAGCACGGGAACCTAAATTTGTTATCTATTGTCCGATTAGGCGGAAACTAATGACAAGTTAACCAAATAACAAGAATTACTCATTTAAATGTTGTTTTCATTGATCTAAAGTTCAATACATTCGAGAACCGGATCCGATAGAGCTTCGTCGTCTCTGTGCCAAAATCTCTCCACCTTACAAATGAATCACCAAGGCACCTATTTATAATCTAACATGTTCGCTGTTGAGCATTGGAAGTTCGGGCGAACTTGACTTAGTCAAGTTCGGCCGAACTTGACTTCTCAGGACCATCTCCAGCGAACTTGACTCAAAACTCTCTTAAATATGCCTAGTTTCTAACTGATTAAGCCCTATTCACTCAGACTCGATACATAATGACGTAGGTAACAGACATATGCACCAACAGACTCCCCTTTGGATGTTGTCGCAATCATTAACTTTTAAAGTGTTATGAGTCTTTTGATCTTTAGATCTTGAATAAACTTTATCATCTTGATCTTTATATCCTCTTTCTCTTTCTTTGAGCTTTGTCTTGATCAAACTTTTAATCAACATGCTCCCCCTAGCTTTAAGATTTAGTCTCAAACTCCCTTTGCTTTGATCTTTAGACTTCAAACTCCCCTAGCTTTGAGCTTTCTGAAATCTTTGGACAGTGTTTTATCCAGCTCTCCCTCAAACTTTACTACTTGTCTAAATAAATTCTAACATTCAAATAAACATTTCAGATTTACTGTTTTGAAATTTTGTACCATCAACATTTCAAACTTTAATCTTCACTTCAATCTTTTCCAAAACTTTGAATGTTTCGAGTTCAACTTAATGACCTTGAATACATTTTACATGTAAATCCTTCAACTTTCACATTTTTTATCATTTGTGAAAATCTACTTAGTTGATCAAGTCCAAGTTAATGACCTTGATTAACCAAATATATCTACCAAGTCCAAATTAATGACTTTAGTTTGAAAAACTGTTATGAACAATCTGATTTTAAAGTTTCAAATTAATGAACTTTTAAATATTTATCAGATTGTCTTACCAGACTTCGAAGATCCGTTCTCCAACATTGGCTCGTTGAAACTAATGTAGAAACAAAATCTTATTGAATTTCTAGAAAGTTTATGCTAAAACACACTGAAAATCTTTTTGATTTTGATCTTGAAAACAAGTAAAGTATTTACAGAAACTTTTAACAAGTAAAGTAAACTATGTACAAACATATTTACAGACATATTTTTGTGAATTCGTGTCTAAGGATTATATCATTTTGCTTGAGACATATCACCAGTACCGTTGACCTTTTTGAGACTTTAAGTTTTAAACTCGTTTACCTAGATTGTCGATATGTTTGTCCAATTAAACTTTACCATGTTTCTCAATTGGTCCAAGATATGTTAAGATATGAATTATGAAAACTTGACTCAACTATGGTTCCCACTTCTTGAATATACTCCTGAATTCAGATTCCCTAGATTTCATCTTACAGGTGAATATAGCGTATTGATATCTGTATCTGGGTTGTGCGAGACCTTGAGAGCTCAGGTTAGTACTACCGTACAGACGAAGAGATGAAGGCTCGTCTTTAAGGTGTGTTCCACTTAAGGAATCTTTTAAGCATCGCAAATGGTTAGATCTTTCGATTCTTTTCAAATTTTGCATGCTAATTTAGGGTTTTTAGCAAAAACATTATAGAAGTTCTAGGCTATTGCTTCCGCAAAATCAGAAGAACTTGTATAATACCCCATATATCAATCATCTATAAAGACCACCTATCTCAGAATCAGGCAACCCTTCAATCGAAATTTCGGAATACTAAGTCCATATATCCAAGATGAGTTAATCCACGAGATTAAGCAGTTGTACAATTTAATTTATATCCCTGAAACAATCTACTGAACGTGTAAAGCCTATCGACACAACCACAGTAAGACTTGTTTATCACTTTTAAACTTTACATTTCTTTAGCATATTGTGATAGCCCACTGATGTACTATCATTTCCTTTTTGACAACCTTTTGTCTTTTTTCAATGTTTTTGTACATTTTGAATTTTTCAAATGTTTTTGAATTTTCAATTTTCATATGTTTTTTATTTTTCTAAAAATTTTCAAATTTTCCTACTCTCCCAAAAATCAAAAACATATTTTTGGATTTTAGGTTTTAAGAAATAACATCCTAAAAAGATAACAAACCAATGAGGATAATGAGAACTCGTCGTCCGATCTTTTTGATTTCATTTTCTGCATCATCACCTGTCAGCAGAACAAACCATTAAACTTTGATAACATCAACTTGTAGAAACCACTTGTAAAAACCACTTGTACGAATCTATTTTAAATTATTTTTTAATATAACAATCAGTGTTCTTTTTAACGGTGTGGATTTTCTCAAATTTTAAATTTTTAAATTTTTTAAATTTTCTTTTTCAACCACTTGTAATTTCAAAAACGTAAAAGATTATGACTTTCTAGATAAGTTAAATACTCATTAAGCTCCGCTATCCAGATTTGACTTTGATACGCGGATCTTGTGGAACTCCTACACACAAAACAACTATTTGAATAAGGAAACCCAAACCTTTTTGGTTTTTGGTTTGACATGATAAGCATCATAACCATATTCTAACTCTTCATCACAATCAAAATCATCATCAAACATTTCGTCCAATGTCGATTCTGAAAACGCTTTTACCTTTTCTTTATTCGTTGGTTTGATTACTGACTAAGTTAATTTGACATTTTCAGTTTTGTCAGCAACATGCTTTGGTTTTTCTGATGATGAAAGCCTTTTCTTAGCAACCCATGATTGTAGCTTGCTTCTCGCTTTCTTGATATAGAACCTATAATCTTTGATTTCATTAAACCTTGAAGTTTCACCTTTTTCAAATGTTGAGTTTTCAAACTTTGACACAGTTTTAGGTTTCACTTCTTGTTTAGATTCATAGTTTCTGGATGACTCTTTAACAGATTTTACAATCTCTGGTTGTTTTAGCTTTTCATCTTTTGATTTGGTTTTTCTTCAAGGAAACACATGCTTTAGATTCAGACATTTGCGAGCAATATGTCCAACAGTATTGCATTTAAAGCAAGTCCGATTATCATAAACATTTCCACTAGTGAGTTTTAATCCACTTGTGGACTTGGTCTTAGCCTTATCCCGAAGTTCTTTCTCTTTTTTGAATTCATCATTCGATTTCTTACCGATACCTTCTTCTTGAACCGTATTTGTCCCATACACAAACTTCATGTGTTTACCTTTGTATTCATGACATGGCGACTTCTGGTTCCTTCTCGGTTCATCTTCATTTTCTTCCAAACCCAATCCTGCTCTCCTGTTCTCAGGAAAATCACGACCAAACTTTCGATAATTATTAGCATTCCTTTTGGGTTTTGAATAAAATCTTTTCTCGTTTTTCTCAAGATCATCTGGTGA